>JAPMOR010113746.1:302218-333517 GCA_026543865.1 Argiope aurantia | reverse complement strand
ATATTTATATTTAATTAAATATTTATATTTAATTAAATATTTATATTTAATTAAATATTTATATTTAATTAAATATTTATATTTAATTAAATTATTTCCAACCTAATATTCTCATAATTTTATAAATGCAGTTAGAATTAATATGGGATAAGTTTCTATTATTGCAATATGTTGATTAATTAAAAATAATAAAGTACACATATTATAATTTTCATAATTAAAATTTGAAATATTAACAAAAATAAAATTTAAATTGGATGAAAATCATAATTCAGATGCAAATTTTATGCAATTAATCAAAACTTGGTACTATTGATATTTTAAAATCAAATAAGGGGGAAGTTTTTTTTACTAGTATTCGGAACTAATGAAAAGTATTTTTTAAAGAGAAATATAATTTGCTTAGTTGAAATTGGAATTTCTGGTTTATGTTGAAACGGAATTGATTGCTTTTTCAAACTAAAATTTGGTTTATTACATATGATTTGTAATTTAAACAAATAAAATTAACAGCATTTAAATTAATATTAATTTATTAAAGAAATTATATAAAAGAATAATATCTTGGTGGCAAAAACTCTTATAACTATCTGGTTCATCTATCTTCTAAATTTCATGTTATTGTACATTCACTTTGTTATTCGTCACGTAAACTACACAGGTTCTGTCTTCCTTTTGTTTGAATAATAGCAGAAGTTCACGGTATTGAAGATCCAGTGCAGCAGAGATTACGGTGGCAGCGATTTGAATTTTACTGTATCTGTGAAGCTCTACTGTAAGAAATTCTGAAAAAAAAATCTTCACTTTTATAAATTGTAAAACTTTAGAAAAAATCATGCGACAAATCATTAAAAGATAATTATTTAATTTCTTTAAATAAAAAAAATTTTTTTGGGGGGGGGGAAATAACATCTTTTAAAGATATTAAGACATTACAATCTCATTTAATTTTTAATTAATTAAAATTTCAAAAACTCATTCCTTAGGTGCACATTTGTATTCCGCAAAGCGTGTTTGTGTCTTATTGAAACGTTCTGGCCTGCTGAACTCTAATGTATACACAAACATATTATTTTTTTCTTAAGTGCAAATAGAAATTTAATTGTAAGAGGGGGATTACGATGAAATTTATATAGCTTCTGTTTATTACAATTTTATAATATACATTTGATCTAATAGATATTTATAACAGATGTATATATAAAACAATTTTATTGTTGCATTTATTTATCTATATTTGTTTACCTAATATTTTAACTGACTTAAAAAGTGATTTTATATTATTTATTTATTATAATCCCTTTTCAATCTAAAGCTCAAATAATAAGGAAACAAAAATAATATTATTGGAACTAATATTATTAAACGTAAATAATTCTTGTAAATAATTAAACTTGTGAATAATAGTATCTTGTAAATAATTTCTCATTTCAAATAATGAAATGAAATGAGAAACATATCTCGAAATGACATTAAGGCTCTTGCAAAGAATAGAACTTCTGTGATAGACATATAATTATACATTGTAATTATTTATAGATTTTATTAGTAATCTTTGATATTTTATATTTAACAGAAAATATTCTAATGGACGATTTTGATTAATTACGATAAAAGGACATCTAAAGTTTTATTCAGGAGGATTAATGTTTTCAAAAAGATTCTTGGAATAATTTTCGAAATAAACTAAGAATTTCAATTTTAGATTTCATAATTAATTGATAAATCGAAACTAAATTATACGATAACAATAGGGTACTTTTAACAAGGGTTTAATTTATTTATGAAAGCAAAGAAATGAAAAATGCTATTCATATTAATTATGCACATTTATTAAAATATAGTAGTTATAAAAATTGTATTGTTAACCCGCCAATGAACTGATGAATCTTGGATATTTTTGTCTAGTTATTAATTAATTTAACTATCAATATTCCAGTTTAATTTATCCGAACACGTTCAGAGGAAATTTTTTAGAAAAGTATGGTGCAGACATACTTTAACCATATTTCTAGATTTAAGTCTATTAAAGATTAACAATAGAATGTCAATATGTGAAATAAATATCAATTATTTTTGAAAATTGGTATTTAATGTCATAAATTTAAGCAAATTCTTAAAAAAAACTCCAAATTGCTTACACAAAAAACTATTACTCTTATCCGAACAAAACGTATTTCAAAATAAACTACATAGTTTTTCTCTAAGGAATGAATTACAAGCGCATGTTTATAATAATAAATAAAAATTTTAGAACCAATCGAAGATTTATCATGATCTTTTTAGTAAATTTATGACATTATTATTCAAACAATAGGCTGAAAAATAAAAAAAATAAAAATATATTCACTGAATCTAGATTATTTTAGTTCATTTCCTAGAAAATAGTATAAAGTCAAAATCCACAAAATTTCGTAGTAATATGATAATTATATTTTGAGTTATTTGATTTGAAGTAAGTAAAAAATAAGTAAAAATCTATTTTGAGAAAAATGCATTTAAAGTACACGCACACACACACACACCTCATTATTATTAGTAGAGATAATACTTTCTTTTTTTGTGATATAATGTAATTCATCCAAGTGTTGCCAAGACTAGATAAATAGTATGAATGCATGTAGTTGGAGAACAGTTGGTCGTCAAGGTGGCTAGTTTTGAGTTAAAGATCGCAGATCGAATTTAATTACTCTTGCATGCTTGATTTTCGACTCATATGCATAATTTTATTAATGGGTTTTAACGGATTTAAATGCAATTTATAACGTGTAATTCGTCAAATTATTGAGATCAAATTTCTTTAGCTTTAGATTTCGAATGCCAGAAGAAATATAAAATTTGCTTTGATACAAGGTCAGCAAAATATTGAATTAGACAACCAGTCTATTAAAAATGTTATTTCCATCTAGATGATCAAAAATATGCATCCGCACATCAAAATATATATAAAAAAGTAAAGATAAAAAGTTTCAAACTTATCTCTTTGGAAAACATTCCTAATACGCATGAACCGTTTTTTTTAGAAATAATTGACTAGAATTTAAGTGCAATTACGCATTGCATATTTGTTTTTCTAAGCCAATTTAACCCTCTTACATTTTTAATCTGCGCAAAAATTGAGTGTGCTTATTTTAAATTCCATTCCATCTATTAATGCACATCCATCCAGCAATTAAAAATGCTCCCAGTAAAATTATGCGACAATCATTAAAAGATGAAGCTTTTAACCCGTGTCGAGTAGAAAAGTGATTCTTTTTAAAACGGTGATTACTCGCTACTTATTTCGGCTTTAAAGAAAGCACTTTAATCACCGTTTATCTTGGCTCCCTAATTATAAGCGAGTTGATCTTCGAGTCGCATTTGTTGATTTGGTTCAAGTTGTTTGGACTGGACGGAGAAGAGCACTTTTGTTAAATTTCAAGTGAAAGCTTCAGGGACTCAGCAAACAAGTGGAAAAATATCATTTCGATAATTAATGATTGGGGATTAATAATATTTGAAATGCTTTTAATATTTGGATTGTATTTAAGAAGATTATTGGTTTTTTAAATAATTTGTAAGAGTATTATTCGTATTTTTGCTGATGATACGAAATAATCCGTGCCTCTGAAAGTTTAGTATCTCATTATTTTTGTACATTAGCTCTTTTTAATTAATAATTGTGTTTTTAAATATAAAATTGCGCATATTTATAAAATACTTTTAAGTCATATTTTAAAAATGTTTTCAAGTTAAGTTAGTAAAAAACGATTAAATATTGTTTGTTTGATGTCATATACAAATAAGCGTAAATAATATTTTATATATTAACTTTTTTTGCTTTTTCTAACTATTTGTATTTTTTATTTACTGAATAAATCTTAGTTGGATTAAGAATATGAACAGAATATACAACTTGGAATATGCATTTTATTTTTAACAATATAATATTTTCATGAGTAATTAAAAAATCTTTTTTTCTCAAATCTATAGAACAGATTATAATGCAATTTTTATTTAAAATAAATAAAAAATGATTTTGCCATTCGTTCTTCTCTAATAATTTTTTGTTTTAAAATGCAGTATTTCTAATTATAGCTATAATATTATTACATTTTTATTGAATTAAAAAATATTGATATTTTATTTATCTGTTAAAAAGATAAAAATTATCATAAAATATTTAAAAAAAATTCGGAATGTGCAATTTACTTTTAACAATATAATCTTTTTATGAATACCTAAAATTCTGTTCTGACAGATCTATCGAATAGATTGCAATGCATTTTCATTTAAAATAGATGAAAACTGGTTTTATCATTCTTTCCTTTGTAATATTTTTTGTTTTGAATACAACATTTCTAATTTGGGCCATAATATTACAAGATATTTTTGAATAAAAAAATAATGATATTTTATTTATTTATCTATTAAAGAGATAAAAATTATTATAAAATATTTAAAAATTGTGCTGCCACTTAGTAAAAAATGTTAATAAAGAAAATATTTCATATTAATATCATTGAAATATTAAATACGATAGAACGAGGAGCCTTATTAAAAGAGGTTCTATTAAATCTTTAATCTCTTATTATGAAGAGACGATATCCTATATATTTAAATTTTAGGATAAGTGTGCTTCATCTGACTGATTCCTCACTTAAACCAAATACGGCCACTTGAATTACAAATATTCCGTAAAAAGTACATGTCCTTTAGATTACATAACACATATCAGAGTAGAATATTTATTTAAATTTCATTATTTCTATCCTTCATTCTTTATTATAATTTTAATAATTATGATTACCTTGATGATATTTATAATTCCAACAGTATCATTTCAGTTTATCAGTAACACGCACATAATAACTAGATATTATAATTACATAATAAGTTGGTACATAATTATAAACAAATGGAAAACATTTAACGCGATCCAAAGTCCAAATTGAATGAAATTTGAGGAATTTAATTAATGGCTGCATTTTGTAAATATCAAAACTAGAAAACTTTCGAAAGCTTGCAATTCTAATGTTAAATATAAAATTACATTTGAAAATACGATTAATAAGTATAAGTAATAATTTTACTTCAATATTAATTAATTAATTATATTTTAATTAACAATAAATAATATTTTATAGAGTAATTTTTATATAAACAACTTATTTAATTACAATTTAAAGATGCTTGCAGCTTTTAAACTTTTATGTACTTGTTGAAGGGTGCATCTAAGGCCTAGTCATCTAATTGTTCCAGTATAAGTGTCTTCAGTTTAATTCTACTTAAACACAAACAATAGTGGTATTTAAGAATTTACATACTTTTTGTAACAGTGTTTTGCACTTATTGAGATTCTAAACGTTACCTTTCCATTTTCTGCTCATGATGCTACCATCTTAACATTTAATTCCGCCTGTGTTCTGTCGCAGTTAAAGTTAGCTTACAATTGCTGGAATTTTTGAACTGATTTTTGGAGCATGAAAACTTATGTAAGTTGTTAAATTTGACTTTTTTAATTTTCAGTAAACAAAAGATATTATCGAAAAATTTCAGAATAAGTTCCATTTTGTTTTACAAAAAATCTGTCTTTGCCCCGAAACTTAAAAGAAAAAGTGTCGGAATTTGATGGAGTACATATGCACCTCAAATAATGGTCCAAATCATGAATAATCTAAATTTTTGCTTTAGATGTAATGAAAAAGAAATTATCATTTCAAAATTTTTATTACAATGACTCTTTTGTTATAAAATTCCTAAATCTTTAAAACTATTAAAAATTTTGTAATTTTTTTGGAATACATTATCTGAATGATCGTTAATATATAATTTAAATTCTCATTGTACCATTAATAGTAAGCTTATCAACTACAGAAATTTAACAAAAAGTGTAAAAATTTAATCGAGTGGAAATATTTCTAAAGTGAAGTTCGGATTATAGACAATTTAATATCTACCGAGCATATTTTCACAAAAATTTGTTAAATCTGTCTATACATTTATAGATGCTTTGGACAACTTCGTTATAATCATATATTAATCTGGTTGGATATTAACGATTCTCCATAAATAAATTCGAAATTATAAATCTTAGTAAAAATATGGAAGTTTAACGAATATAAAAGTTTCACATAATTCAGAAATATTAGTCTAGATTATATGCCTTTTAATTCCTACCTCACATTCATATCAATTTGTGAACTATATCTGAAAAAATAGCAGCTGTGTTTAATTACTTTTTTTTGCAAATATATACTATTAATACGACAATACATCTGGTATTCACAGTTAAAAAATATTCGACAATCGTAGTCTTCAAGTTTAGTCAAAAAATTAAAATGATAATGGAATACATATATTTATGAAATTATGATCCAAATTATGTATTTATTAATTATATATTAACCAATTTTTACCTAATTTGTCAGGTGTATCTCAAGAAAAAAGCCGTATTTAAATCCTTTCTCGCAAACATACGTTATTTGACTTTGTATTAAATATTTTCCATAAAATTTTTTACTAAAAAATCGATGGGTTTTAATACTTAATAATCAGAAAAGTAAATCAGAATTGTCATCGCGCTATTAATACTGAATTTGTCAACTCTTTCAAAAATTGTAACTGCATTTAAATGTCTTCCTCAGAAACATATCTCATTCTAGTTATGCATTAAATAATCCGCCATGAGGTTCCTTTATAAGGAAATTTTGTGAATCCTCAAACAGAACAAAAGATAATGGAATAATGGTCTAGATCATATATTCTGTAATCTAGATTGTCATCTCACCATTCATAGCGAATTTGTCAATTATACATCAAGAACAATAGACTCATTTAGAAGCTTTACTTTTAAACATATGTTATTCTGACCATGTAGTAACAATCTGCAATAAAGAAACTCGTGTGTTCATTCGTAAGGGCAAGACATATAACAATGCTAATAAATGCTCCGCCGAGAGAACCAGACTGCAAGTTAAGCAGTTTCCTATCTAGCATAAACATTGCACTGCAGCATCATTTTCAGCAAGCAACCGCTATAGACTTCAACAGAGAGTGTAAACTATATGAAAAATGTGAATGTTTTCGTGTAACTGAGTTAAAGCGCTAAAACAGCGTAAGTCACGCATGTGCTTTCCACAGAGAGCATTGTGCGTTTATATCCTAAATATTTTCCGCTCTCTGCACTAAATGGAAAGCTTTCAGAGCTTTTAAAGGGCGATCTATTCAGACAATTTTATAACCCCATTAACGAACTGCACCAGTTTGAAAATTCGTGTCTTATTTTGTTAAAATGGAGTTAAATTATCTTGTCGCCACGTCCACCATTTTAGCAAACCTTTTCGGGCAAGCCAGGACAAGATGACAGCCATTACGGACCACGTGTTGGTCGTAAAAGAGAAATAATGTGGGAATGGAGCGGAAAAATGGCAGCACTGAATGCTGATTTTCTTCATTCCTTTCACAGAAAAGGAAATATTGACACAACGAAAAACAACGCACACATTTTATTAGATGTTGATGTTCAGTATATAAAACCTTAAATTTAAGGTTTCATTGAAAATGCTAAAACTATATATTAATTTCTCTTTTGGCTTTTATAAAAATGTACCAGAAATTTCCAAAGCATTTAAATCCATTCAATACATATGCTTCATTATATTGTTATTAAAATTAATTTAGAAATAGTAAAGGTAAAAACATTTTGTGATTATTTATGAACTACATGTGAAGATTCCGTAATTATATACTCATGGAATTAAGGTACAATTGAACGATACATTTCAACATATAATTAAAAACCACGATATATTAATTTGGAAAGAAGCAATGGAAGAATTGGAAGAATATTTCACTGAATAATTACGATCAGTGCTGGACAGTTTCATAATGATACTGTTATTAATTGAAAGGTATGTTGTGAAATATAATTGTGAACTATGGTGTATTAATTATATATACGCGATTCTCTCTCTTCTCTGTATATATATATATATATATATATATATATATATAGAGAGAGAGAGAGAGAATCGTGCTAGGAGTTTCATAATTATAAAATAAATAATTTAAATTATATTTAAAAGGCATGTTTCAAACTGCAATAATGAATTGCAATGAATGAAGTCATACACTTTGTTCAAAATAGAAACAGCTCAATGAACAATTACAATGGCAGATCGTCTCCTAATTTTAATATTTTACCTTTAGGAGCTCGTTTTAAGACAGGAAAATGAAACTTAACAGAAAGTATTCTTTATTAATTGTGAAGGGAAATGTGTATTTGTGTATGTGTTGGTGTCTTATAGGACAAATCGTTTAAATTGAAGCTACCAAATTTGGCACAAATATATTTTGGAAGATAGGAATGTGTATTTCTGTGAAATTTTGGCGTTTCTTTAGCGATAACTTTTAAAAATAATGCTTTACAAGAATTTTACATATCCTATAATTGAAATGAATGTCATTTCAATGATGCTAACCAACTTCTAGTTCTTTTGTGAATTTTGAATGTTTTTTAAGGTTGTTTTGAAATATTTCATTAATAAACTACATTGTTGCAATACAAATTTCCTCTCATTTCCATTTCATTATTTATTCGCATAATCGATTTGGCAAACTTTTTGCATTGTTGAAAGCTAAGGGAGATTATCTGCTGACTATTTGCACAAATTACATTAATAGGAAAGGGAATTACATTATCACAGCACGCAATGTCAAATTTGAAACAGACTTCCCGAAAATTTCAGTTTTGAATAGCACTATGATAATATGGATATGACTACATTACGAAGTTTCACATGTGCAGTAAACAGAACAAGTGCAAAGCTAATAAAGTAATATAGCTTTGATACTTGTATCAATTTAAATTTACGGCTAGTATGTTAAGGGAATTATAAATGTCAAGTTACACATCATTAATTTAAAAAGAGTTTTCATCGATGATTTACTACAAGCAATGTACTTGTTCCGTCCGAAAATGTTTTTGTATTATTTTTTTCAACTATGTTCATGAATGGGATGAATTTACCGATTTTTAAAAAAAAAATTAAAATGTTTGTCTAATGCATAGCAAAAATCTTTGCGATTAGTTATTTTTTGGTACGTAAAGTATTTTGACCGTTCGAGTAGCAATTCTGACCACTATAACAGCGTTGTAAACACTGCCACATGTCTACAAAATTGATGCCCGCGTACGTAAAAGATAATGCCTATTATGAGTTCAATTTACGAATCCGAAAATACCTTAAATCAATTTTTTTTTTGTATTTGAAGAATTATACAACGAAATCTAGTTTTGTGTATTTATGCTGTCTCATTTTAATAGAAGAAAGCCTCGATTATCCGAGCTGACAGGAACATAATAATATCAGATAATAAAATCTCAGTTAACTTCCATTGTTAATCTTCTACAGCTTTTGCATCTTGAAACTTGGCTCTAATGACAAATTTAACTATTTTTCTAAATATTTTACTGCTTTTCCTAAATCTTAATTATCTTTCTTTTATCTTTAACTTGTTAAGAATGAAAAAAAAACAAACATATTTTTATTTTTCAAGTACCGGCTCGTTTAACAGAAGATTCGAACGATAGACGTTCGGATAATGAAGGTTGATTTATCTCCAAATATTTGATATGATATCACTTTCATGCTTGTTTAATAACAATAAAGGCGGATGTGTGTGTTTGAGTGTGTCTAACTTAGAGCTATCTATTTCTGATAAAAATATTTAGTAAAGTTCGAATGCACATCAGTGATCGATGCTTTTAAAATTTTAATTAATTAAAAATCAAACAAAATTTTTGAGCGATAACAGCGCCATTTTTTTTATAATATTGCCGCCTGCAATATTAAAAAAAACTGATTTTCACCTTATTTTAAAATTTAAGATATATTTTTAATGATTCCAATTTAATTGCAATACAATATCTTTACAAAATTTTAACTATTTAAAAATATTTTTGCATGAATTTTAAAATACTAATTCATGATTGAAATGATATTCATACAGTTTTTATTGTATCATTCCAAACTTGTTGAAAAATTAGGGAAAAAGGTTTTTATTTTTATTTTATTGTCTAACATTATTTTTATTATCTTTTCTGTATCAAAGAGATATTGAAAGTGAAATTACATTACCACGAAAAACAACTTGAAATTTGAAACATGTTTCAGTTTTTAAAAGTACTATTATAAGATGAGACATGATTCCACAAGAAAAGTTCGTGTGCAGTATGAACATCGCAGATTTAAGATATTTAAAAAATATGTCTTTAATGGTTGTCACAATGTAATGTTAAAAAATAATTTAAGAGATTTCTGGATATCAATTTAAAGAATTAATCGAAATTTAATAAAGCCAGTACTCCTGCCGAGCCATATGCATCAATAATATACATCATTATTAACATAAGAGTTCAATCTTTAGTGGCAAGTACAGATATTAGCAATAGACAACCTTTTAACTATTTTCCTTATTTCATTATCTAACTGGATGGCGCTTTTCTTTTTGGAAATGTGCTGTTTTACTTATTCAATTAATAATACAATGAATATTTGAAGTATTTGTAGATTATGTAGACTGTTTTATCAAATTATAGCATCTAGGAATGAGTTAATTTTGAAAAATTAAAAAGCGCTTATTTATTGATCGCTGAAACAAAGACACAACGATTAAATAATTAATGCCGTTACGGAAAATGCCGTGTTGTGTGTCGAATCAAAAATCCAACAAGCGCACTAACGAAAGACGATCTCTAGTCTCATCTTCGCTTTGGAATTAAATTTGAAGGAAAGTAACAATATTCGTAACAATACTAAACCATGCAGGCTGAAATCAAAATAAATTTGGATATTTATTTTTATCCAAGGGTCTTCCACTTGTATTCAATTCAACCCATATATCGATTACATTGCCGTTTTTAGAGCAAAAATAATAAAGAGGTTATAAAAATTTCATTGCATTATGATTTATATTGATTTATTGAAATTCTAGTTTTGAATAATACAGCAAGTTCCTTCCTCTGCTCAGGAAATAAACCATTTGAAATAATAGTTATTGCCTAAATAAAGGAAAAAATCATGCTATATATTGATTGCTATATTCGGAGAGTAGATATGTCGAAATATCGAATAAATATGCTGCTTCTGACATTCATTCAAATACTTCAATAACAACAGAATGAAATAATATATTTATTCCCTGAGAAAATTCTCGAATGCCCTGACAAAACATATAACACTTACGCACTTGATATGTTCTATAGCTTCTTCTAATATAAAAACTTGCAGGTAGATATATATTTGTCTCTGCTTAATATCATTTTATTTATCTCTTCCACCTTACTTTTTAAATAAAGACATCTGATTTCATAATCATGTGTAGTTCTATTTATTAATTATTTTTCAAATTCGTATTAGATAAGATCCTTAACGATTAAAATATGATTTTTTCTCATTATTAAGATCTTTTAAAATCTCCTTTTTAATCATCTTTATGCTAAAACCTTTTTTTTAATGGGAAATCCTTTTTTAATCATCAACATCATCTGTTCTTCGAATATACTTTTTTTTATATCTATTACGTGATTCTAAATAATTTGGCTAATTTCCACATGAAATAGCCACCATCTAATTGCTTTATGCTGCATTTTAAGAATAATTTATATCATTTAATCGGAATACACTCAACTCTTATTTACTTGTTATGAAATGTATATTTAGATAAAATACTACATTTATTGAAAGAAACTTGATCTCGAGATTTTGATAGATTATGAGATAATAGCTTTGAACATTTTAAAATTTATCTTTGTCTCTCTGAATATGATAATTTAACCCGCAGGAATGGTCTTTCCGAAACTTTCTAGTATAGTCTCTAATAAATGTACTTTTGCATTGTTAACAACATTGAATAAGCGAATAATAGTTACAAAAATGTCTGTTAGAATCCCATCTTTGGTGATTAGTCGTTGGTATGTGGTTAACTCAAAAATGTCAAAACCAAAGGGGTATTTTGGATACGTTTTTACCCGACAGACTAAATCTAATATTTGACGTAAAGCTAGTCACAAAATCACAAACCAAATTTCATAATTTTAAGTAATTGCGTTTTTGTGTTATTGAGTTCATATGATTGTGAAAATACAGGTCATATCGACAGATGGACAGACTCTTGATGGATTCCATTCCAAATCTGACACATTTCTAGGTGTGACGCATGATTTAGTTGTTTAATCTGTGCACTAAATTCTTTGCATTTACTTCTCTTTATTTTATAATTAAAGTGTTAACATATACTAAGGCAGACAGGAAAACATATCTATTTTCATTGGATTTCGTTTAAAATCTGACATTTATCAACAAATTTGAAATAGATACTATATACCTAATTTCATACCTCTAGCCTAAAATGTTTTTAAAGTATCGTGTTTACAAACAGGTATATGTACAGGCATAATTTTAAAAAAAATCAGTTTTTTTTTCGGATTTATATGAAATGTGTAAATTTATCAAAATGAAGAGCCCAAACTGTTTGATATTTCCAATACTTTCAATGCTTTAGAAGATAAAAATGACTTTTAATTTTTTAACATTAAACTTCTGAATGTATTTGAAAATTATGCCATCGTATATATTTGTGTGCAACTCAAAAGCTCTAAGAGAGAAATATAATTAATATTCTAGTTCTCTATATGGATCTCTCAATATTTAGAGATAACTTTTCAAAGGGAAAAAAATGTATAATCTATTTTTTGAGCTATACCGTGAAGGAAAACACAAAGCAAATGGATTTGAGATAAAGCAGAAAAATTTATCGAGAAAGCGGAGGGAACCGTTTATGGATAGGTTGACTCAATGATGAGCTGGTGTATGATATGCGACAACAGAATGGTCTGACTTTGGAATAAAAGGTACAAATCCAATTTGCAATGTAAGCATGTTACCATGCTCTTCGTGTGTCAGAATGCTTTCTGTGGTGTGATATTCGAGAATGGAGGCATGGGTTCTAAATCAATTATTACATCTGGATTCAAAAGATACAAAGTGAACTACAATAATTTGGGCGAATCATCACAATTGGATGTTAATCAAATCTAACAAAAAAAAGTAAAAAAAAGCAAGCTATATAAAAATATATTGCAGAAGTTTTATGTATTGAAGGATAGATTTCAATACATAAATTGATTGATTGATTGATTTCGCATATGTTGTGGGAATATGAAAGTTAACACTGGTTGTTAAAAGACCAGATGAGATTGAAACTGCACTGAATGGATGCTAAGGAATTAATATATATATATATATATATGTCTAACTGAGTCGTGCAGAATGTCATTGCGGTTGAAGTAAGTGAAATAAAAAGATTATGAGATAAAAAGAAAATGGTTTTTTCCCTATTGTATCGCTGCTGTTATTGGTTATTTTCTCTTTTCTTCTTTGTCGGTCTAGTGCTGGTGAATTTTGTACCACGGTTACAGTTTACTGTTTATTGTTTTTTTTTTCAATGGAGAACACATTCCAATTAAAAAATATTCGTGTTGCAATTTGAAAATGTTGTCTCTCTGACCATTGTTGTTAGAGATTAACTGTTATTTTTCATATGATTCTTGAGGGCTTATCTCAAAATAAATAAAATCGAAATTTTATTTCATTCCTCTGAACGGTATGATAGGTACGATGTTATGTATGAGGAAATTGTTTTTATAATCACCTTGTATATAAATAACTTTTATTATATAAAGTGCAAGAGAATATTTAGTCTATATTTGTCGGCTAAATTTACTCGATATTTACCATGCTATGCTCCAGTTGTTGGAAATAAATATTTTGGTTAAATAATGGTTCCCTTTATGCTTTGGACATTTGTTTTTCGACAGAATGTAGTGCAAAGAAGCATGTCGTGTTTACATCCCAACTATTCGAAATGTCGTCGCCTTCTCGGTGAAGGAGCTCACAGATGGGACTTTTCCCAAGCCAGTAAAAAAAAAAAAAACAAAAAAAAAAACAAGGCATATATCTTTGACATTTTTTCGGTTGAACTATTATTTGTTGTTTGGTGTAAAATCTCTAGAAGTCCCAGTGACATGTTTTTCCAGGGAATTGTTTTCATCCTATCTTTTAGAGGATTATGTTTTATGCAATAAACAGGAATAGGATATGCCATATATAGCACATTCATTCTATACACTCACATGGTATTATCCTGTCAAAATGTCTATGTTTATTTTTATGCAACTTAGACTTTCTGGTTGGACTTACAAGTTCAACTTCATTGAATTTCTTGTTCGTGCTTAATAAAATTTTTAGAAATCGCTTAACTGAAATTTGCAGATTTAACTAAACGTAATTCGTTTAAAAATTTCGAATTTGTACTTTTGATTAGAAAGTTAAAAATTAGCTTTATCATGGCCATCGCTTAAACTTCTTAGAGTATTTACTGAATTTATTTTATTTTGTCATATGGACTATTTCTTCTATGACCATACAAATTAAATTTTTTGAATGCGTTTAAATAAATAATAATTCACAAAAATTTCTATAAAAAAGGACACACTCGTATTTTTGCTCCTAGCGCTAATATTTAGATTCAGAAATTAAATATATTTATTCAGATTTTTAAGTTATTCTGATATTCACATCAAAAGGAAAGGAGAATATATTAATAATTTATCTACATTCAAATATTCTCTTTTTGTAAAGAATGCATTCTTTGAATTATTTATGAGTTATTTTCATTTTCTTTTATTTTGGGCCAATTTCTTAAGTCAACAGGTCCTAAAATATCCTATATCCTCATTTATTTAATACATTTTCTATTATAATCTTGATATTAATAAAATCCAAAGTTATTTATTAATATTCTTTGAAATTGTAAAGGTTTGTTATTTGAAAATGCGAGTACATTATAAATATTTTGTACTTTGCATTTGGTTTAAAGCAATAAACAACTTAAGTATATTAAACATTTTTAAGAAAAAAATTACTTATTTATAAATATATTTATTTTGTTTGAAAACATAATTACATTAGTTGCAGCCTTCATAACTGTAGTATAAGTGTTGCCAATTTTTCTACAATTAAAATTCTTTAAGTAAAACTACCATCTATTGCTTTTTGACTGATATTTAAGAGGCTTTTAATTATTGTTTGCTGATAGATATATATTTCTCTGTATTTACTCAATTTGAATTTTCCCATTTATCTGTTTTTGAATCTATACTGATATGACAAAAATAGTTAAGCGGCTTTAAATATTCCATGCTTATTTTAATTTTTATGTAGCATCAACAAAACACTGTACACAGATTAATGTCATCTAGGTTAGATGCTACCTCAATCTTTCGCACTGATCAGCACTTAGAATATTCTGAACAAATAAAACGCACCATGTTCGCTAATTTACCATTACGTTCGCCTGTGATGGCTGCTATGGAAGAGATAATATATACAAATGCTGTTCCAGCAGAATTTTTATTTTTTATTTATAGTTGATGTAATTCCTGTACAGTACGCTATTAGAATTTGAATCCACAGTTGAACAAATATGCCTTTGATCCAATTATTATCTAAATCTTTCTGTCTTGTTCTATTCCCCACATGCGATTCATGTTTTACTATGCAGCTATTCAATCCAAATGGATTGATTTTTTTTCGAATAAACAAGCTAGGCTATTGGAAATGTCTACAAATTTTAACTTCCAGTTATTAGAAAAACTTTTGAAATACTTTTCTGGTTTTTCATAAAAAATTCCAATTGTAAGTGGATATTCGAATTTTTCTCTAGTTCTGATCAAATTTTAAACATTAACCACGGCGTCATATGAGTGTGTGATATTCTAATGCCCAAACTTCTGAATTAAAATCATGTTATTTGTTACATTAATCCATCAAAAATCAACTAATCTAGGAGCATCCTGCATAAATTCAATCCATAAAGTGTTTGGCATTGAATAAAAATAAGGCAATTACCATTCAGATAATAGTTTCATCTAATGAGACAGTTAAAGAGAAAAGGTTAATAGCTAAGCGAAGATTAAACACGCCGCTTGACATTTTCCCTAGAATATAAGCTATTCCTTGATAATTGAATATGCAGGAATGGAAAGAAAAAAATTATGTTGAGGATGGGCAGATAATAACTCGTTGCAAAAGCAGGGAAATACGAAGACGCTAGGTATTGTTGCAAAATCTAGCACATTCCACAAAGCCAGCCGTTGCTCACCAATGGCCTTTTACAGAATTTATCTAAACATCCAGTAGCCAATTAATATCCAAAAGAGTATAATATAGTGGAATAAATCTAGCTTAATATCGTATATAACTAAATATATTTTAGATCATAATTATTTACAGTGATATAAAGCATGATTTTCAAGACTTGAATGCATCCATGAGATAAGACAAAGAAATCTCTCGTTCATAGTAGATGTAATTTTATTAAATATTATGTAGTATTTAATATTTATTTTTATTTCATGTCTATTACACCCGATGGCACTTCAGATATGAGTATGAGAATATTTTTGTATAGTCTCACTTCCCTGGTGAGTAAAAAATAGCTATAAGTTTCACTCCAATGAAAGGACTTATTTCTTATAAGAAATGATGTATCAAGACCGCTATTAGTCATAAAGATTCAATCTTAGTTTCTATCTCAGTCTGCAACGATTGCAATAATTTAATTCAATGATTCAATTATTTAATTGTAATCATTCAATTCTAGATACACCGATCTTGAGACAATCAATACAATATAATGTAGTTATTCCATGTCTTCACTGGCTCATATAAAATTTTAATAATAAATGACATTCTCCAATTTTTATTTTTATTTTAGGTCCACTAAGTGGATTATGAATTGGCTGGAATCAATTGTTGAAAGCTATATTTTCAAAAGAAAACTAATCCTGTTTCACTGTCTTCACGAAAATACAGTTTATTTCTCTCTTATATAAACTGAAGTTTAATCTTCGTCAACTTTATTTAAATTATCTTAAATGGAAGTTTTATAAAGGAATGCATAAACTGTAGAACTGATGAAGTTGGTACATGTTAAAGTGGAAATCCAGTAAACTATTATAATTACCTGAGTCGAAAATATCTGCAGGTGCAAGCACGATGAGAATATTACCGCTTCATAGCTGATACATAGAGCGAGTGGTTTTAACACATGGCCTGAAGCCTATGTCTGATAAAGAGTCATATGGTTGGATGAATCAAGATTCCACATTATTCTCAGCCACCGTCTGGGTAAACGTTTACCAACGCCTGCCTTAAGTATTCCCTTTAGACAATTTGGTGACCACATCATGCAGGATACAGTCGAGGAGTGTTTCATTGAATTCGCTGGGTAGTCACATCCTTTATGGTGGTTGGGCATTGGAAATGTAAATTGTTGTTGACAGTTCTCCTCTGTGGCCTTTATACACCTTATTCCACAATGAAAGCGCCATGAATAACCGAGTTATTAATTTATAATGTGAAGTGCTTAAGGCTGTGGTTCCTTGAGTTGCAGATGGAATATACTCTCTTATCTCTCATCTCTTAATTATTTAACCTTTGAGAGAAAGGTTTAATTCTTAAGAGGATTGATATACTTGATTAATTTAGCACAGAAACTGTCCAATAATGTATTCCCAAACGCTTAAACATGATTTCCGTCTGCATAAGCGTTTGTAAATTATCCATTTTAGGTTTAATTGATATATAGTCGAAATCATAAATCAAGAGATTGTAGAATGTTATTTTTTTAAAAGAATATTATGGTTTTGGAACATAATTAAAGCCAAGTGAATTTCTTTTTTAAATTTATCTCTTTGTTATTACACACCAACTATAGATTATTTTAATTTTAATAACCATTAAATTTTAATAGATTAATTTTAATAACCATTCATTTAGATGAGTGCATATTATTTTAGAATAACCTCACAATGATTGGTCTCTGCACATTTTTAATATAGGGCAAATATTTATCCAGGTTCGTGATTTGATTCATACTGGTTATATACTGAATGATAAATACATTTTTTTTCTATTCATTCAAAGCTTTTAAAATGGAAATCTCTAATATTCCATTAATAGTGTGTTCTTAATTCCTTTGCTTTTCCTAAATTTCTATTTTTATTGATGGAACTTTATTTAGGTATGTGCTTTCTACAACATTTTTCAGAAGTGATGGAAATATTTATTACACATTATTTCAAAAATTATGATGGCAAAAATTGTGATGAAAAAATTTAGATATGTTAAAAAATTGTTAATTATGATGAAAATCTCTGCAAATTTTTCAGTCATTAAATGCTAAAAAAATTGCACATTAATATAAATTCTTCGAATCCGGAATATAAAAAATTATCAATAACTAATTGCTTTTGAATATATAGTAAAATAATTAAATACTATGGGTCTTATGAAAATTAAATCCATTCGTGTGATTTATAATAAAATTCATCATTTGTATTCATTCTTAACTAATACTATTGATTCACTTTAAAATATCTTATAAATAGGAAGTAAAGAAATAATTTGAAAAATATTTATATTTTGGTTTGTAATACATTTTTGTAAATCCATAACATTTCATAATTAATTGAAAAAAATTTTTTTCGCCTATCATTTTATCAGAGTACATGTAGTTGTAATGGAACACAAAGATGGATGCCGCTTGCAATTTCGTATGTATTGAGTAATGATGACTGCTCCATAAAGACCGCAGAATTGCAATATCCCAGAATTTTTTTTGAAACTTGTTTCCTGGTTTTTCCTTTTTTTTGTTATGATAGAATAAATATTTAAATTAAAATAAAAATGCAACAAAAAAGGAAACGGAAAAAGGAATCGATAACATAAGTTGGGGTGCCTGGAGAACTGCGCCAAAGAACATCAAAATTTGCTGGTATATGAAAAGTAGCGAAAAGCGAAAACAAAAGATTTCTTCTCTTGAGTTTTACTATGTTGGTCTGCTCGGAGACCAGATTTCCCGCTTAGTGAAAAGTTCTGTTGTTTATTTTTTCTTTCTTTTTCCTGCATAAGATTCTCATTAGATCTTTGGATTAGCTTTTCTTCATCTTTCCTTTTCAATCATTATTTGGCCTCTATAACTATAATTTGGTTCTGGTTTCTCTTTCACACTGTCTTTTGGGAATTTCATCTTCTTTAATGTATATATGCGTACACATAATTTTCTTTCGTTTGATGACACTCATCGGAACCAAAGAGTCAAGTCTTCCTAATATCCCGCATATTTTCTAATAAAAATTTTATTTTCCAAAAAAATAGAAAATAAATAAATAAAAATAATAATAATAAAAAAATAAACCAGGAGCATGACCTCGAACAAAACGAGTCCTTACAATTTTGTTTTTATAGTCTATGGCACATGTGCGTTTTGTGCTTCGCAGTATAATGAAGAAAATCAAGTATGTATTTTGACCGTACTTTTTCTTTCAACTATTGAAAAACGTAATTAAGCACAAAACTACAATTTTAGCAACAAAATGGTATAGCAGATTTAATTTCCATAAGTTGTTGTATTTATGACTAATCGCGTTTTCATGTATACAAAAGTACCGATCAATAGCGGACAACCCTTTGACAAATTTGATTGCGCTGTACATGACAGATGTTAAACCTGTTCACTCAAGTTTATCTATCTAATTCGTTAACTTTAGTACTTACACCACTTGTATTCAAACAACTCGACAGAGAAACTTCTTATGCGTGGATTTTATTAAAAATTTGATAGAAATATAAAAATTTAATCTAAAATCTATATAGCAAATTTCATTCATCTATCTCAAAAGGAGTCTGAGTTTTCTTGTTCACATTTAGATATGTGGAAATAGTTCCAAAAATGTGTTTTTCGGTCTCAGGGTGGTTTGGAAAGACACCATTTATGTCAAAATCTAGAATTTGAAGTTTTAGACGATTACAATAATTTCTCTTTGTATATTTGATATACTAAAAATTTAAAAGATACTTCAATGATTTCTTCAAATATAATTTACATTGTTAAAAATAAGTTTTTATCGTAAGAAAAGTGTTTTTTTTTAAAGAATTGTATTTCAATTGTGTTTCCTTTCCAAATGTATTATATATTTAGTAACATATATCATTGTATTGAAGAGCCGCTACTCATATTCAATCAATTCAGATATTCACTTCCTTTAAGGAAATATAAACCTACCGTGTTACAAAAACCAGTCCAGATTAGATAAACACATTGCCAATCCTTGAGTAAATAACATTTAACAACGCTTCAAGAAAAACTCCGAACCACTTTAAAAGCCATCAGAATCAAAGTCCCACCTCTCGACACACCAGTCAAACGTGACTAAGTTTTCTCCACAGATTTAAAATCCTTGTCAACACGCCTGCCTTCATAAAGAATAAAATGTTTGCTTTGGGCTTTTCTTCATTTTTGTTAAGCCTTCGGTACAACTCTTAACGTTTTCATTGTTTACAAACTTTCGTTCACAGAACTAACAATGGCGTTGAACAGAAGTTCCAGGCTTGAGCGTTGAATTCTTCGGCGATTAATGACAAGCGACACGTGTACTCTTTACACACGCGGAGGGCGGATCACTCCCCTAATCTTGTCAAAAGACATCGTTTCTTGTTTAGGCGCACGAATAAACGGTCGGAACACATTTTCGTAAACAATGGATCTTCTCAGTTTGCGATCATTAGTGTTGCGATTAGGTGTTGATGATTAAGTGGGGTGATGTTCCTTTACCGCCATTTTTAAATTGTAGAAACAAGCACATTTTTGAATTATTATGGTATTTAGAAGGATAAAGAGGGCTTCTTTGTACAGGAAAATGTTTTGTGAAAGATTGCTGATAAAGAAAATAAGCATTTGCTTAAATTTGAGAGATAAGATTTTCCTCCGCCAAGACTAAAAGATAATTTTAAAAAAATGCGATTTTATGTTCAGATAAATTTTTATACAATATATATTTTAACTTCGAATATTTTTCAGAAGTTTGAAATCATTGAAGTCGATTAAGAAACAGAAATAGATATATTTTAGCTGAATGGAATACATGAGACAGTAATAAAATAAATAATTAAAATGCCAGAAGTTGTATAAAATTTTAAAGTAACAGAGAAAGCAAGTTATTATTTTCTTTTTATATAACATTCTTAATCCTCATAACATATGATTTTCTGAAATAGCAGTTTTAAATTAATTAATTAGTATTATGAAGATGAACATTGTATGTTTTTAGCTTTTAAATTGTAAATATTATTTTATTATTTTATTTATTATTGATTTAGAAGCATTGAAATTTTAATTTTTGCTCCTCTTGTCACTAGCAATTTCATTTTAGGAATATTTGAAACAATACATACCTTTTTGAATTTAGAATCTTGGAGATAAATACATGTCTTCTTTCGAATCTTGTCCTGCAGTTATCTTTCCACACAGAAATAAAGATTAACAGTTTTTCGTTTCTGATAAATAATATTGATTATTTTGAACTCAGAAATTTTGATATCATGCATTTCACACCGTTTACGAAATATGGATGAAGAATAATTTTTTTCGGAAGGCGTAAAAACATGTAACCATACAACATATTGATAGAAGAACAGATTTAAAGGCAGCAAACGATATTTCTCATTTCAAATAAAATGATGTTGCCAGAAACTTTTATTCCAAACGATATTTGTCATTTCAAATAATAAACTGTTGCCAGAAATTTTTATCCAAAAAATATTTGTTTTTTGTTTTTTTAATTCTTTTACAAAATCGTTCTAAAAATGCATGTTTAAATTCTCTCTCTTTTCTTAAAAAAATCTTGCTTGCTAATATTGCCATAACTTATGATTTATTAAAATACTGTTTTAAATTATTAATTATTTTTATGGAGGAGAAATAAGCGGACATTTCCGAATGGAAAATTATTTTAGAATAAAAGGTTTCTAAAGAAGATAAAGATTTGAACTACTAAAAATTGAAAGATAAAACTTTCGTATGCCGAAATAAAAAGGTTAAAAAAAAAACAATTTTTAAAATATGCGGTATTATAATCAAGTATTTTTATGCAAACAGCGATACGTATTTAACATCTAATGTTTTCAGGAAATCGAAATCATTACATTTAAGTCGATTACGAGATTGAAATCGATATATTTAATATTTTGAGAGGAATAAAATGCTTTAGTTGGTAAATATATGAGTAATAAAAATGCAAGAAATATATAAAATTCTAAAATAAAAAAAATAGGTAAAACGAAGTATTTATTTCTTTTCCCTCAATATTATCGAGATAATTATGATTTTTCTAAAATTTTATTTTGAAATTAATTTGTTCAACCGATGATTCTGGCAAAAATTTTAGGGGAAAAAAAGTTTTCTCTGAGAAGTTAGTAAGATTGGCATAAGTGGGCTTTCTGTTGTGTAAAAATAATTAATTAGCGGATGCTTTTATTATAGCTTTTAGTGATTAATGTTATATGAAAAAATAGATAAAGAAAGGAAATATTTTGTAAAATTAATTGCATCGCATAGTAAAAAATATAATTATGAATGAAAACATAAGCCTAGGGATAAAAGGGGAAAAAATTAATCCTAATGATGAATGCTTATCATAAAAAAATATGAGAGCAAGAATGTATGTATCACATGTCTTGATGTTTTTTTCCATGCTTAATAGATTTGACTAGTTAAGTCAGTTTTATATTCGGATTAAATTATTGTTTAGTAAATTAACGAAATGCTTTTTATTCCATACTTAAATTTTCTTCGTGCTCATACATATTGCAAAAGATAACATAAAATAAATCAATTAAGTTTTATAATTTTTATTTATTCCCAGTAATTATTCTGAATTTGTACTAAAATAGGAAAACATTGTAAAAATGTGCAAAAAAAGGTTTTTCATCACGTTGAAATGATTAAAATTTATTATTGCCTTGATAGTAGTGTGACGGTTATGGTGCTCATTTTAAATTCTATTTGTAATTCTACAACAGTAACTTGCACATAAATTAATTCATTTGATGTTGTCATTCGATAAAGTGGCAATTTATAAGTAAATAAAGTAACTAAAATGATTTATAATACCTAATATACATAAATGAATATCCCGATTTTGTAGGTCTATTGAAAAAAGAAAAGAACAAAATACATCCGTTTTGCTAATCGGAAATAAAAATCTCAATGCAGTTACAAGTCTTTAGTGTAAGCAAACGTTTATTATACTTCAATCAATTAACAAATTCAAGCATATCTGCAACGATTCAAGGCATTAAACCACATATGCTTAAAAATGTGGGAGAAGTTATTTTATAGCATCAATAGCCATCGTTTTTCTGGAAGGTCTCACATTAATGAATTAAAAGTTTCAACTCTTATTTTTGATTTCGATGGAAAGCAAGGTGTACTTTGAATAGATCTTCGAATTTAAAATATTTATTAATGTATTATGTGGCAAATCACATTTTTTGAAGACCAACTGAGAACATTTTACAGTTTTATTCTGCATATTCTGGGTTTTCTCTATTACTTGTAAGATAAATTCGATTAATAAAAGCAAAAAAAAGGAATTAATATGCAATTATCCAATCATATCAATCAGTAACGTTCTTACAATTCAGCAACAGATAAATCGGAAAGAATTCTTTAAAAGAAGAAAAATTATAAATCAATCGTATAATTTAAAAAAAAAACTGTTAATGCTGTAAAGGAGAAAAATATTTTAACATTTTAAACAATTTATAATATTAGAAACTCAGAAAAATAAGCCTGATTCTCTTTTTTTTTCTTCAAACTATTTTTTGTACCAACCCAGCACATTTTACCATCAAACGGGAGTTCCATTATGCATCATCTGGCCTCTCTGCAAACTATGCAAATTAGACTCTCTGAAACGAAAATAAAAAGTACATTTATTATAATAAGAAAAAAAAATGAGAAACAGGAAGAAAAATTCTGAAATTTCCAGAAGCAGCTCCGGATTCTCCCGCGCGATTCGCAATGATTTGAAGCAGCAGCAGCAGTAACTTCAAAGAACACCTACGGAGGGAAGCAGCAATCCCAGCAGTCTTTGAGGGCATCCGCACACACTCTATTGATCGAATTGTCAGGCACAGTGCTCCAGAGTGAAGGCATGCTCTAGAGGAGGGTGATAGAAGGTGAAAAGAAAATTATCGAAGCTGGCGTGGGGAGGGCGGACGTTGATGGTTCGAACAAGCTGTTTATCAGAGGGGTGAGCAGGTTGGTTTCTTCCATCTGTTGGTGCTGTGGTTCTGCAAAGATCATCGCCAAACTTTATTTCAACAACAGTTAAATGGTGAAATAATGATTCCAAGATGTTCTGTTCAGATACAATGTAGGAAGAAATTTATGCTAGCTATATTTATTTTAAATTTTCCCAAGAGACTGTGGGTACAAAATTACGTCAAAATATGGAAATGGTGGCAGTAAGCTGTTTTTGAAACTTTGCTTGGGAAAAGTTAATGGATGAAAATGTGTTTTGAAATTTTATTTAAACTTTATTTTTTGTTTATTTAGGATGTGGAATTTTTAATATCAATAACTTGTTTGTTAAATTTTTTAAAATTAAATGCTAGTTTTGAATAAATATTTTCACATTGATTTTTTTTTTGCTTTGCTTTCTTGTAATTTTTATTCATTTTATTTCTTTTATCATATGCATGCAGAATTTTAAGAACATTTCGATACAACATATGGAGAATACCAGTAGCTTTTTTAACAATACTGGCCTCATTGATTCTCATTGCTCTGTGGCTAATATGTTAAAATTGAACCCAGCTAGTGAAATTTCATTATTTCATAATAATAATGTTTATCGACTTGCATATCTTAATATAACAAAAAGTCATTGTGACTATGTATATATGTTCCACATCTCAAATTGTTCGAAATTGGCTTGAATTGAACAAATATTTCGCGTCTATTAATTAAGACAAAAGAAAAAAATATTGACAGTTATTCAAATTTCAACAATTTATTGAAAAAACTCAATTATTTAAATATTTACCTAAATTTCACTTTTTTCATATTAACGCAAAGGAAAATTATTTCAAAAGAAATATTTTTAATTGAAATTCAAAGTTTTACCATTTTATTGAAATTAATTCCATTTATGTGCAGCATTTCTTACAATTGTTGCTACTTTTTTGAAAAAAAATTAACGTATTAAAATTAACATTTGCTTTCAACTACCCTACTACTATTTTTTGGAATGCTATTTTGTTTTAATACGCGTCATTTTACCGGGCTTTCTTTTCTTCCAAAATAATGATTTAACAATGCCCGGAAATTAATCGTTCAAAAAGAGGCAAGAAAAGCAAAGCCATTTCGGACAAGTGAAAGTGACGTTTCACCACAACAGCGGTTTCAGAGTTAGAGAAATTAACCAATATTTTATCTGTTTTTCCTTACATAAACATCGGAGAAAATTATTCAAATTAAAAACGTACACCATTTTAAAATTAAAATTTTTGCCGTTGTAAAAAAATAAATTTTTAAAAACTTGACACAAATGATTTTGAAATAAGCAAATTAGAGGTATTATCTGGTTGGACAAATTTAAGACAAGTATTTTCTTTTTTTTTTACTTTTTGAGACAACTACTTTACTTATTTTTAAAAAGATCTCTTTTATTTCAGTGCAAGTGTCTAGAAAAGGATATTCCATATTATAATATTTTATATAAAAACAGTTTTTATGTTAAAAATGTTATTCGTGAGAGAATTTCAATTCCGAGCGATGCTGAATATGTCAGCTATGAATATGGTGATCCTACATGGTGTAAAAAGAGCTATGAAAACTTTTTGCATGGCAAATATTTGGTCATATAGCTACCAAATTTGATAGATATTTATTTCTAGAGTTAATTATTGAATTATTTGTTAATAATTGTTTTAAATTGTTATGTATTTCCTAAGTAAAGTTGGAATATATTCTTATACAACTGTAAAAGTTTCAAAATTATTAACTTTTTTTGTTATGCATTTTTTTTATTCCTTACGATTTTTCGACAGCTTTAATTCAAATTTTTTAAAAATGTTTTCTCACGATAATTTTCATTGTTTTAATAATTGAAATTTACCCACTCACACGTTGAAGTGATATTTAATTTTTTTTTCGTTAACGCACGTTACTGTGCTCTATTTATTCCATATTGTACATTCATGGAAATGGTTTAAATAATGACCAATCAATTCTAAAACGTTAACATTTGCCGATGTTTCGCATTAGTGCTTTGAATATCTTTTAGTTTTTTTTAAAATTAGTTTAATTAGATTTAATTTCTAGATTGCATGTGATTTGAAAGCTATCTTGTATGTATTTAACAGTTTTGTACCACTTTAGGATGAAACCAGATGTGGACTAATTGATTTTACAAAGCTATTGATTATTTTATAGTAATTGGGGAGCATAATTTTAGTATATTTGAAAATTTAAAACCAAATTATGGATAGATTAAACTCTTAACCAGAGCGCACATCTTTTTGAAACCTAAATTAATGAAAATTTACAGAGTTTCTTTTTATTTTAATTGCTTTACAATGAAATGCATTCTAAAATGCTTTTCATTTTCTAAATAATTTGAAATTTTAAATAATTCACTTTGACTATATGAAATATAAAATCATGCTATTATGAGCAACTTTTCTTTTTTTGATATAGCTTTTACAATGT
This sequence comes from Argiope aurantia, assembly GCA_026543865.1. Taxonomy (NCBI): domain Eukaryota; kingdom Metazoa; phylum Arthropoda; class Arachnida; order Araneae; family Araneidae; genus Argiope; species Argiope aurantia. Next base: position 306,853 of record JAPMOR010113746.1, on the reverse strand, counting down.
CATGTTTTTATTATTTTGTGTGAGTATTTTTGAAATTGATCTTGTAGTGTGTTATTCATGTTATATTTGTGTGGGTTGCGACGTTTTATCAAAGTAATCAATTATGTGCTGGTACCGTTAATAAAGGTTGTATTGGTCCTAATTTATACTTTCCAAGGAGTTGTAATTTTCCAATTGTAAGTTTTTTTTAAATATCATACCAGATTTTACATTTAACTAACTTTTGTGAGCTCGAGTTTGTTTCAAATTATAATTTTATTTCATTATTTTATCTTTTTATGATATGCTTTATTTTAATGTTTTTTTATTTTACATTTGCTTTTGAGCAGTTATTGTTGGATTTCGTGTTTTGTTCATTGTTTGATGCAATAAGGATTTTATTGATTTATTGAAAAAAATTTGAATTGATTTTATTATAATTTAAAGTTGAATTTTTCATGATTGAAATATTTTATTTCTGAAGACTTCGTATACAAAAAAAAAAAAATGAAAAAAATGAAGTTAAGTAATTTTATTCATGTTAATTCCCTATCATGATCTTTATACTAAAAAATTAAAATTTTGAAAATATATGATGGATTTGTATTTTTTGTATTGCAATAAGAATTAAAAATGATTAAGAAAATATAATCATTAATCTTAATAGAGGTTCAATAAAGTGAAATTTTTAAATAAATGGATTTATCAATCTGCTTCCAAAAATCCAAGAATTTATTGCACTGCTTTAATCTTAATGTTTATAGCCAGCATGAGTTCTTCCTTGTGTTCTGACTATGCCTGCTTAATATTGCGAATTTTGTGTCTATATAAAGCAAAAATTCAGAAAGAAATCTTCCCTTAGCGATTTTAACAGTCACATATTTTTACTTTCTCGTGTATGAAGTATAGAGGAAGTATAACAATTGTCAAAAAATTCGAACTCGAGATTTTGACGAATATTCACGTTTTAGAACTTCCTTAGTTCAAAAAGCACATTTTTGGAAAATGTCTGTTTGATCTGTGACAAAAATAACTCAAAAACACTTTGAGCTAGACAGATGAAATTTGGTTATAGCATTTATATGAATTTTTTAGATTTCTGTCAAATTTTGAGCCAAATCCTACAAGGGGGGAGGGGGGGATTGACTATTTGTCGGTTTGTACTTTCAGAAACATATAAACGAGATAGCTCAAAAATGAAGTGTGTTAAATATATCAAATTTGGTATGCCCTTTTATGACTGTAAGCTTAGTTCTGTGTCAAATTTCTGTTTCAATCAGTTGGTGAAAATTTTCAATCAGTTGTTTTTTGAAAAGTTATCAGTTGGTTACTGTTCATTCTGTTTCAATCAGTTGGTGGTTGCGTCTAAAATACAAATTTGATTTTCAGATATTTTTGACCGCATGTCATGGATCTATCGCCAAATAACTGGCCAAGGTTTACACAATAGATTCAATAAAAATACTAAATTCACGTCAAAGATTAATATTTCGTAACTATTATATGTTAAACTTTTGCAACGCATTCTACTTTTATTAGGGGAACACAAGAACATTTTGGACAGACCACTCCGCTGATTTCAAATGATATTCCGCTTCATTTACGGAATGCCTTACTGAAGCGTTGTTTAATTATTTATATCACGATCTTGATGGTCTATTAGAAAACATACTTGGGATTTCTCACCTTCTGTCCAGTACAGCTAATCAGGGACTCTTAAGCGCCAATTTTTCATTGAATATTAGGAGCATTATTTGATTATGTATATGGAAACCTTGATCGTTAATTGGTAGATTTGGGTTCTATCGTTGCCAGTCAAATATATTCATGTTTATATGGGGATGGTGTACGAGTTCTATAAACAACAGCTTTTAGCCTTCATATATCCTAAAATGAATTTGAAAATGATAAGCTGATCTTTAACTGATATAACATTCTACTTATGGAATGTATTTATGTTGTGTATTTGTTTCCATTAAGCACCATTCGAAGCTAGTTCGGCGCTGTCAATTCACATAATATGGTGTGTTTTGTACTTAGTAGCAGGATGAAGAAATCTGTGTTAAATCCTTTGGTTCCGTTTCTTCATCCGATTTTGTTTGAAATCTTGATATATGATTTCGTACTGATATATGATTTTGATCTTTATTTTACAGAGTGCAGATCTACACAGCAAAGAGGCTTAGTGAATTTTTAAATTATAGTGACCATATGCACGAGAAATGATAGATTAATAGCTGAACAATTGGGTCCAAAGTTAGAAGTTGTCTACATGTATGCTTATAAAACTCTGTTCAGATGCCAATAAATGTGTCGCATTTCTAAGTTATAGTGATCACGTGCTTAAACACGGAGAAACAGATATACTGTGGATAAATGTTGCTCAAAATGCAAGCTTAATTTACATTTTAGGTCGAAAGGTACTCTATCTCATCCACCTTTAGGGTTCCATTTTTTTTAAAAAAAATCTATTAACGGAAAGAAAGACACAACTCTCTTCAAAATATTTTTTGGGTTAGGTCTAGAATGTAAATATTTATCAATATATCGAGGTTAAATATTTTCAGACTTGCAGTAATTTTTTTTAATATACTTATATACAAGAAAACATAATTTTTTTAACTGAATCATTTCTAGCCTAATTAAACCTTTCGTATACAATAATAAATCAGATAGCCGTATCAAATTATCGAATTTTTAGCTTTAAATCTGCAATCAAATGATATAAAATGAAACATTCAGAAACGCTTTAATAACTGAAATACCACTTATATTATTATAGGAATTAAAAATAAATATTCCAAAAAGCTCGAGTCATCTAATGAGAAAGCTAAATAAATTCGTAGGTCATCGAGTTAATAATATATTTTGCATGTTTCTGTTTTATTGAAAAAAAAATCTTGTTAATATCGCTTAAAAATATTTTATGACAGCAAAAAAAAAAAAAAGCTTTATTATTCTCCATACCATTTAATGCTTCAGTAAATGTTAGCAATTATCGAAAATCTTTATAATTTCTGATAATTTGTTTTTAATACACGCCTAACAAATTCCTCGCTTATTTTATATATCGTAAGCTATTGTTTAGGGCCGCATCGAGTACCGTATTTTTATCCTGATACTAGCAAGGCCTCTTTATCATGTTGAAAAACATGTCTTAAAATTTGAGAAAACAACCCTGTTAACGGGACGGAACATGCCTAAAGTAGCAATTTAAACAAAAGACCACGTCGGAGGAAAAAATGCTTTATTTTCGTTGATAAGACTTTTCAATAGCAACTCTTTCTCTTCTAATCACATCCAGCTCGTTATCACGCAGTTTTTCCTCCACTGAAGAGCCGCATACTTAAAGCAAATATGCGCATATTAATGTTGAAATTTCCAAAGCAAATGCATTCATGGGACGAAAAAAAATAACACTTTAAGTGTTTAGAAGGAAAAACTGTAGTTGGATAATCTAGCAAAAAGTGTCATTCGAGAGAATATCTCAGGACATAAAATGCAGGAGGTAACTGTTGTTTCTTTAATTTTAGTTTCTTCTATTTTTTTTACCTGTTGGTAATTTTATTGGAGGTTGTTTTGAATGAACACTTCTGGGAATTTTTGTTATTCAAATTAACTCTATATTATATAAAAAAAAGTTAGTAAAAAAAGTTTAATACATTCAGTTTCAAATTTTTTGTTTATATATATATTTTTTGAAAGATAAGATTATAAATCATTCTTCTAGGCGCAAACATAGCCTAGATATTTTGAAGTTTAGACATTATCATATATCTATTAAAAGATATTAAACAGAAGATTATAGTTTTATTATAGAATTACCAGAACACTACAAAATGGCTTCCCTTAGAATATTTTTTGTACAGTCAAAATATACTTTGACTAATATATATATATATATATATATATATATATATATATTCATATATATTCTATGTTATATAAAAAAATTAATACATTCAGTTTACATGTTATTTTTCTGTTTTTATATATTTTGTAACAAATAAGATCATAAATCATTCTTATGGATACAGACATAGCATAGACGTTTTGAATTTTCGACATTATCACATATCTATCAAAAGATATGCAAACTTGACTGTAATTTTACTATATAATAAATACTACTAACTGACTGCTCTTAGAATGATTTTCTGTACAATCAAAGTATACTTTGATTAATATTTCTATGATTGTAATAAATGTAAATAATAAATATACCAAACGTATATAAAAGTATATTAAATCATCTGATTGTTCGATGATTGCATATTGATGTATATCTAATGATGGCGTAATCATGCCTGTAATAGGCAGATGCCTCTATTATTGTCGTCTTCATGCATCTATTTACATCCACTTACATCCATTGTGCTTCCAGATCTATTATAACCGTACCTATTTAGTAATAGTATATATTTATCGATTTTGGGATGTTACATCTATTATAGTCATCTACAATATGTGAATTCTCAGGACTGCGCAAATAACAGATATGACTGTTTGTAATTATCAAGATTACACTATGAATAAATAGATATAGTTATAATAAGAAGTAACTGACAATAATAAATAGATCTGTATGTATGATAAATTATAGAAATCAATATGTCTCATGATTTTTCCGCTTTTAAGTAAGAATTATATACTTAG
>JAPMOR010113746.1:273568-302118 GCA_026543865.1 Argiope aurantia | reverse complement strand
ATATATATATATATATATATATATATATATATATACTATTTGTAGTTAATATTTAGTTTACAGTATGTTTTGAAACTGTTTCAAAGCAATTTTGGATGGATTTTGTAATTTTTGACGACAGTCACATTACGAGTTTTACAACTTAGCCTGGAATCCAATTCTTCAAACTTTCACAGCGCACGAGAGGTCACGGTGGCCTGGTCGTAAGGTCTCGACTTCGGAACCGGTGGGTTTCAGGTTCGAGACCCAATTCTACCTTAGAAACCGTAAGCGAGTATGATGCATGCTAAATCCATCAGGTTCAAGCATCCTTCTGCTGGTGTGGTGCGGAAATTTGGAGGCGGCTGCTTGTTCAGGTGTTGTTCTCGTCATGTAGCATCAGTTAAAAATTATGAGGTCCATCTCAAAATAGCCCTAGTGTTGCTTTAAGCTGGTCTTTGATATACGTAACTAAATCAATCTTCACAGCATTCGATTTCTCTATGAAGAAGAAATACAATTAACCATCACTAATATTATTTAAAATCAAGTATTTAATATCACCATGATTGATAAACGCAATCTTATATAAGTCTTAGTATTGATATTTAATTTGGTAAATACATGTCTAAATATGGATGCATTGAGTTATGATTGAAATTCAGCAATGCAAGATTTTTTTCCCGCTTGAATGATTCAACAAGATATCAGATTCACGCATTTCTTTTCCAATGATTCAGAATATTTTTGGAACTGTGTAAAACAACGAAACACGCAATCAGTCCATTACAGTCCTTTAGAAACGTTTAAGACAAAATATTTGACCATTATCGAGCGATTTCATCTGGGTTTTCCTTAACATAATGGATACCTTTTTTTATGTATTATCAAGTAACATACTTGTAATGACAGAAAATTACATCATCTTTAAGTTCCGTTATATAGAGGATCTACAACTTATATTCTTCTTCTTTTGATGAAGTCCTGATTGGTACAATAAAACGCTTGAAGAACTGCATAAAAAATAAAACATTAGAAGGATATAGTAAATATCCTATTTTGTTTGTTTAAATTAGCTAAAATATTTTTCAAATGCTTCGGAAAAGATACCTACAATTCCCTTTTACTTTTGCATAAGCTATTGCAACCAAATCATAAAAAAAGATATTAATACCCCTAAAATTTCTAGAGCTGAAATTAAGAGCCGCTTATTTATAGAGCCATTTAATTAAAATTAAAAATTAAGCAAAAGATTGGCGTGCTTTTTCTTTAAGTTCCGAAAATATAACAACACAGAAAGGATTTTCTTCACCATTTTAAAATTCTAAAAATTGTCTGTTCAGAGATTTTGATTTCTTTGTAAATTAAAATTTTTCTTGAATTTTGATTAATTTTTGAATTGATATTCTTAAATATTTTTAAAAATATTTCTAACTGTTCAAAGAAATTAAAATCGTCTTCATTGCTTCGACAGATATTTTATTGTATAAACTTATTCCATTCTTGAATGTTAAGTAAGAAAAATATTGGTAATCATCCACGTTGCTGACATGAAAAATTATAGTTAAGGGAAAATTGCATTCCTGCAGAAGACAACATGCAATTAAGGTATAGATTTGCATTTTTACAAACTATGCATGATATATTTCATTAAACACAGCTAATATTTCCAGCAAAATAACATTTCGTTAAAAGTGGATTGTTCGCAATAAACTACATTATATATAGAACCCCGAATTAATGATTTATAACACGCAAATATCAATCATTACGTTGCTGTGAAATTCATGTGAAAAGACAATTAATCATAATCAAATTTTCATATTTCATGTACTTATTGCACTAATTTTGATAATTTTATATTGCAATATTTTAACAAAACACAACCCGATTTTGCTGAAATGTTAGGAGATACGGACAAAAAAATGAACATTTTAAAAAAATAATTAATAAAATAAATAAATATAATTTTAAAAATAAATAATAAAATAATATTATTTTTAAAGTAAAAAATAAAATTAATTTTTTTGATTAAACACTTCAACGGAATATGACATTTACTATAAGATTCATAATATTATTTTTATTAAAACTTAATAATTCGTAATATTATTTTTAATAGAGAGAAACCATAAATATGTTAAAGTATCATATGTCTGGCTCAGAGTAGTCAGATGGCTTCTATGCCATAAAATCTCAATCAATCAATCGGGAAATGTGCAGTTTTGGAGCTTCAAAAGCAAAACTTATGAAGTCATCATGGGGAATTATTCTATTAAAAAAATAATTCTTTTTATTCTGAATTGCTGAATTTAAGATCGGTGAATAAAAGAAACTATTTAAAAAATATTTATTAAGTGCCTCAGATGAAAACTATCGAAATAAAACTGTGGTAATGTGAATTCACTACCCACTATAAGTTAAAATATGAAACGAGACAGTATGAAATTGAAAAAACTAACGTTAAACTGAGTAGTATATTATTAGGAATCTGTTAAACTATTTCCATAAAAATTTAGTCTCATCCCTGGAAGAGGAATTACAGGGATTCATAAAGATACTGTATAAATGCTCCAAGCTTGATGTTTATTTAGGAACAAATTAAGTGACTTTGACAACAAAGATATAAGGATTATATAAATTTATTTATGAAAATCCAAAATCCAAAGATTCTGCAAGAATATTACATGTGACGTCACGTCCTAATTGGAAAATCTATATAAACTCGCGAGACTGAAGCGATACAGTAATTAACTCTTTGGAATGTTTGTATGCCGTACTCTGTTGATTACGCCATTGCAATTTGTTGTTTGCTTACGTGTTGCTAATTTTTATAAATGTGCGTACTTTTGCTAGCTTTTCATTACCTGTGCTTCGCGTTTTTCCTGGAATATAGTATCATATTTCAATATCTGACATGTTGAACTGGCCTTTCAATACACTCAATGGATAATTTCCGTAAAAAATATTTTATAATTATTTCACATAAATAATTTAACCGATGCTGATGTCTAGTTTAAAATATTTAATACTTTTTGAATTCAGGCTTGTCCCATTTTACTGCATAAAATTTTCCATTTCTTACTGAACGTCGAATTTTTTGCGAAAGTTGCGTATGGGTTCTGAACGTCTTCTGCAATGCGAACTAATAAACGTGTCTGTTCAATTACATGGTCGTATGTTATCATTTGTATCCATGTAATGTAGGTTACTCGAACCCTCTCATTTTTAAGATAATTCGAATTCTGGTATTTCAGAATACTGGAACGCAAGAAATTCTCTTTCCAAAAAGTAAATAAATAGATGCATAAATAAAATAAAATAAAAACACTCACTACTTCTTCAAAAACTACAGTGATATTCCGTGCTCATAAGAGTTTGATGTACAAAAGATGACTTCTTTTAGCTGTTGGCTATTAAACAAATATGCTCCTTTCAGAGTTCTCAGAAATCCATCCTGTCTCCCAAACTCATTTGTGTGAGTGTCTCTAACGATCAAAGCACGCTCTTCTTGTATTGAAGAATCCCTCTTAACGAAATGGGAGGAAAATTCACAATAATATTCAGACGTTTCGGGCATTTTTCATGGTTTCTTCGGTAGAGCGTTTGAGGCCTTCCAATATTCATTGAATATGCATTAAGAATAAAATTTTAAGTAATGACTTGATAACCTGACAACCTTTATAAAATATATAACTATTTAAATGCGGATATGCGTAAAACTTATTTGCATGATGCAAAAATCGCTCTATACCACAAACAATTGAACACAGAGTAATTAAATTCGTTAAATAAACACTTCATAGTAGTACAAGCTTTATAAACAAGTTGTTTCCAAAACTTTAATTATTTTTTGATTAAATATAATAACATATTTGCGTTTTGATTAAATAACTGTAAAGTATATTAAGACTAAACTATTTTCAGATTACTAATACTTTAATGTAACATTTTCAATAATGTAACAGTTTTAAGATTAATGATAATATTTAAACATTTCTAATAATACATTTGTTTTTTCCATACATGATTATCTTTAAATTTATTAAATTAAAAAATACTTTAGGTACATTTTGAGCAGTAATTATTAATGTTTTAATTCACTGAGATGGTAGTAATTATTTTTTTCTATTTGCTTTATAATGTATATATTAAAAAATATAAAAATGAATTAATTATACCTAAAACATTGTCATGCGACGATTATCAAACTGGAAGATTGAATCTTCTTTGATTTATTTATTTTGAGTCTTTAATATTTTCCTGAATTGTTCATAAAGAGCACAAATGTAAATTCCAGAAAATTTTATTCTCAATTGAAAATAAAGAATTTTTTATTTCTTTACTTTAAATTTTACGTTCAAAAATAGAGGAATAGATTTTTCCACACCCTAACCACCAAAAATATATAAATAATATTAAAACTATAATCCATCTTGGAATTGCCACACAGGCAAAAAACATAGAGCTATCAGTTTCAAGCTTATGCATGGATAAACATTCTTGATGCTGTCTGATACAAAATTCAGAGGCTGCCTGACTAAAAAAAAAATAGCATCTTCCTCTTTCCCTGCAAATTGGATTCCATGCCAGAACGTGTCACGTTTAAGTATTGAAAACAAGTGTGAGATTTTCTTTTCTGTCCCTTTTACTATTTTTCGGTAGGGAGATTCAATTCTTGTAGGAGAGAAGGGATGATTCATTAAGGTTTCTTTTCTTCCGCACTGCAATCCCCCAGGTCATCTATTTCCATTAGTGCTGGCCGTTCCCTCACTGGAAGTTGAATGGAAGAGATAGTGGAGGAAATAACGTCAACGTTTGCTTTCGTGGTCTTTTTTTTTCTGTGTGTGGGAGATGGCTTTCTTTGGACATGTAATGTTGTGCATATTTGTATTGATCACAATGTTCCTATGGAGAGCGATATTTTTTCTCTGACTTTGAGTATTTCCATATTGCTTATGATTATCTTTAACTGAATAAAATAAGAAATATATTCCGTGATAATGTCATCAAAACCTTATGCTGTAAAAATAATATCTATAATTAAATTGTCATCATAGGGGTTTAAATCAATTTAACATTTCGATACCAAGATTAATATTTTAAATTCATAAATAGTATGATAAAGTCAAAATTCCTTATTTGATTTCTACTTTCTAACGTAATTATTATGAACGTCGGATTTTTTTCTTCAAGAAATGATAATAACTAAAATACCTACTTACATAAAGGTGACAGATTGTTTCAGTATTAATGTGTAAGTTTCTATGTAAATGCATTAAATCTTCGTTTGGCTATTCAGTTTATCATAAGAAATATCATAAAGTCAAACTTTGGTATTTAATTTTTTACATAATAATTATGTATTATAAACAACTTTTTTTTACTAAAAATGATAATAACTTAAACATTTTTTTGCATAAAGATAACAGATTTTTCTGGTGTTAATGTATGAGTTTCTAGATAAATGCCTTAAATCTTCATTTGTCTATTCAACTTATCACCATAGCGACAATTTTGAAAGACACAGACAATATAAGCTGTATAAAGGTTTGCTTTCTGATATCTTTTATCCCACCTTGGACCACTACAAAAAGTTAATAAGAGGCTACCAAATATACAAACAGTCTCTAATTTATATGGTACGTAAAATAATGGTGTAACAAAATGACTCATTATAACAATTTAAAAAAATTATATTTATAAAAGTAATAAATGAAACTTTTTAATTTTTAAAATTTTTTCTTTATTTAAAATAATGCTTTGCTTCTATTTCAGAGAGTATTTAGATTAAATCTATTCAAAAGTTTAGTGTTATTAAATTTAGCCAAATTTTGAAGGTATTATAAATCAAAATTTAATAATAGATGAAGAAATTTAAAAGCATTATTTATTTTTCCATTTTTTTCCTCTTTCCAGTTTAATTAACGTTTTCGCTTCTCAAACTAATTTATATGCAGAAAAAAATTCCCATTCCTTAAATCCAATTTAAACTTTTGCATTCAAATAATCCATTCGGATAAAAAGGAAAAAAATAGTGAGAGAAGAGAAAAAAAATAATCTGATCTGATTTAGCTCGTATAGAATTAGAGTTAAAAAAATGCAAAGAAAATTAAATCTGGCCTCGGTTGTGTGGCCTTAGGAAACCACTTAAAACTTTGCGAGTATATTGGGCGAGCCCAAAGTGCAGTTTTCCGAAGAAAGAAAAAAAAATAAATATAAAAACCAATCAGACTAATAGTCTAAGTTCAATTTTCCTCTAATTGTGAAACAGCGAAGAAAATTAAAAGTATAACCAAACCTTACAATCTGCTTCTCTCTCTCTTCCACGTGCATCCATTTTATTTTTAAGCCTTTTCTTTCATCTTCAGATCTCGAGAAGTCTTAAGGAAAACAGCATTGTAAAATTAATGCATAAATAATCAAAGAATTGTGAAATGCTGTCGAAAAGAAAAGACAGATTCTTCCATTCTCTTTGCTTCTTTTCTTCTTTATTTTTTATTTTTCTCGTGTTTTCTCTAGAAATTGGAGAGTTTTTGGTTTTGTTCCCAATTTGTCTGAAGATGACAAAAATAAGCTGATTTTGTACATAAAGAATTTCAAATGAGTGGATTTACTTCTTTTGTTATTGTAATCGTATAAGGATTTTTCATTTGTTTGCACTCCTTAGCATTATTTATTTAGCTTCTGCGTTTGAATAGAGACTTTACGTTATAGATTAAGAAAAAGATTTATGCGAGTTTGAAATCCCAATTTAGCAGGAGCGTATTATTTTTGATAAAATAACAAATGTTTATGATTTAATTAGGGGGATTCTTATACAATTATTAAGGAAGTATTTTGAGCTTTGTAAAACATTTTTAAGCATGTAAGATTTCTTTGGAACATTATTCTTAATATTTTTGATCTTATTAAGGAAAATATTAAATTCATAACCATATTAAAGTGAATATTTTTCTGTAATTTTAAACCAAAGAGATTGACGACATTCGGAATGAATTTTTTGAAATACGTTCGAAAATTGTGCTTTTTTTTTTGAAAATTTGCATAAAAAGGATTTAAAAAATATCCGTTAAACTAAAATATACCAGTTAAGTGCCAAAAAGGTGTTCTAAAAATTATTTTTAAAAAATGACTTTTTCTTGGCTAAAAAGATGTATAAAGCAAAAATCTTCTTGACAGCTTAGGAAAAATATTATCTAGTTCCTGAATTAAAATATAAGCTCAGTTTCTATCCATTCTTTAATTATAAGCATTCGAATCATAAATAACACGAAATTCCAATTTTTATCACATTGTGAACCACTAAAACAACTATAAATTATAAATAAATGAAAGAATACTTATTCTCTAGTTCAAAAACTGCAGAACATATTGAGAAATTATTATACCAAATGTAAAGAAAAAATATGCATTAAATTTTAATTCATGAAATTTTTCATTAGAAAATTCTATCAAATTCTATAATTGGGAAAATAGCATCTGAAGATGCAAAATCGCATTTAAACGTACGTAAATGCAAATATAAAGATCAGTGTAATTTCCCCAAAAAATAGCTTTAGAAACAAAATTTTAACCGTTTTATAAAGACACCTGTTCAAACATTAAGAATATTAAACAAAGAAATTCTCAGTTTCGCAAAAAATTAAATTTTCAACGTCATCACCTACCTTTTAATTTCTTTCTTTAATTCATGAAATAAAAATTTTGCAATTGGTGTTCTATTATAAATAAAACCTCAAAGAAATAATTAAGTTTTTCCAGATTTCAAAAATCAACTGCCTTGTTGCCAAAAACATTTTCAATAAATATTTATAATTTTCCAAAATTTTATTTTTTGAAAAAAAATTTCATAAAATGTTTTACCTATTATTTTTATCCCAAAAGACCGTATTCTTAAAATTTCAACTATAAATAAAAAACAATTCCATTGTTTATAGATTCCATATTGTTTACGGATTGTATACATCTTCCGTATTTGCAATCTAAAAGTCATAAATCCGTCTTCTTTGTTCTTTAAACCAAACTGAAGTGTTTTTTCCGAAACGTGCTTGCATACTCTTCAATATAAGTCTTATTCGCCTGTACTGCATGAAACTGTAGATCTTGGGTAAAGTCTAAACATTAGTAACGGAATATAGGTCTGAATCTATGATCTGAAGTTAGTATTTATACTGAATTCATCTCGCGAATATATAATTTTGGTTGCTTTTTTTCACCAGTTGAAGTCAAAATTGGATACAGTACTACAATTGTAATGAAATTACATAACGAATTTTGTCATTGCGTTTACATTTTTATTGTGTCTGCATTAATAAGAATGTACAGTTAAACCTTTGTCAGATCTGGTACAAATTTGATTAGAATCTACATTTTTGATGCTAAACCGGTTCCGCAAATTTCACCTATATAAATTTTTATATTTCGTAATTATAAAGTTTATTTGTATTAAAACAGTCAAATAATAGATTTCTGAATGAATTTCTTTCAAAATATGATAGAATATATATTTTATATTAAAAATCAAACTTCAACGTTCCATGTAGGAAATTTCAACGTTCTGACCCAAAGTGTACGAGTCGTCGTATTCAGAGACATAATGCCAAAAATGTGGTTTTTGAACTCTGAGAGGTCTGAAACGTAGAGATTTGACAAAATATCGACTTCAAATTTTTAAGCGACTTCAAATTTTCAAATTTTAGTTTCTCAATGACTTTCTACGTGACAAAACATTATATACATAGCTCTTTATTACTGCATACAAATATGTTTTCTAAGAATATTTATAATAAAGTTGTTTGAAAGCGATTGGGCTGTTTTGAGTGTCTTCGTTATTGGCAGACAATATATTAATTAGGATACTATGTGTTTAAAAGGCTTGCTAATTGAAGAACATAACGAAAAGTCATTTATTATCAACAAGAATAAGGTTTTATATTCAAACTCATATTCATTTTTCATTTTCACCAGTAATATTATATGTAATTTCTTAGTATTTCTGTTATAATAGTTTTCGATAGACGTATTAAAATTGTTCTAGAGATATTTAGCAATTTGGGGCATTAGATAGATGCAGTCGTTATGATTACATGTTCCTTTCACCAACATGTTGAACGTCCAATATAGTTTCTGAACGAAATTCTCGACTATCTTTAGTAAAGTTAAAACCTAGTGACACCGTTGCTTTAAATATCCTGAAAAGAGTTCCGAGATTGTCCTTTCGTAACTCACCATGTGTTCATATTTTGTTGGCTCCCAGTAATTAATGTAACAAGTTCTTAGTTTACTGCTGAGCTTAGATATTCAATAATCTTAGCCAAGTCCTTGATGACTTTGAGATTATCTAAGCTCTATAGTCTGTGTTGTCTTAAAGACCTGTAAAGATTGCCTAGAGTGCCTTTTATTTACTCGCCTTATGACTTAGTTTCACGCATTGTTGTGATAGCTTCCAAAGATGTAGCAGCATGGAGTGTGTCCAGCAGAATTGTTTGATATTCTCGAATTTATTTTTGGGATAGCCATAGTTGATTTTCAAATGTGATTCCATGAGAAATTTATTAGTTTTATGCATTAATTAATTTTGGAATTTTACGAGTTACAATTTCAATTCCTATGCTTAAATTATGCAAGATATGAAATGGAGTTAGGAAAGATATCGTCTTATTGTAGAGATTAGAAAATATAGGAAAGGTTATAGAATTGAATTTGTTATTAATATGCAATAATATCTAACTCTTTTGTGTTTGCCTTTTATATTAGGTTCACATACTGATATTCGGCAATCTAATGTCTTTAATTCGGTGATTAAATGCCTTCAATTAATTATTCAACTGTACGACAGACACATTTTAATTATAACTAAAGTAACTATCAAGCAAATAATCTCAAAATTGAGTAACACTTTGAGAAATCTTGATTTTCTATAAAATAGCATTAACTTCATTAAAATATTTTTTTTATCAAAATACTTCCGAATCGAAAGTAAAGTGTTGCTTAAATAATTAAAAGTAATATAAGTGTACAAAATTTTATTTGACATTAGACACACGCACACACACACACACACGCGCGCGCGCGCATTGTTTTAAATGTTGCAAAAACCTTCAAAATTAAAATGCAGAATTTATTTTTTTATCTCTTCGTCTTCTTAATCATTCTGGTGAATCATTATTAGTTTAAATAAAATCGATAATTTTTTTTAAAAATTAAAAAAACTAATTTGGCATCAAAATGATGAATAAATCTTTAAATTTTAGAAAAAGTATGGATGATCTTTTGGAAATCAATAATTAAAAAAAAATCACCAAGGTATTTTGAGCAGGCTGAAGCACACTGTAGCTAAATTTTATGAACTCTATACAAACTTTTAAATCTGTAATATTCCAAGAATTAAAAGCCTTCGAGCAGCAACATTTACTGATATTGGCAAGAACAACAAATAAAAAAAGAAGGATAAACAATTTACTCTGAAGAAAAACAATTAGAATTTTTTCAA
Source organism: Argiope aurantia (assembly GCA_026543865.1). NCBI lineage: Eukaryota > Metazoa > Arthropoda > Arachnida > Araneae > Araneidae > Argiope > Argiope aurantia. The sequence goes on along the minus strand of JAPMOR010113746.1, from coordinate 291,644 downwards.
CTAATTAAACCTTTCAAAATTAAAAATTCGTCCCATAAGAACGGTCTTTTTTTTCTCTAACGCAGATAAACAAAATTCTCATTACAGATAAGCTTTAGACTTAAGAAAGAGAAACAAAAAATAATAAATAAAGAGACTAAAGAACTTAGAAAGAGAGAGAAAACTGGCTCATCGATTAAAAGCTTTGCAGCTAATGTAAGATTGAAGTCTTCAGGTCACGCTTTTAGCCAGAGAACAGAAAGGGAGGTTGGGCAATACATCAGCGAAGTTTTACTTCATTAAAGTAATTGCTCCCAACAAAATTTACACTTTTCTGCTTATTTTCGCACTTTTAATGATAATACAGACTCAAAATTTGAGAATAAATGGCAAGGAGAAGTTTTAAAGCGATTGGAAGAAACGGCGTGGAGGGACAGACAGACCATGAACTCTGTTCTTCCTTTTTGTCTTTGTTTAGATTATGTGGTTTTTGTTTATTGATAAAGCGATTAAGATTGGCATATTTAGCATCAGCCATGATCAGGAACCAAACTGAGTTATGTCCGATAAGAGCTTTTTTCATAAAAGAAAGATAAAAAAAAAAAGCTATTACTGCTTCTTATACTGCAAAATGAAGTTTAACTGAAAAAGTTATGAAGTTATGCGTTGTTTTACGTTTGATGGTGCAATAATGAATTATTTTGTTACCTATATTTCAGTTTCAATACATTATATATTTAAAACTTTTATTTAAATGTTTTATTTTTAAGTCTATAAATTTTATTTCAAATGTGTTTTTAATTGTGTAAAAGAGCATAAAGACAAAATTCCATTATGTACATGATATTTGGTTACAAATTTCTAAAAATCATTTTATTATTTTAAATACACTTCGTCACAGTATTAAAAAGTAAATTCATTCTTATGCATTAATGTACTGAAAAAATGAGCCAGTCCGCATTTATAGTTTCGGTTTTATAACCGGAAATTTCTAAGTTTTGATCCATTTACAGAGAATGTATTTTGACTTGGTGTTACAAATTTCTAAAAATCATATTATTATTTTAAATACATTTAGTTACCTTTTTAGAAAATAAATTCATTCTTATTCGTGGATTCATTCTTATTCCATTAACGTATTGAGAAAATGAATCTGTCGCATTGCTATATCGTTTTATAACCGGGATTTTCTGAGTTTCTGATTCATTTACAGAGCAAATTTGGATTGTAATTTGGCCTGGTGCATATAATTCGTTAGTTCTCCCACTGATGTGGTATGAAAACTTGGAATAATTTATCATTTGGCTTCAAATAAATGTCACGAGTTTTTCTCTTAAAATCGCGATAAAATTAAATCATTCTAAAAAGAATAAATTAAACATAACCGTGCCTCAAAGTAAATGTTTTCAGCCATATCAAAACACTTTATGCTGTTTTAATTTTGAAATTTAAATAAATTGATACATTCTACAAACATGGAATCAACTTTTTTTTTTAAAAAAAAGAGACCAAATAAGAAAAGAGATTTACATAATATACGAAGGACAAAAAAAAAAAAGGAATATGATACTGCTTGATTGAACTGTATTCACCTAAAGACAAATACTAACAATCGAATTAAGATTCCAAAGTCCTTATAAGCCATTACTTTTTCAACTTTTCTTCACAAGTGATCCGATTGATAAGATGTTCTGTAAATTCACACTGAATGAAATTTTTTATCTCAATCACAAATGTATTTGCCAAAAAAAAAAAAAAAAAGGAAAATTGGGAAACATTAATAATTGGGTAACAATATTTTTATTTGTAAAGATAAGTGCCCTTATTTATGAAAAATTTTTGAAATTCAAAGAATCAAATTGATTTTTTGAAATAATCTTAACACATTATTTTGAAAAAAAAAAAAAACGGACTGACGAAGTTACTTTCAACATTTTCCAAAATTTATGTGCAGCAAATATCGTATCAAAATCATACTTTAAGTCACTCTGAATCAGGTTATCTCAGGTGTGTCGCGCAATCAGTGCTACAAGCAGGGAATGGAAACTTTGAGTCATAGTGACTCCACTAATTATTTCAATTAAAGTTATTATTATTGAAGTGAATCATTCCTTTAACCAACCTATCTACAGACCTTGAGTTATTTAAGAACAAAACTCATGAATATTCGTGTAAAGTTTACAATCTCCTTTTTAACAAGCGATTTTTTCTAAGCCACAAGAGCCAAATTCATTCGAAGTAGGAATTAAATTAAGCTAAAAATCATTGAAGGACATCTGTAAATATTTTTGCCCCAAAACTATGACCAAGCAATGCAAAAGTCAGTCGAAATGTCATCAGTGAAAACTCACTTATAAGTGCTTTTCTAATATTGGAATTTGACAGTCATGGAATCTTTATTAACAAAATTAGGATTTATATAAAATTTATTTGAAAAAAAATACTATAATATATTTAAATTCTTTTTGACATTGACACCTCCTAAACTTCAGTATAAGATAGCTCCTACTAATTAATGCGACAGCAAGAATGAAGTTTACTCCATGTTCCTATTGTAGGATCATCTACATGTCGTTCCCAACCTAGGATTAAAAAGCCCTATATTGTAGGAAAATGTTCTTCTTATTAAATGTGACTAAACTGTTCATAAGAATTGAATACCATAACCAAATTCACTCCAAAAAAGGTATCTACTGGAAGTATTCAGAAGACTTTTTAAAAATTTCGATAAAAAGCCACAAAGAAAAAAAAAGGTACTAAATAATTGATTCCTTTCCTCTAAAACTCTCTACCAACGATTAGCTTGCGCTCCCCTCTTAAATCTTTCCATCCGTGAAAACCCTAAAATACATAGAGCAAAAGAGTATAATTTTAAAGAAGGAAAGATAGATAGTGGGGTAAAAAAAACGAAACCTTTGTCCAAACCTCCCTTCCATTGATCAAATAACTACTCCCCAACTCTTGTCTCACTTCCCACCGTTTTCCTTACCTTCAAAAACCTTCGTCTCTTCCAACTGGTGTGGAAATAACGTGCTGGTGATATTACGGAAAAACCCACGGATTACAAATGGCGGCTGTCATACACACGTGCGTAGCTTCCGAATCAACTCTCTCGCTTCACTTGTGTGTGTGTGTGTGTGTACGTTCGCTGTCTGTCTGTCTGTCTTTTTCTTCGTTCTATATGTCTCTCTATTCTATCTCGAGAAAGAAGAGTCAGTCCTTCCAATATCTGATCATTTCCCACATGGTTGGCTCTTATCTTTTCGCCTGTGCAACGACGAAAGTTCTGGCTTTGATGTATTTGTTATTTCTCAGGTTTTTGTTTGAGACTTCGCTTTTAACTGGAGGTTCTTTTTGTAGTTGCCTTTGTCTTTTTCTAAAAAGGGAAAAAGCTGCCGTAAACTTGTGCTATAAAATAATCAATTTTTTTGCATCATTTTTTTGTTTTGTTTGGGGGAGGGATGACTTTTGATTTGCTTTGAAGTCGATTTTCTGCTTCCTTGGAGGTTCATTTTAGAGTTGACTGCGTAAACAAGTTTTTGTTTATTACGGATTTTGCTGCAAAAGTTGCTCGATTTTTTCATGCTTTATTAAATAACTTTGAACAGAGCAGAGTGTGTTTCAAGGATTCGCAAATATTTCTTAACTGAAAAACCCATTTATAATAGACATCCACTGTCAACAGTCTTTTTCGATAAATTATTAAGATATTCTTGCGAAGGTTTTGCGATGATTTTTGCAACTATTATTTTTGTTTCTTTTTTGAATACTCAAAGCAAATATTTATTAAACTTTGGTTATCTAATTACAAACATGAAGTCAGGTTAAAAGTTTTCAAATGTAATTTTCTTTCTTTTTTGTTATTTTTTGCGTTGTTCTGCTTACAACTTATGTTTAATTAATTTATAATATAAATAAATGTATGTTATGCATAAGTTGTTACATATATACTGATACATAAGATATAAAACTTAATAAAATTCAATTACATTTTTGATTTTAGCTTTGTTCATCCTTAAATATAATTAAAATTCTCTTGAAAACATTATTAAATATTTCAATAAAAATTGTCTTGTTAATGTTCTAAAAAGATTATCATTATCAAAGCTTTTGCTTTAATAATGTTTTTAACAAACTTGCCTAGTCATCAGTCATTATAAATAACTTATACTGAAATGATGAATTTTTTATGTACATTTTATCTCACTGATAATAAATAGCAGTGTATGTCTTGATATTCTTTGAAGTAAGCGTTTTGATATCGAGCTTCCAAAATTTGACATATATATGCTTTGGAAAAAGAGGAAGTTTACTTTGAAGCACTTTCCAAAAATATTTATTAGCATAAAATCAATTAAAAATTAAGCGAGATTTTGGAGATTTTTAGTGATAACTACCGATAATCGTAATAGATAAAAATTATTTTAACATCATTTCAGATATAACAAGAAAAAACAACAACAATTAACTATACATATATAATTTCCACAGCAATATTTTTATAAATTTTAAATTTTTTTCAAAAAATTGTGCAATTTTCAACAATAGATTTTATTGTTGAAATGAAATTTAAACTATTTACATTGTAGCAGAAAGTGTTTAGTTTTTTTTTCTTTCCTAAGATCATTTGAGCTCAGGTAATTCTGAATACTTGAATGCAATGACAGCACGTGTTCACTACGGATTAATGTGCTAAAGAGGTTCCAGCTTAGCTGATGGCTCTAAAGAAAATGTATACTCGGTTATTCTTTAACAAGTTTCAGAAAACCTCCCTTTTCCTCAAATCCTACTGGACTCTTTTCATCTCTAACAAAAAAAAAAAAAAAAGCACGCACCACGAGTATTAAACTAATCACACTTAACGAAGGAGGAGAAAATATCCGAGTGACATTTGGGGTCTCGGTTGCTAGTTATAGTTCCGTTAAACAAGCTTTCGGGGTTTTTCAGTATTGATGAAGTTAATCATATGATTTTCTTTCTTTCTTGGAAGATATAAAAGGTAATAATTATCGATATTATATTTTCAGTTTACATGCGCAATCAGAAAGTAAATTAATAATACCACAGAAGTTAGTGTCAATTTTAAACAGATTATTCAGAGATGTCAGATTTTAAAAACACTGTGACGTCATGAGACTTAATTTCATTAAAAACTTTTTACTTATACGTTAACTTGCATGAAACTATTAAAATAACATCTTTCATTGTTATCATAATTTAATGTCTAAAATACTTTGTTGAAGGATTTATGAACATCAAATTATTCATCAAATTAAAATTTAATTGAAAATAAATAAATACAACAGATTTCCCAGTGAACTGGACATCAAAGGAACAAGTCAATAATTCCTCAAAGTTTAAAGGTTTGTAATAATAATAAAAAAATATTCAATGAATAATTAAGTTATTATCGTTACTAAAACATTATTCTATAACCTTTTTTATATATGTTTTTAATTTTTCGTATACGTATTACATAACGTATTTATCGAACTTGATGTTTTTCCAAGATATTCAATCTCAAGACTTTGATGAATCTCTGAGTTTTAGATCTTGAGTCCTAGAAATGAATTTGTTGGATATATATGTATATAAACTATGTGTTTGTAAGCGTTGATGTCCAAAATTATAAATCTGTATCAAATTTTGGATTCAGTTATTTAACAGGAAATACACTTAGCAGAAGCATATTGGATTTTCTTCATCATATGCTGTAACTAGACGCAATTCTCGCGTGAATTTATCTACTCTCAATTCATAGTTACACACAATTCATTAGTTATGAACGAAAACATCAACGGAGTAACAAGCTTGCCGATTTTAAGCCTTTTTTGTTACTTACAATAGGAAGCATGCTTATCTTTACCTATTTCTCTTCTTTTGACATTTCGTTAGTCCTCCATTACATACTTGTTTGAAGACTCGCATTTTGTGATTTAACTGTAAAATAAGAATAATATTGATGATCAAAATGAGGTTCATGTTAATTATATAAATATATAACACGTATATTAAACATTTCATATTCAAACAACGTAGAATCCATTGAGGTATGCGATATCGTTCGGGATGAAGTTTTTGAAAACCGTTAGGAAACTGTTATATTTTTGAATATTTGCATAAAGAAGATCGGAAAAAAAAACATTGATGAAACAAAAATATGCCAGTTAACTTCCAAAATGTTTTAAAAATTGGAAAAGTGGTATTTTTATGACTAAAAACAGGTATAAATTAAAAAATCTCTAGTTTAATTGATTGCTTAAAATTTTGAAGATAGTTAAGGAATATATTGTCCGGCTGTTGAACTAAAAATAAGTTGTATTTCGATCAATTCTTTAAATATTGGCGTTCTGCTGATAAATAAAATGAAATTTACAATTTTTTCGAATTGTCAAACACTAAAACAACCATAACAGTATTTCTAAATGAACAATTTCTTATTTTCTAGTTCAGTAATTGCAGAGCATATAGAAATTATTATGTCAAATTTGAACAAAACTGTGCATTAGATTTTTATTTATGAAGTTTTTCGTAATAAAATTCTGTCATATTCTATATTTGAGAAAACAGCATCTAAACATGCATAAGAGCAATAAAACATATGTAAATGCAAACATAAAAATGTGTGCAACTTCCCGAAAAATACTTAGACACAAAATTCTAACGGCTTTGTAAAGAAACCTGTTCAAACATTAAGAATATTGTATGAAAAAAAAATCAGAGTTTCGCAAAAAAACGCAAGTCACCTTAATGAATCTGTAATAAATATTCATTTACAGAAAATATATTGAAGTTATTTATATTTTTTTTCTATGGGTTCATAGTCTTCAATGGTAGGAAACCAAGATGCTGAGAGAACTGAATGGACATCACATCCGAGTCTACCAGGATAAATTTGCAATATCGAGATCCAATAACAATTAGTGGAGTCTACAGCCTTCCCAGAATTACTATGCAAACTTCTAGAGCGTCACCTGCCCAAATCTACTGTCTAACTTAGCATCAAGTAAACATCTGCGACAATAATCAACATACCTTTCCTTACTTTCGGGGGAATCCTCTAAGCGAATCTATTATATAGGCAATTAACTTTAACTATGTGTCTTAAGCTAAACATTACTTATTCTAAATTAAAAATTAATACTAATTACTTTATCGACAATGGGGTTTCTCTCTGACTTCAGTGAAAATTTTAAAAAAAATCATTGAAGGATTTGAATAATTCCTGAATTATCCGATTTTTAATGTACATGGGGTGTTCAAATGAATAGGTACGAAATATAGTAACAACTTAACTGTTAACATATTTGACTATGCTGCTATTGGAGAACGTAGCGAGACATCTAAGGATGCGATTGGAGTCTCCGGCGTAGATCGAAGCATGCGCGCGCAACCGCATGTGCAGGAGAGAGCAGAGGCTCTTATTAAGAGCACCGTCCACTTGACGTGGCAATGCATATGAAGACAGGATGGCGTCCACATTGCAATTAGACGATTGTTGCGCTGCGTTATCCGATTTCTGACAGCTGAGGGTGTTTGTTACATTGGCCGCTATTCATCGCATGAATGTCACCTATACGGGGAAGACTATGTGTCAGACAAGCCAGTGAGAAAATGGAGTGTCCGTTTTCTTGCAGGCTGTGAGAGTTTTGTTGATGATCCGAGACCAGGCCAGGCAAACACAATCATCACGGCCAATCTCACATTGCGAATGTTGTCGGTAATGGTAGATGTGAAGATTGGAACAGTGTGGACAATTGTTCACGACAGGTTACGTCATCGGAAGTTGCGCGCACAATGGGGTCCGAAGCAGCTGACCGACCAGCACAAGGAACTACGTATGGGTCTAGTACTTCAACATCTGTTTCGGTATCATGAAGACCCCTCTTTCCTGGAGCGGATCGTCACAGTGATCACAGCTGGTGCCATCACTACGAGCCAGAGATAAAGCGGGACAGCATGCAGTGGAAGCATACGTCGTGACCTCCCCCTAAAATGCTCAAATTCGTGGCGTCAGCAGGCAAGGTGTTGCTTACCTGCTTTTTCGACATCCAAGGTCCACTACTTGTTAAAATTCCTCGAGCACAGAAGAACCATTAACTCCGACGTGTACTGTGAGATACTCCGAAGTCTATGCAGGTCCGCGGCTACTCACGGAGAGTGTGGCTCTGCTCCATGATAACGCGCGTTATAATAACTAGCAGTTCACTGAGCATTTCAGGTCTGCCTTTCTTTTGTAAACTTTGAAACTTTAGCCAGTGTTATTTTTCAGTGAAATGATAGCAATGCTCTCTGGGACAATGGATAGCAATTTCATTCCTCGATTACAAGTTATTTACAAAAATCGTTGTTTTCATCAATATTCACAATTTTTTTATAATTTTTTTTTATTTTTACAAATAAATTGATACCACCCATATTAAGAAAACAATTAAAGGTTTCTTTTAATCAGTGCGAAGGAAATTGCTTTTAAGTGTTTTCCTTTATCAGCATTAACACAATTACAATGAGATGCCTCGTTATTGCAAAAATTACCCAAATGTTTTACTGGCACCAAACTCGACAATGACTCACTAAACACTGGAACAACTAAACAGTCACTTTTTGAAATGGAATTAAGCAGTAAAAAGTCTTCATGTTCACGCTATTTTTTAAAGGATTTTCAAAGACATTCATGTTAAATTCAGAGATAATTGCAAGAATGAATTGAAGCATGATTGGGCGTAAAATAAATTTACAAACAAAAGGCGAAATGCTAAATTGTTAAATAAAAACAGAAGCTTTTTGCACTCAGTCAATAGGTCGATTACTTTTAATGGATAGATTTAAAATAATGTACGGCGAATAAGATTTTATTGGTTATAGTTTTAATTCTACCTTAAATTTTTAGAGTTGAGTTTATTGTCTTTATTATATATGAATTAAACTCTACCGAACTTATTCGGCATTTTACATATAGATCCTTATAAAACTGTAAAAAAATTGTAGCAATAAATGCCATCCTTTGCTGAAAACACTATTCTGATTATGTACCGAAATGTAAGTAAAAATAATAAATTAATTTTATTTGGAAAAATACTAAAATAAAATAATGTTTGATAAAATTGAAGAATAATTAAATTTAGCAGATAAAAGTACAATTTAACATAAATAACGCAATAACTGATCTAATTTTAAACTATGACAAGTCGTTTTAACGAAGAAATCTTACATTTGACATAAAATAAAATTATTTAAAATATTCTTTGCAACATCTAAATAAAAACGAAACGAAAAAAAAATTCAAATATAGATGATGGAAAAAAATAGTTTTACATTTAAATCACAAATGGTCTAAATAATCATAATATCCAAAACAGACAAATTCAAAACCACAAATGAAAATTCTAACTCCCTGAAATTTTCTCACAAATGGTGTCTATAAAGATGTGGTAAAAAAACTTCATAAACGAGAAGCGATTTACTATGGCTTCTTTGTAAATTACAAGGCTCTACATCTGAACTAAGTGCGTACTTTTTCTTCCAAAATTACGCACTTGGCGCAGCTGGATATCTAAATAATGACGTCATTCTGTTTCACTTCACGAGCTCGCTTCCCCTTATATGGAAATTGATGAAAAATATACAGCGTAGACCACTCATCTAATTTTGAACTAACTGATTTTGCCTTCATTCTGAGGTAAGATAGAAATTTAAAATGAAAAGGAAGGCTTGGGATATATGCTGAGTATATCAAGCCAAATTACGTGCTTGCTGCTTCTAAATCGAGTCTTTCTTTTATTGTTGAGTTTTTCTAAAGCGATTTGTGGAGGGAAATATAGTGAGGGTTTTTTTTTTTTATGATGGCTGGTAAAAAGTAAGAAGAATTATATTTAAAATAAAAATAAATAAATAAAAACTATGTGTAGGAATGAATAAATATTTTGAAAAAATGTTTTTATTAGCATACTTAAAGGTTAAAAATAATTTTTTTAATTGAAAAAAATAATAGACAAAACTGAAAAACATCGATTATTGATACAAATTCTTTCAGCAAATAGGAAAGTTAATCGCATTCATGATTAATGTTAATTTTTTCTTATGATATCCGCTGTGGGTTAATTTTTGTTCCAACTTGAGTATAGAAACTGTTTTAAAGGCTGATTTTTTTGCCAACTCACTTTTCTTGATTTCGCCTTAAATGTAAAAATCAAAATTGAAAATTCAGCTTAAACAGATAAATTTAGTCAATCACACGTTATTTAAATTAATAGATTAAATATTAATTATAATTAATAAATTTTATTATTAAAAATAATTAATAATTTTTAATTAAATATGGGATTAAAATAATAGTTATATGGAACAAATATTAAAAAAAAATTGAAATCTGCTATTGCAGATTTCAGGTTATCATGTCAGAACATTACTTTTTTTAAGTCACGTGGTATCAATCCTACGGAAAAACATCATGTTCTCACACGACTCATATTTCGCAATCTCCAACATTTAGAAAAGCGATGGGCCATTTTTGACCATTTAAAAATTAATTATTCTACAATTTTTTTTCTCTAGACTATAATTTTTTTTATTTCACATTTTTTTCTCTGTGCTTCTTCAGGCAATAATTTGTTACGACGCTGCCCATTATTGGTCACATAGGAGAATAGGGGACATATCGGACATTCGAACCAAGTTGTAACTGTTTGTTGGCGATAAGTCGTTCTTTATCATTTTCTCATAAATCTAAAAGCGAGAAATTAAGGCCTCAAAATTGTTAAATTTATAATTTTCTGCCCGTGCAGTTTGAGGCTTTAGAAACCTCAGACCAAAACAATATCATGTTTTCACTTGATAACAATCCTGTATTTTTTCAGCCATCCAACTCGTCGAAATTCCAGCGGTTTTTTCGCATAGTTGATATGATTTCAGTGTGAATTGGGGAAAACTGGACTCTATTTTTAAATCAAGCCTAATTTCTTTGCTGTGTTGTTTTAGTCAAATTATTTTTCTTGATTTCTTCTTAAATGTAAGAATCTTGCACTCTTTCAGCTATCCAACTTGCTAGACTTCCGGCGATTTTTCGTATAGTTAAGATGTTTTTAGTGTGATTGGAGAGAAACCGGGCCCTATTTTTAAATCATACCTAATTTCTTTACTGTATTGTTTTAGACAAATCACTCTCCTTTATCAGATTTCCTGCATTCTTATTGTGTTACTGAACACATTTTAAAATTAGTCTCTTTACGGAGAAAGTCTTTTTTTCATATTCGAAAACAACAATTCATTGAAAGAAAAAGAAGTTTGAAAATAATTTATTAATATATTCTATTATTTTTAAACTTACTTCAAACAGTTAGCAATAACGATAATAGTAGCATGTAGTAGAAGAATATTAAAAAGTTTCTCATGAAATAATAATTAAATATATATTTTAATAAAATTTGATAAAATATTTATGATACATTATATAATTTTTATTAACATAAATTTTAAATAAAATGCACTTCTAAAAAATAAAATAACAACAGCTGCAAGACTAAAAAGCCCACATTCTTAATATAGCTGTTAAATAAACCCATAAGTACATTTTATTGAACAGCAAATGAAGTTGAAATATTAGCATGCAAATTGCTTTCTCTTGATAAATAAAGTCTTTAACATTCTCTTGACAAAATCTTTAACTATTCATCCAAATGAAAACGATACATTAATTCTCAGTCATAGCAGAGTTATCGATAAAAAGATCTTTTGTTTCTAGACGGTTCTGAGCAATCAAATCTTGCATATGAAATCACATCAAGCGAGTTACTTCATTTGAATTAATCATAAGCAATAATCACCTCAATGGAATTTAAAAATCCTGAAAGCATTTGTTTGAATAAGAGGAAGCTTATAATGATTCTTATCAGCTAGAAATGCTTTGAAAATAAATAATTTGTGCAAATCTTAATTAAGACTTGGAGATAAGAAACTCATTTGTTTAAAAAGATAAATTTAGTATACTTTTCATACAAATGAATGTTATTGTATTTGTATATATATCTCATGTGTGCATGTATTTATTATTCATTAATTTTTAACTATCCTAAATAAAAATGAATTCTTCATTATAGGGTTGGAATCGTAGTTTAAAACGAATGAGATGAAGAATGATACAAACAATAAGTATTCAGTTTTCTGATTAGAAATTTAAACATCTTTTCATGTTTTGAGAAAACTAATGTGGGATGAAATTTAAATCACCAAAATAATTAATGCTTTTTTAATTACTATCATAGCATGAATTTATGCTTATTCAATGCATCAAAATAATTTATGGAAATATGTTTTGAATTTCTGAATAAAAAGATTTAGATATATTTGCAGCATTAAATTTTCCAATACATTGATTGAATTCTAAATGATTCGACTTCCTATTTGTTTGTTAAACAAAATAGCCATGAATTTGGAGTTCATTTCGAAACATGTTTATTTTAACTGGAGCTTGTTCCTAACTTTTATTCGTAAGTAAAATGTGGAGTTATCAACAACATCACATTCATTTATTATTTGATTACATGTTAGGAGTTGCCATACTAATTTGACTCACTTATGTTGCTGAAACTTGCGCTTCAACTGACAAACATTTAAAATCGAAATCCTTTAAAGGCGTGTTAAAGGAAAAGGAGAAATAATGGTTGTTTTTAATTGATCTTGCCTTTAATTCGTCAGCAATATGTAGAGTTATTAGTGAGGCATAGCATTTATTTCCTATTTCATTGCCCTTTCAGCAGTTCTGTTCATAATTTTGAATAAACAGGACTCCCATATTACTACATCTAATGTTTGAATCCTAAAATTCTCAGAAAATAAGTCTCTTATCTGTTTAAACTGGTGAAAAGTAAAAACATGGCAATGTCTAATTGTGCTTGGTTCTTAGATTTGATCCGTCAATAATACATGGAGTTTCTAATGGAATATAAACATCTATTTATAATTCGACTGCCATAATCACGATTATCTTGTCTTGTTCTGTGATTTATCTTACCGAACAAAACCAGATTTTCAGTCTTATAACTTCCACTTATTCGCATCCATAAATCTTTGAACAATTTTATTAGGGGTGCGAATAAGTGGAAATTGTTTATGTTAATATATATATATACACATATATATTTTTTATCAGTTTGAGTAGTAGCAATGGGAAAAAGTAAAATTTAAAAATATTAACATTCGAACAGATATAGCAAAAAAGAAATTATAAAGTGAGAAAAAAAAGGAAATGATGAAATCGTGTCTTAGTAATATACTGGGCGGTCCAAATTAAAAGAAATGAAGTATTTAGATATCTCTTTAGCAATTACTGCTTGTCCAATTTCACCCCCATATCATACAAGTGCGGCTTTGAGTATGGGGTTTCTTTTTCTGAAATATAAAATAATTAAGCTCATATTATATATCAACTGATATATCATACAGTAAAATAGTGTTTGGGCGAAATCTATGATTTTAATTTTAACAAACCAGCATTTGATAAACTTAAATTACTGAGAAAAAATAGTTATCTGTTCTAAGAAAAATAATTTGGCAAGCACGGAAATGTTTCAAAATTTCTATAAGAAAAAAAAAACATTTACTAAATGGAGCACTGTGATTAGCATTTCGAAAACGTTGCGATAAAAAAGTTCTTGGCATCAGAACTGCTTCTGAAAGTCAAAGAATATCACAGAAGAATACCACAAAATGCTGGTGTAAAAAAATTAGTTTCTCAAAAATATTCCCATAAAAAAAACTCCAATATTAAAAATTACCATAAATTTTTTGTTGGCCATTTCCTACAAAAAAATTCAATATTCATTCAAAACTGATTCGCCTAAAAAACAGAGATATTAAAAATTGTAATAATTTCTTTTTTCCTGTCTACTGTTTTTGCAATTAATATGCGTCTCGCCATTTAACCGTTTTTATGTGGAAACTTTCCAAAGATATTATCTAACCGAGTTTGAAAAAAAAATAAACATAAAAAGGTTGTTAAATGGTAGTAACCTGTAGAAAATATACATTAAATCTTTCTTTTAGATATGTTTCGAATGGCATTGTGTGATGCGTGTGCATCGGTTTACAAACTAAGTTGTAGTTGATACTTGATATTTGTTATAGTTTTATTGTATATAGAGATTTTGAGGTTGTTTTAAAAAATAGAAGCTATCCCACCATTTAATAATGGATGTTAATATTTCACAGTTGCAATTTTAATCATTGAACGGGATTTTCTTGATGATTTTGTAAAAACTGTCGTCAGAAAATTTGTAGGTTAATAATGATTTTAAACAGAATATTATTAAACTGTATTCAATTTAAGAAATTGCTAGAAATCTTTGACGATCCGATTGTTTGCCTGGCATTTAAGATATATTTTATTTGAATAAAATGCATATCATGCATATCATGCTAATCATGATTTTTTCAGCAAAATATATTTTGTACTTTTTAACAAAGCAGAAAAAAGACATGGTATTAAATATTTGACGAAATATTGAAAATATTTCAAATTCGATTGAATTCGAGTTTTGCAATATAATATTTTCTGAAACCTGCAATCTATCTTAATTTTGAATTAATTAAAGTTTCAAACAAAATCCATCTAAATGCACATTCTCACCTCTCAAGTATAATTGTACTATTTGGTACATATAAATCAAACAATCTGCTCTATAATGAGGTAATACACATAAATTCTCCTCTATTATTAGTAGATATAGAGATTTGCAGATTATTCCAAAATATTCGTCTGTGAATACTTCATCAGAATTACCATCAGTATTACATCGTGTTTTTTGACAAAATTATTATATTTGAATTTCTAATGTAATCTAAATAATGATGCTGTATGTTTGGATTAGATCGATACAAGTGATGCTTCACGATGTATCATCAATTTATGCAGACTTGCCAACTAATGCATTTTGTCACGCAAGATTCACCTTCCATTAAAATGATATCTTTTCGTAATAGGCGATACATATAATATAAATATCCTAAAAAGAAGATAGTTTGAAAAAGTAGTTATCCAAACTTCATTTTAACAAAAATACTGAAACGCATTAATATGCTATATTTACTATTATTCTTAATTTGTAATAGTGAGGGCACCTATTTCTATTCAGAACACGGATACATACTTTGAAATGTAATTAATAAAATAAATTTATTCACCAAAAGGAATTCGGCTTATGAATTAGTCTTACTTCAGCTTCATATAAATGTCATTACATTTTGTTATTCAAAGAGTACAACAACAATCAGATACATTCGTTTATTTTCGAATGAAATGGAATTATAGTGCAACTAATAACAGATATCTTTATTAATGTGTTAAAAGGATTTTAGACAAACACACACACACAGATAGAACACAAAAATAAATTTTATATCGTTTTAAAATTTATATATATATATATATATATATATATAACGCTATCAATGCGATAGTTGTCAAATTTTTACTGAATTTTGGCAATTTTTTTGTGTAATTTTCAATAATGGATTACGTCGTTTTCCTAAGAATTAAACCGTTTTCATTGTTCCATCAAATGCTGAATAATGAGATTTTTTTTCCCAAAATTAAATATTATGGAAAAGGGATTTTGTGAATTTTCAGTGCAACTTAAAAAGCGAATAAGAAAGTGAAATTACAATATAGCGAAAGTCAGAAAATGGGTGATCGAGATATTTTGGTTTTGAATAGCGTTATGACGTCGTAGGACTGGTTTCCTTTAAAGAACGATCATGCACTCAGTGAACAGAATATACGTAGAACGACGAATATTACATTCATTTTATGCTTATTAATTTGATGGAATCACAGGCATGTAAATGTATCTAAGCGATTTATATAAAATCAAATATGAGCTATATCCTCGGCGAACCAGATGGTCTCCGAGGAAGACCATTGTGCAATAAAATTGAATTTTTCCATAGAAATTCGAAAATTCATTTATAAGCCAGTTTCGCAGCAAATGAATGATAAATAGTTTTTGTTTTTATCCTTTGAATACATTTGACGTATCAGAACATCCTGTATTTGAAATTATGTTTCAATTCCTTTTGTAATGCTAATTAGCTTAAATTATCTCATCACTCAGCAGCATATAATCTGAATAAAGGAATTTTTACGTAAAATATACTGCTTTTACATGTTCAAAAAATTAAATGCGCTTCAAATACATAAAAATGCTTTCAAATAAAGGTGTAGTAAAAGGGTTAAGTAATATTAGCAAGCCGCATTTAAATTTTGCTATATTTATTCTGACTTTAAATGAGAAAGTTCTCGCAACAATAGATAATAAAGCCAATTAATAGCGCAAAATGAGACATTGTATATAGTTTATAAATAATTACTTCCGATAACAAAAGGAGAATGCTGAATTTAAATATTTTTTTGAATAATATTACTCGAATTATTAACATGCAAATTAGTCTCATTCTGTGAATATAAATAACCCTGCATTAGCATACAAAGATAATAGTACATTAACTCTTAATCATGAAAGATTTCATTGCAGATAAAACTCTCTAATTTCTACTCGAAATTTATGAAGCAGTCTTACAAAAGAATTAATAAAATGTCTCAAGTTCTGAAAGTGTACTTACACTTGAATTAATCACAACATTAATACACATAATGTTTTCTCATGAAGAATAAGAAATATCTTAAATACAGAATATAATTGCTGTGGAGTATGTAATAATTTAGTAGTTATTTCGCAGGCGTTGGTTTTAAACAAAGGACGCTTCCAACTGTAATTCTTGTGAAACTAGATAATAATTAAGGTAAATGAAAACTAAATATCAGGTTTTGTTACGTTATAAACATTTTGTGCATGCTATATGTAAAATAATTTTTCTCTTAAGCCCACTAAAACACTCAAAATATTCTAGTTTTAAAATGAGAATAAAAAATTATATTTAATAGGAGTTTAATTTAAAAAGCAAAAATAAATATTATAGCTTGCATTATAATAATATTTATTAGCTGTCATACTATCCATAAGTCAAGAGCAAGTACGGTGAAAAATATATTCCAATACAATTTGTAGGTGATAGGACAGAATTAAAATTTTGACAAGTGATTTATAGGTAACGAAAATTCTTTCAAAATTTGATTAGTTTCGGTTCTTAAATTAATTAATGATTCATTGTTTTCTTCAACAATTTCGAAGAATTTCAATTGAATAATTGAAAATTAAATATTACATCTTATTGAATAATTTTCTTAAAATATATCCTTAGTAACACTAAGTTTATTTTAGAAAAAAAATAATCCCTAATTTGAATAAATTTTTAAATGTATATTAAATATGTTTTACAAAAATAAACGTTTCATATTTTTAGTTACTTGATTTACACAGATCTAAGTTATGGCGATTTAAATAAAAGTATGTGCTGTTATATGTTTTTAACTGTATTTTTAAAATATAATTAAGATCGGCTAATTTGTCTTAAGTCTTATCATATGCAGATATTTCGGGCAAGAGATTCTTATACTATAATCTTTTCCAATAGTTATGTCAATAATCAAATTCACTCGAAAAACTTTAGAAATCATTGTCTATTTTCGTAAGATCGCTAATTATAAATGACTCTATGACAGAGGTTTCCCAAGTGTGAATCGTGGCAATACATTAACCGTTTATGTATTATTAATCAAATTACAAAATAATGTGATGTGAATTTAAATTCTCCATCAAGCAATGTGTAATTAAAGCAATATGAAAATAAGCGACTCGTGTCACTTCAGACACTAGCCGAAATACTCATAAATGTTTTTTGTCTATAAATAGTTAATTAAATTTGAGTGCGCATCAGTTTCGAAGCCGATCTTTCTTATTTTTGTAAACTTCTATCATATTAAATAACAAGAGATATTTTCGTGACAAAAGTTCTTTTTTTGATTCAAACCTCTTTTGAAAAGAATGTATTCTGTTCCATCTAAAACAATTAATGCGCAGAGGATAAAAGCGTTTGCTATAGGTTCTGTGTCTAAAGAATGGGATGCAATGTTAAAATGTTTGAAAACGTTTCGTATATATTAATTGCATAGAACAACATTATAAATATAGTAAATTTAATATAT
>JAPMOR010113746.1:217798-273468 GCA_026543865.1 Argiope aurantia | reverse complement strand
TATATATCATGCATTTCCCCTGTCTGCAAACTTGAAATTGAAAAAGGGCAGCAATTCTTGAAGTTGCTCTTGTATGCACTTGCATATGTTTGAGAAAACCCTTCTTAGAATGAAAATAATCATTATAAGTTAACTTTGTCGTTGGAAATCAGCATACATGTATCAAACTAATATTTTTTTTATCACATACTGGATCGAAACTGGTAACCTGATGAAGCAACTTTGCTTAAGACTTTCTTTGTCTGGAAGAAAATAATGATCGTAATTACAGCATTATTTTTGGAATTCGATACACGTGTATCAAAATATAAAACCTTTTTTTCAGTCTTTTCTATTTATTTTTTAAAAATTTATCACGCAGAAATATCAAAAGAAAATTTTTTTTCGAAATGCGTTGCTGAGTGAAATGATCTGTTTAAATACAGGAAATTGGCACGTATCTATATGTTTGCTAGAATTTAATGTTAGCTGGCAGTCTGATCAAATAGTATTGTTTTAAACGCTATAAATTAAGAAAAAGAAAATAAACATCATGATTAATCGTTATCGTTGATTTAATCGTTAAAAATTTGTAAGTGTGTTTTAAAATATCAAACATTTTTTCATCATTTAAATGGATTGTTTTAAATTTAAATCTGATTAAAATATTATACAGTCTGATTAAGATATCATCTATGCTTCTCCTGAGTTCAACAATGTTAAAGAACTGAGTTCAATGTTCAACATGAATACTGGAAATCGAAGCGTTTATTTCAAAAAATTATTTGATTATTTTCTTCTATTCGTTTCTAATTTTTAATGGAAAATGATAAAATTACTTTTATATTGGCAATGGCTAGAATTAGTAATTACAAAATATTTACATGAATATACTTTAGTACTTTCTCGTAGATGAGGTATGCAGAAAGAAAAAGTAACTCAATATCCCAAAATTTCTTTTTGAGATATTGATGAATATCCTCATTATAGAAACCCCAGACTGGAAAAATACCGTTTCTGGAAATATTTGTCTCTATTTTTGAACAAAATAACTAAAAAAACAGATGCTAGATTGATAGTGGAATTTTCATTTGTAGTCTTCAAATTAACTCTTCCAGACATAGTGGTTATTTCCTAAACAATTTATATCAAAATATTTAATGCACGGTGGCTCAGATTTTGTACTATTTAATGAAGAAAGTGTATTTTAGTTTTAAAATTACATTTTTTCATAAAGTATTTTGGAATTTGAACCCCTATGCATTAAAAACTTTGATATAAATAATTAAACAAATAATCTCTTATGCTGGGAAGAATTAAAACTATAGATTTCTATCAATTCTTTTATGAATTCCGTCTTTACAATATTTCTCATTTTGCAAATGTTTGGAATGTATGCATGATAATTTGAATACGAACCAAGCTACAACAAAGGTATTTGCTTATGGATTTACAGTTAGTCTTGAAGATTTATATAAAATCTTTGGATTAGGTATATTAAATAATAGTTGTTTGTTTATATAATATGTATATGCGTAAATAGGATGTTGCCAAAATGAAAAGTGGCAAGTTGAAGGAAAAGAATACCTTTATTGAAAATCAAAAGAAATTGACTTGTGTATTGTAATAGAAGTCCCATCGTTTTGATAGCATGTCTATGCCTTTGTTGTAGAAAGATGACGGTTGATTCTTGAGGAAGTCCTACACAACTTCCTTCCTTCGCCGCCCTAATAGAAACGTGTCCCCTGTAATGCTCTCTTAAGTGGCCTAAACATGTGGAAGTCACAGGGTGACAAATTTGGACTGTTCGGCGAGTATTCCAACACTTTCCAACGGAATTTTTTTAAGGTCGTCTGGGTTTCATAGGAGACGTGGCATTGTCATGGAGAAGGATCACTTATTGTGTGATAAGGCCTGACCGTTTGCTTTTGATTGTTTTCCTTAGTTTCGTTAGAGTACTGCTTTATTGTATTGAATTGATAATGTTCCCTTGGAGCAGGAAATCAATCAAGAGTGATCCACGGCATTCGATGAATCAAAAACCGTAGGTACTACCACGCGTTGTTCCGATCTGAAAACATCCATGTATAGAACGACTTTATTTTCCATCAATTTCTTCTACCACGAAAAATTTGCGCTGTTGAACGCCTTATGCAGTGCACACCTCCTACCGCCCGTTACATCTCTGTTCGGTGGCGCTGCTATAGCTGCAGGCATTCTGACGCAATCACTAGTGTGCCTTTTTTAATTTAGGCAAACTTTATAATTCAAATATACAAAAGGAAAAAAAAAAGAATTTTGTATATGATTTCCCATTATGATCATAAATAGATATCAATTTTTTCAGATACTATAATTATCAATTATAGTATTGGAACTATCAATACTATAAATAATAACTCTGATATAGAGACCCGTATAATTATTTCTTCAAAACTTATTATTTTCTCTTGATGTATATATTTGTTATCACAAAACTAATTGAATTTTGTAGATAATTCGAAACTATATCGGATTATTCAGTTTTTGATGCATATTCCTTTCTTTCATATTTCAAAACTAGTAAGAAATAAATATTTTTCTGAGGATTTAAAAATTCTGTTGTTAAGAAAAGCTGACTGCTTCAACATCTAAAACATTTTCGCCCATTCTATTCTAAATAAGATATTTGCACAGAACATCAATCCTAAATTTCCTGAAGATTCCAATTCCCCATGAAACTCCGGCGACGCATTCGAAATCACTCATGGAAGAACTCTAATATTCCTTTAGAAAAGTAGTTGAATTAGATTATTTAAATTGTCAAGAAAGAAGCATTCGACATCAACACCCTTCTCTTCTTAAATGCCTCCCACCCCCCGCCTACAAAAGTGCCTACGTTTTCATCTAAGAGCACGGCTGTTCCTCCGGGACAAAAAACAGGAATCGAATTGCATGGCATATTTCCGAATAAAATGCCATTTCGAGAACGGCTCTTAACCTTAATTCGATGTCTGTTTGACTTTTGCAGGAAGCGAATTCTCCATTTGTCCCGAATGCCTTATTCCGTTCCTAATGTGTCTCCGCCAGAAGACCGTATCGTATTTCAAGAAAACATGTACCTGCTTTTCCGAAGGGTTGCTTGCTTTCGTTTTATGCATTTGATCTTAAAGCTTTGGTTTCTTAACTTTAAAGGGAATTTTAGGATTCATGAGTTCTTTTTTAAGAGTGTGTATTCTTTGAATAGTGAAACCGGTAGTGGGTGTGGTATACGTAAATTACCATAGTAAATATTTGCCTTATAAAGATTTTTTGAAATAATGAGTGATATTCGGAATTTGATTCAGCTTTATATGATTTTGGATGATATCTTCAAATGGTTTAATTCTTTTACGGCATCATGTAATAAATAACGTAAAAGGTATCGCGTCAATATGTTGGCCATCTTTGACAAAAACTATTTCAAGGAAACATGTACCTGCTTTTGCGAAGGGTTGCTTTCCTTTTAAGCATTTGATTGTAAAGCTTTGGTTTCTTAACTTTAAAGGGTATTATAGGATTCATGAGGTGTTTTTTTTTATTAAGAGTATGTATTTTTTGAATGGAGGGAGTGGTAGTAGGTATATGTCGATTAGCATACCAAATATCTATCTTATTAAGATTTTTTTGAAATAATGAGAGATATTCGGAATTTGATTCACCTTTATATGATGTTATGGTATCTCCAAGAGGT
The DNA here is from genome assembly GCA_026543865.1 of Argiope aurantia. Classification (NCBI taxonomy): domain Eukaryota; kingdom Metazoa; phylum Arthropoda; class Arachnida; order Araneae; family Araneidae; genus Argiope; species Argiope aurantia. The sequence continues at coordinate 269,777 of JAPMOR010113746.1, read as the reverse complement.
TCAATTCCTTCGCGATATTATGTCAGAGATATCATGAAGGTATCGTATAAATATGTCGGCCATCTTGTATTAATAGGGGCAAATCTATTAGTTTGTGTTGCTATATGTTGTCATTTATTTTATGACAATTTCTATAGGAGTTATTTATAGAGATTTTTTATGTTTCTTTTTAAAAAGTTATTGAATGTTACTTGCATTAGTCTTCTCCTTTTTTTCGACTTAGTATCAACTATGTTTCGAATCTGTTTTTCATCAAGGAGAATTCGCATGTGATATCTCCACGATATTGTTTGATTCTTTCATGATGTGCAAAAACAGGGTGAAGGAATCGTATCAATATTTTGACCGCCACGTGCTAATTAATAGTAATGCACGTGTTTGTTCATTTTATATGCTGCCTTTTCTTTCATAATAGTTCCTTAAAAATAATTTCTTATGATTAAAGAAGTCTCTATTTTGAATACATCTAGCTCTGCTTGGATTAATAGATAAATACATCTTATTTCTTATAATTTGTGTCAAAAGAACCGAGTAACTTTAACAAACTTATATATGTGGATGTCGTGTATGATTTCTTCCTGGATTGATTCAAATTCAATTCATATTTTATAGGTTCTGTAAAATAATTAAAAGCTTTATATTTGGATAATATATCACATTCTCGTACTGCTAAAATTTCAAAAAGACAACTTTAAGAGAGGTTTTTCTTGAAAATTTAAAAATACAATTGATATTACTAGGATTAATCAAAACATTTTATTAATTTATCATTGTAAAATGCTGTGCATTATATATAAGTTTACATTTGTCATTGACTTTACATGTTTTCTTAAGTGATTCTGGTGGTTATAATTTATTAGAATATAAGAGTTTTCTTTTTACCAAAATAAATAAATAAATATTTAACATTATTATATACGGTTTCTATTTGAACAACTGATGGATACGCAAAACTAATTTTTGACGAATTTGTAATTAGCTTCAATACATCATACGAGATTTCCTGAATTTTTTCAAGAAGAAACATTGAAGAAATGTTATAGAACACATAAAAAAAATATATAGCTATTTGTATTTCGTTAAGCACAAAAATTGTATTTACATCATCTATCCCAAAGGAGGCACTAATTTCTATCTTTGTGTTAAATTTTACTGGATCAAGAAACGTTTCTTCATTTTAATCAAAACCAATAAATAATTACACTTAAAATCATTATAAAGGTTTCACTGGGTTTGAAATGTTTTGATTATTAATTGGTAATGTTCTACAAATAAATTTTCCTAATTTTACTAGAGGTATAAAAGGTTGAATTTTTTGATAATGATAAAGAAATAGTATACTTTTTCCACAATTCCCAGTAGCACCCACATATTGTACAATATCGTATGATACTGATCAGTGTCCACAATATTGTATAATATGGAATAATATCAATTTATATCACTGAATATTGTTCAAAGTCTACCTGAAATAAGTATATCATGCATGTTCTTATTTCATGTTAGATGTCAGAAAATTTCGCTACACTCGTAAAATTTAATTTTTTATTCAGTGACTGCGCTTAACAAGCAATACCATTGATTTTAGTTTTTCCCAATTTTCATAACAGATGGAAAAACATTTTCCATGCCCATAAAATGCGAGGTGTATTTTTCTTCTCAAAATCGTTTTAAGGTAGCATTACAGATGTGGCACATCATGTATAGTCTCAAGTTTATATCAATTGTCACAAAACTCTTCTACATTCGTTACTGGATACCAAAAATTCAGTTTTTTCTTCAGTATTTTGATGCTTAAAAAATAACGCCAACTATTTTAATTTTCTAAATTTTGCAAGACATAGGAAAAACAGTATTTTTCGACACCAATAACAAATGTGGTAGAATTTAGGTCCCATTGGTATCTCTAGTGTGATTTTATGCTCGTATTAGCCAACAGAAAACTCTACCACAGAAACAGTAGTTGCAAAAAATTCAGTTTCTCTTATCTCTTGTAAAATTTGAAAAAAAATTTTTATAGTGTTACTTGCTAAGCGACGATTCACAATTTTAATTCACTTTTTAATTAAATTCGATTCACGATTCACGTGAATCACGTACAATTCACTTTTTAATCTATCTAGGGACTGATTTATACTTCTGAGATAGCATTATTTAGAAATATGGACACATTTATTTACAAAAAGCGGATTAATATTTAGTATATTTTCATGGTTTTTAAGTTAAAAAGCAAGGGGAAATGTATCTTAGGCTTTAAAACATATTATGTCATTATTTGAAACGCGGGCGATATGATAAATTTAAATATTGAAGGAAGGTGTGAATTTGTGTTACTACATCCCTTGTTTTATGCTTATATGCCCACTTATTTAATTTCGTAGAAGTTTCTAATACATCTTTGATTATAACAGTAATATATTTAGAGCTTTATTTTAATTCATTAAATCTCATATCTCTAAGTTTGGAGTATAATATAAAATATAAAACGCTATTGCCATCTTTCCGTGACTGTACTACTCATTTATATTCTTAAGAAGCAACACTAAAGCACTGACTGATACTCAAAATGTAAATGAAAAGCATTATCATAAAAGGACCTGTAATCTCAAATAAAATGTAGAGAGTTAAAACTAAATTTATTTCTAAGTCTCCCCAATTCTAAGCAATAGCTTTACATATCCCGCTTTCAACTTGAAAGCTTTTATTCAACTTTGGCGCTGTCACCCTTTAGAATCCCCGAGTATGGAATACAAATCCAAGGGCACATCCCTACCCTTTCCCTACCATCGTGGAATACTGAAACAAGCTCCAGTTCTGATGGGCAGCCTGTACCTTAGAAAGAAAATAGTATCGGCCCCCATGCAATTTGAATAACAAAATCCACCTTCCTCGGTTGTTGAAACGTGATGGTTTCGCTGATTCAACCAGTTCTGCTGCTTGGTTGGTTTTTCATAAGGGCGTGTAAACAATCCAGTTCCTGGAGTCTTGCGCTATCTCTTTCAGTTTCCGTACAACAGAAATAAAGTTCTGTCTGCAGGAATTCCGGTACGTGATTCGCAGTATTTCGTAGAAATCATTATTCTACGGTACAATCGATCGTTCTTGAATTAAGGTTTTAGACTCGGCGTTTTCAAATATACTGTCTGGAATAAAAAATCTCTTTTTTTTTTCTTTTGGTTTTTATAATGTATTCAAATGAAAGAAAATTTTGAATGAATACAGTTGTTACGTTTGCATGACTCATAAACTGACTATGTTTGTTTCTTTAAATTATATAAAGGAAATGTTTTCACTGAAATTAAGAAAGATGTGCACACAATAATGGTAAACAGTGCATTTTTAAAATCGAATATATTTTATGCATAGATTATTTGAATAAAATTTCTTCACGTTCACGTTATTGAGTAGGACAAAAGATTAAATTCTTACATTTTCCATGAAACAATATTTTCAATTGTTGGGATAATGTTAACTAGACGATCAGGTCTTCTAGTCGCGCATTTTTTAATAGGGTTAAAAAACTAATATTGTAACGAAACATTCAAACTTGGCACGGACTGAATGGCTCAGTGGTCGAATGCTATGACGAATGCTATGACAGTTCGTATCTGACTGCAGACAAGTTAACTATAAATTTGTTTTGTTATTGATTTACTCTCCATTATTTCTTGTTTGTTCTAGAATTTTCTTATAATTTCTGTATATTTTTAAATCTGGAAGATTCGTGTTATTTCGTCTTGTCGATAAAAGCAGCTAACAATACAATTTTAAATTTTTCATATGCAATAAACATGGGACATTCTGTTTACTGTCGGCTATGATTTCAAAATGAGGAAATAAATAGCAATAATAATTTTAATTGTTCCAACAGGGAGTTCTGCCAAAGTGTTATTTTGCTATATCTCTCGAAAATGGAGTGTACGTGTAAACAAATGACCATTGGTAAAGTATCGAATTAGCGATTGGACCTGGGGACTTGAACTTTGGTTTTCCCTAATTATTTTAAACATATAGATCTTCCAAACTGATATTTTCATTTTATTAGCATAATTTCATTGATGGTAATCTCACTGTAAGCGTTTCGAGAAAAATTGTTAATATTTCATGTCGCTCTTCCTATTGTTTAGCCATGTCTCCGGTGTAACCAAATCAACTAATTACCGGAAAATAATTTTATTAAGACTAATAAATAATAATTTATAATTTATTCAGAGCCAATTTAAGTGACGGTTATTATGATAGAAATTTAATTAATAAATTGTCAAAAGGAATGCTGATTATTTCAAGAAACGTAGAATAATTAGCAATCTATTAAATGCAATTATAATGCCGTCGCACAAGATAAATGAAACATTTTTTATTCACCTCGCAGCAAAGTATTTTACTTAATATTTTTTTAAATAAAATTTCGTGACATAAATAATAAAATTAAACTACAGTTGCATTTATTAAACTTGCAAATATTTAATAAAATGAGAAATTGCTGATTTTGAATAAAAAGTCAAGATTAAAATACTTAGTATAGATTTTAGTTTAAACACAGATCCAATAATTTAAGAAATGAAAATGGTATATTGAAATGAAAGGGTATATAAAATTGCTCTTTTCGTTTTTCAAAATTTCACTGATAAATTAAATTAAATTTATCCATGAGAACACATTAAAACGGTTAATAAAGATAAGGTATAGTGAATTAAATTGACATTCATTTTCATATTTCTCTGTCCGATTTTTATCTTCATAATTAATAATTTTTTTAATTATCTAGAAAATGCATTATTCTTAAATATTTTTTTAATTTTGAAAATTAGAGTGGAGGAACGTTTGAGTGGAGTACGTTTTCTCTAAAATTTTCTCGCATTCTCTTTAATATAAGTGTTATCCTTTTATGTCTGCATAAAATTCCGGATCTTAGATAAGAACCACGATTGATTTGTATAGAATTTGCAAACAATAGTTACGAAATATAGCATTTTCACGGCATTTACTGATATTTTTGGCGATAAAACTCTGACCCGCAATAAATATTATCTGAAAATCGAATACGTGTTTTGGACGCGTTTTTCCGATTGAATAAAACCAAAATTTGATATAGAGCTAAAATTTTAGACACAAGAACACACGTCACATTTCATTTATTAACATTACTGCTTTTTAAGATTATAGCGTTTTCCAGCACAAGGCGATAAACGTAACAGATCCTTGACGAGGTAGGTGGAAAATTTGATATGGATCTATATTTTAGATGTTAAACCTGTTATCCAAATTTATCTTTCTAGTTCTTTGCGTTTTGTCGTTATCATATTTATATATGCTCGTACAACCGTATATGTAAACTCCCACTGAATAGATTTCGTTAAAATTTGGGAAGAAATCTACAAAATTGGTGAAAAATCTCTGTATGTCTAGCTGAAAGAGTTTTTGAGTTATCATACTCATAGGTTGAAGATGAACAGACGGATATAATTCTAAAAATATGTTTTATGTTTTTTTCTGAGAGCTCTGGAGCTTAGAGATTCGTCAAAATCTCGAACTCGAATTTTTTGAACGTTTACAATAATTGATCTTTGTATACTATATATACGAGATTGTAAAAATAATCTTTTAATAACGCAGTCAATTTAGATTACCATTATGGTCAAATCGTAAACGTCGTTATGCATATCATCTAATATCTAATTGGCCAATGCCTTAAACTTGCCTGCGAATTAATACTGCAATGTAAGGCGTATATTAGATTCTGAAATTCGATACTCGATGCATTCGATGAGAATCACGTGAAAGACAGATTAAAGCTACAATGACCACCTATCTCTAGTTTTCTCGAAATAAATGTTTCATAAATTATACTACATAATTAAAAAAATAAAAGTATTGCAATTTTATCATTTTAGAGGTCTCTTGGTTCCATAGTTATTTAATTGAATTAATTTTGTAGATTGATTATATTTTTAACCATAGTTCTCTCTCACATTGAAATATATTTACACCATTGTAGCTTAATTCCATCATATGCATTTTATAACCTTCTGATCAAGAACAAACACTGACAAATCAATGAATGTGATATTACTTTAAAATACAATTTTTATATTTTGTGAAACTTAAGAAATTGATATTAGTTAAGGATATGAAAAACTGCAAAGAACTGGCATTTAGAATATAAACTTCAAATATACAACAAAATGACAATGAAAATATATGATTTCACTACTTTATAATTGTTACAGAAGTGGAGAATTTTCAATCCGAAAAAATCCGAGGTTTGTGATGTTGATTCGCATTTTGAAAAATAAATGTAATCTATTATTCCTATATTCCTTTATATTATGACTGACAATATAGATTTGGAAACTCTCTTTTATCTTTGTAAAAGCTTTCTAATTTCTTTTCATTTGATATTATCAAATTTCCAAACTACCGTTTCGTTTCCTTGCTCTTCAAACACTAGTTGCTGATAATCATAGAATTAAGTTATTAAATTAGGTACTAACATTTGTTACTTAAACATGATGTTATTTGAATTTATTTAGAAAAGTTTACATTCAATTCAATTTATTTTCCTGACCTTTAAAAATAAGCTGTTAAAAGTCAGTCTAAAAGGGTTTATAATATTCTTGCTATTGCTGATAATTCCTATTCATTTTAAGACAGGGCTAATGAGAAGTTGAACCTTAACTCACATATTTGATTCAATGTTTGAGTCGCATACTTCGTGAGTTGCAGATACCAATGTTTCTGTTACACGATATGGTGTATATTTACCAACAATTGACAGTTTGAGTGTGCCTATTATTCATGGATGTCGGAATTGTAGTTGCTTCTGTAGTCTTCTGTTGTCTGTATTCTAGTTAATGGTGCCAAATATTATGTCCTGTGTAGCCACAAAAATGAACGATTTGCTATGAATATTCGAAGTTGTCACAAAGTCTGATGCACTAACCTGAACGGATGAATGATAACCACCTGGATATTCTTTAACATTAATGTTCGATGGTTACTATTAGAAGCTTGTAGATCAAACTCTCGCCACATGGGGCTACAAACTATTAAGTGTCTATCTTTGGAAGATTGCGTAGCGCCATGTAGAGTAGGAATTTTTCTAGCATATCTAGCCAAACATGCCAAAAAGCATCATGATAGCTTCTGCTGGCTACAGCAACTTTGAAACATCTGATTTCTGAAGTAGAAGCATGTCCTATCCAACTTGTCCCAAAATTTGTGCTTCACTTGGGTCCAGTTATATTATCGTCCCACCAGGCTATATCGGGATATTGAGAACAAGACCTGATCTAATTCCTCTATCCTTAAATCTCCGAGCTAAACCATTTAGAAGGACGTTTAGCCCATGGCATAAAGCGGGCTGATATATATCACCGTCCAGAATCACACCTTGGATATTGTATCCCCAGGCTCTGAAACCGATAACTTACACTAGACCACATGATCCTTGAATTGTTTATGATAAAACGAAATATTCACCATCATACAGTGAATTATTCATTGTGATAGACAATGACTAAAGTGAGTTATTCATTGCTAAAATGCGCATTGATGAATTGTTTTCATCATTTTTTAAATAATATTTGCTAAGAAAAAAGAATGAAGGCCAGTAGATAGACCACATAACCTTCTTTATCAAGTAATGTTTGATGTCATGTCATGATTTTACCTTCTGGAGAACTGGAATGTTATTTTAGGGTTATTGAATGCAGAATTTCAAAAATATTTGCATATTAATTCATTGATTTAAACATGGTACCATTTCTCATGAAAAATATATTTCTTATGTCTTTCGTTTGAAGTAGTTCTCCAAATTAATAATGTAATATTTCGTTGTGTAGAATATTTAAAAACAAAACTTCAAATATAAAACAAGGGAATATTTAGAAAGATTAAAAGGAAACTGATATTTTTTATTTTCCGATAATTCTTTTCCTTTTACTGATTTCTCAACTAGATGTCGTGATATTTTCAAATAAGATAAATGCAACTTTAAGGAAACATTATAGATATTGAAAAAGTTTAGAGTGTAGATGCGCGTATTTGTCAGAAAACACGAAATGTTGCGCCAAATATTTAAGTTGAAATCATGTTGATTAAATAGTTGTGCAGAAATTTTCCTTGATGTTTAATGATTCAAAGCCATTCAAATATCTTTCTTTTTTATTTTGGTAGAAATTGAACCCACTCGTCTTTGCGGATCAAATATTTCTCGTCTTCACGGATCAAATATTCTAAATATCTATATTTTATTCTTTATGCAGATTCTTTTCAAAGCCCATTTTAAATTCGATACTTTAAAATATATCTGAAAAATTAAAAAAAAAGTCTTTGAATAAATTCCGAAATTATTAATATTTCCAAGTATTCTGTTAAATTTGAAAACATTTATATTACATTATTTTTATATCGGAATAAATATTTCAAATACAATTATAGAAAAAGTTTCAGTTTATTTCATTAGAGATAATATCAGACAGGAAACAATGCATATTACTAAATAAAAATTAAGTATTAATAATAGCGTGTTATTTTTGTTCTCATATATGCACTTTTAATTAATGTGCTAACGTTTAATTATTAGTTTATAATGATTTTATTTTCAGAATGAAATATATCATGAGGGTGTTTTCTGGAGGTTATAATAATATCTAGTCATCAAATAAAGCAAAAATGCTTTCATATTTTAAATAATGAAATACTAATTACTTTACAGTAATAAATATACATCAAACAAATGTGTAATCCTTTCATATAAAAATACCCCCTTTCTCGGTATTAGGAAGCTTAAAGATTAAAAGCTAAAAATAGCGAAATGAATTATTTTGTAGGAGTAGTGATTTTTTTACAAAAATGCATTGTGTATAATTTAATCCACAATATTATATCCTACTGTTTTATGAGTGTACTTTTTTCACATTTGCAGCTATAAAAAAGAAAATTTAAATCTGAAGTCCGAAACATAGTAATATGATAATGCATTAGGCTTAATTTGTTTATAGCTTATTCTTTTTATTTTTAACAATTAAATTTAATTAAGTTGCCACAAAACTTGCACACAAAAAAATGCATATAACACCATTGAAAGCCACTTGTCTGTAAATCTAATAATTAAAACAAGGAAAAGAAGTGCATTCGTGCAGAATATATTTTAAATATCTTTTATACTATAGTAAATTAAGGCAAGAAATTGTTCGGAAATGAATTTAGTATTAGTAATAAGTATATTTTCTCAAATTGTAATCGTCAAAAATTTATAACTTGAGACCATGAAGTCTCAAGCCTTGAACCGAAAATTTCGAACTTGAGACGAACGAATTCAATGTTTCAGACCTCCCTACGTTCGAAATGCACATTTTTCGCTTTAAATATATTTGGATGTCTGCATGTAATTAAAATAATACAAAACCGCTTTGAGCTAGACTGGTGAAATTAGGTATATGGATTTTAGACCAAATGTTGATGTATTTCTATCAAATTTGATATTAAGTCCATTCAGAAATGTTGCCTATCTGGCTGTTCTAATAAAAGTGAACTCGACTACTACAAAACGTAAAGAAGTTGATACCTAAAATTTGGTACATAGGTATAATATTTAGAATGTAGATTCTCATCTAATTTAGAGCCAAATTTCTCAAAGGGTTTACTGTCTACTGATCTATAATTTCGCATACATGTAATCGCAATAACTAATAAATGCAATGAAATTCGACATAGGATCTTGTGAAAACAACTGTAGTTTTGCGTCCAATTTTGAAATTCATTCGGAAAAAAGGCGATTTACGCTAAAGATATAGCCATATTTTGTATCAATTATTCACCATGCTGTGCAATGCATTGGCGCGGTCTTGCCAAAGATCGACAATCGACATCTATTCAATGCGTTTCAAAGAGATAAAACTTTTATTTGGGGCGTACCCAGATTCTTTTTAAAATAGGCCAATTCCACTGGTTTGAATTTTGAAACCATTTTAAAAATGTGTTTATTTACAACAATAATTCATATAATCATTAGAAAAAGGCCTTAAAGTTTTTATTAATTATTAATTAAAAATTCTAAGTTTAAAGAAACTACTTTCGTAATTGAACCTATTTCCAAAGAAACAATTATGAGGCTAAATTTGACAATTGTAATCCCAATGATTGGCTTTACTGATAGCTTTGGAATTTAATATTGTGGAACGACTAAGTATAATAATATAATATTGTGGACCAACTTTTGACAGTTTTTTGGATTATATATGTTTACTTTTTGTATTTAACCTTTAATTATTTATCATATTAATAAATTAAAATTATGATCATAATTTTTAGATATAAATTCAATAAAGGTTTTAAGAAACCATTTCTTGCTTGCTCCTGTTACTCAAGAAGTAACTATGTGCCTTTGGAGGCTCTAGGTCCAGTGATCGGTTCTGCTTATTGCTTTTGCCCTATGCTGTTTATTGATAGTTTATAAACCCATCAACATTTATCATATTAATAATAAATCTATTACATTATGATTACGAATGCATGTTGTTGTTATGGCCATAAAAATCTTTATGTTGATTGACAGTGATCAGGTGCAATTTTTTAGAATTTCACATTAAAATGTTTTTCATTTCATTGAATCCTCAGAAAGAAAAAAATGATTAGCTATATTAGCTATAGTCATTAAAAATTATGACAATAGATAAAAAAATGCATTTTCTCCGCTTCTTTGAAAACAGAAAAAAAAAAGAAATGATTATAGCTAGAGAACAATTAATCAAAACAACTAAGTCCCTAAAGGCTTCTCCGTTCTTTAGTTTTTTCCCTGACAGATCAGCACGGGGCACGGTAATTAAACATAAATTTTAGAGGCAAACAAAAAATTACGAGTATCGTTCAAGTGTTTAAAAAAACATTATCCTTCAAGCTATTTCGATAGCAATTATTTAGTCTAGTTTCAAATATGTCACCAAAAGGAATTAAGTAATGAATCCTTAATTCTTTTTGTTGCTTTTATGAAGATATACTGACGATATTAAGAAATAGATTTTTTTTTAAATTATACGATAAATTTGAAAATAATCAGAACCGTCCCCAAATAGCCCTCCTGTTGCTTCAAAACGAATTAATTGTAAATAAAAATAAATAAATTTATCTCTTCTAATAAGAAAGAGAAATGCGTGTGTATGTTATAACTCTACTAAACACGCCATTTGACCTACAGCTAACTAAAGCTTAATTTGGAACAAAATTTCATCAAAATAAGGTATTTCCACCCTGGAGATTATTTAAAATTTTAATTGTTTAAAAATTAAGAAAGTTATCGGCGTTTCTTTCCCCTGCCTTCTAATAACATGATAGCAAAAAAATTAAGTCGTTTTCAAAATAAAAATTAAAATGTTTTTGTTTTCGAAAAATATTACATTATTTTAATTATATTATTATAAAGAACATTTTTTTAAAGTTTTAATGTGCTTTGATGTTTTCTTTATTGCAATTAAATTCAAACCAGCTCTCTTGTTTCCTCAATTGTTTAATTATATATATATATATATACACACACAGTGGTGGCCAAAATTGTGGACACCTTTGAATATTTTAATGTTTTCTAACTTTGTATGCTTATAGAAAATGTAACGTTTCACAAAATGGAAACACTTACATATCATTTTAAAGGGAATTTAATGCTGATTTCAATACAAAAAGTAAAGTTCAAATATTTGGAATACAAAAAAAGTTGAGAGGCAATAATTATAGAGATACGTTAGATGTTGATGACTGCAGTGAGTTACCAGTGCTTAGTAAGGTACCCTTTATTTTTTATTACAGCTTCCCACTGATGTTTCATTGATCTGATGACAGTTTTAAGCTCTTCCTTCGTTGCTGTTTGATGCCAGGAAACAATTATAGTCTTTATTAATTCTCTTTTATTTGATGAACGCTACATATGTATAAGAATTTTCAAACGGTGCCATAAGTTCTCAATAATTTTGAGTTTAGGACTGTTTTCTGGCCATGATAACAATTCAATGCTCTTTGCACTAGATCACACTTTCGATATTTTTGCTGTGTGGAAAGGGGCTGAATCCTACTGAAAAATAAATGGTGTATTGTTGGGAAAGAGATCACTGATGGAAAGTGTACGTTTTTGCTCTAGAATAGTGTCTATGTATTTTCTTGCATTTAATGTCCCATCTATAACATGAAGGAGACCAATACCGTCTACTGAGATGCATGACCAAATCACTACACTAACTGAGTTCTTCATAGTTGCCTGAAAGCAGTCAGGATGTAGCTCTTTGCCTATTCTATGTCTTACCTATTTTCGCCATCGCTACCAAATAACAATATCTTTGTTTCATCACTCAGTATAACTTGTAACCACTGATCATCTGGCCATTTAATGTGTTCTTTTGCCCACTGTAATCTTTTTATACATTGCTGTAAATTTTTTCGTTGAATTCTACCTTTCAGTCCAACATCTAATAATCTTCTCCTGATTTTTCTTGAACTGACATAAATGCCAGCATCATTCAATTCACTTCTGGTGGCCGTTGATGACATTCTTCGATCATGAAGACATAGTCTTTTTATTCTTCTGTCATGAACAGATGTGGTGTATCTTTTTCATCCATTTCCTGCTTTGTTTTTTATTGAATTTGTCTCCTGCTATCGTAAACAAATCTTTCGGACGCCATATGAAGTTACTGAACCACTCACCTGTTCTACAATTTCAACATTGGAAAGACCATATTCATGTAACACAAAAATATAAGTTCTCTTTCTAGGTGTCTAATCTATTCTTTTATTTGATGGCATTGCTTTATGATTAAATATTAGAAATATTTACAACAATTCCTACTAAATATTAAAAAGCTTAATAAAATTTCTTACTTGTGATTTGATTATATAAAAAACAGTCTTCCTTCCATAGAAAAAGCACAATAATGACCTATTCCAACTTTAAACATGGTGTCATCTTCTTCTGACAGTTATTAACATTTTATTGGTTCCCAGAATAAGAACAGTGATTGGTCAGGAAAGTTAGAAATTACAATCCACTTCATCACTGTGTTTTTTATTCAGATTAAAGTAAGAATAACTTTCCTTGTATAGCAAATATTTGAATTTTGCTTTTTGTATTGAAATCAGCATTCAATTCTTTTTTAAATGATATGTAAGAGTTTGCATTTGGTGAAATGTAACATTTACTATAAGCATGCAAAGTTAGAAAACATAACGATTTTCAAAAGTGTCCTCAATTTTGGCCACCACTGTATATATATTAAAGGCAGAAAGTGGAATATTTTTGTATATATTATTGTAAAATCTGACGAATACCCATATTTTCAGTGAAGTCAACATTCTCATAGTTACTTGTTCTATAATTGAAATATTTGGAAAATATCATGATTTCGTATCCGCATTGGCAAATATCGACTTTCACCATACATTAACGCTGAATAAATATATTTGTTAAGTCAAAACAAGACTTCAACTTTTTAAATAATACCTCATAATTAAAGCTATTGTTATATATATCAAAATAGGAGAAGTTTTAACGAACAGCACATGTAAATAATTTTTTTAAACTAACTAAATGAAACAAAACTTTTAACTAAAACGAAAAATACATTCTAAATAAGGAAAGAAAAAACAGTGCTAACAAAAAAAATTCCATGGAATTAACGATATATAATCTTATTTAAGATTTAAAAAAATGCCTTTTTGCTGGTGTTTTCCGAGCTTTACGTTTTACCTCTCACCAGAGCATATACGTACTTATGGATAGATACTGGCTAACGTTCGAATATAATAGATAATATTGTACATGAAATCGGTAGGTTATATAAACGTATATGGTTATATAGTTTTATATAACCAAACAATTTGTTATGCGTCGACATTCAAGTAGAGTACTGACCACCTCCTGTTTTAATTTCTTGTGATAATATACGAACTTACAAAATTGCTTCTTTGAATACTGAGTTTTCTGATAAAGAAAGATAATTTTAAGACATGTAGAAGTAGCTTTTGAGTGGATGCCGAGTCAATAACCCTTTATTCGGTGACAAATTTAGAATATCACTGCCTTGCTCACTAAATCTTTTGGTAAAGAAATGATTTTAAGAAATACATTAATGTCTGCTGAAGGAATGCAGAGTCAATGATCTCGGACTTGGCATCAAATTTGGCGACATTTTTTTTGATTATCGTGACAATAAAGATGGATCCAGGATATGCAAGAATATTAGCAATATCTCCATTAGGACACAAGTTACAAGTTTATTCTAGAACATTCAATGTCCTGTTACGGAGACTATAAAAGTCTGTGAGATATAATCAGCAAAAACAGATGAGTCGTGAGACCTGAATAATTGCCATGACCCTCTTTGGACTGCTGATTTTCTTCGAGTTCTCACTGAGCGTTTTGTGCTATTACGGTTTTTTATTATCAGTTTGCTTCATGTGTGCTGATTTTTACTATAAGTCTTTTGTTGTATACGCTTGGATTTACTATTTTATATACTGTATTTCGTAATGAACGAAGCGTCTTAATTTATTGTTATACCGTTGGACTTTTATATTATACACCGACGGGACTACTTTTGTTTTCAGTATTAATATATACTAATCTTTTTCTAGTCTTGTAATGAATTTTTGATTTATGCCTCTATTTCATTAATTTTGTTCTGAAATCAATAAAAGAAATCCATTTGGATTATAGCAATTAATATTGATTTAATGTACTTGCTATTTAAAAAAATTAATTAGATGTTTCACTCCAACTCATGCTGTTGGGTAAACTGACTTAAAATATTACCAGTTACAGCACTACGTAATAAGACGTGAAATTAGATTTTAAATTGTAGTCAGTTATATAATTCGTATAATTTTGCCACGTTATTTGACCTATTGAAAGGTTTCAGGCAGTTAGAAAGTAGTTTCTTTGTTGATGAAACTATGAATATTTATTTATAATAATTTATTTGTAACTAAACACTAGCAAGGAAGAAATTTATTTGTATCAAAGCAATGGAACCTAGTCTAGTCAAACATATATATATTAAACAGTATTCAGTTTGTTTCAACTTTATTTTCATTGTTTCACTAAAAAGAAATAACACATCTGTGAATTCTTCATTCAGTTCATTCATTTTTGTTATATTATATTCTTAGAAATCGGAACAAAAATATTAGATCAAGTGATTTTAGAAATATCATTTATTAGTCAATCATGCAGTGTTAGAAACCATATGGGGCAGCATTATGATTGACATTTTGTGTTTGTTGCAGCAAATGCTTTTGACAACAGAATCGCTTTACAAATACAAAGGCATTTATTGCGTAGGATATTAAAGCATAGGATGAAAAATATTGCGTAGGATGAAAAAAAATTATTCTCTCAAAACGATTGGCTTAAAAAAACTTATTTATTAAAATATTCAATTATTTTTCTTGTTACCCATATTATTGAAATATTTTTATTAAAATGAAAACTGTACTATTCAAGAGTCAGTTAAATGAAAAAGTATAATTTTTAAAAAAATTCGTATAGACTTTTATTGCATTTAATATGAATCTCTCCACTTAACAGATTTTCTGTGGCAACTTTCCAAAGATATCTTACTGCCGAGCACCAAAACTTATAAAAAAGTTGATCCGTACTAGGTTGTAGAAAATGGACGTTAACAGTCTTTTATACGAGTCTTTTGGGTGGAATGTTTGGATGTTTAGTTTGAATATTGATTTTCAAACTAATTTGTAGTTGTTATTTTATTATCTTTAAGTTTTTATTGTTAATGTTAAGTTATTTATTATTTTTATTCTTATTAATAATAAACTGAGACTATATTGGAAATTTAAATTGGTGATTACTCCTGTATCTAATAACGAGTTCTAATGTTTAGACATATAACTTTTATCATTGATTAAGGAATTTTTAATGCTTTTTCTCGAAAAGAAAGAAAAAAAATCTTTGAAAAATTCTTGAAATTTTATTTTTATTGCAAAAGAATTTCTATTGTACATCCTTGTGTCTTCTGTTAAATCAAATGTTTTGATGACAAATGCTTACAAATTATCATGATTTGAAATATCAGAAATATAGAATATAAACTAATTAGTATCCTTTATTATTTAGACATATGGAATTAGAAAATGCTTGAAACATAAATATATTATTATATTCCTGTAATTTTATAGTCTTTGCATTAACGGCATTTATTGCCAATTCTGAGTAGTGAATTTTATCTTTGATATCTATCTAAATAATTACAATGATGTTTTACATTTGAATTTGTGTAAGAATCGATTGACAATGGAAGTTATATGAAAAGAAAGAAAGTAAAGAAAATATTTGCTTCTTTTTTTTATAATAATGAATTTCTAGAAATAGAAAATATTCGCTTTTGTAGAAAATTAATTCTTTTTTCGAAAAAAAAGTTTAATAACTGAATGATGGATTTTAAATTTTTTTTTATCTCTCACGAGTGATAAGGCTTCAAAATCTTTCACTAACTTAATGGATTTTTCCTACACATATTTCGGGTCAAATTCATTCATACCAGAAGAAAAAAAATATTTTATGTTGCATTAGTAATCGAAATCTAAAAATAGAAAAACATTCTCTATAATAGAAAATTTATTCTTTATGTAGGAAAATATTTTTCGCTGATATGGCGATCTTTAATTCTTTTTATTTCTCATAAACTATTATTATTCAAAACCGGGCACTAAGTTTATCCATTTTTTATGGAGACTTTTCAGGTAAGATTATCTTATTTCAGACTAAGGAAGGAAAACAAGAAATAAGTTGCTCTTTTCCTAATAATTGAAATCATTAATTGAAAAACATGTTCTTTTTGTAAAAAATGTATCCGTTTAGCAAAAACTGCTGGTTAATAAAATGATAAGTCTTGATTTTTTTTTATTTAATGCGTACAATCATGACCAAACAAAACTCAAAATCTTATAATAAAGTATTTTTATATAAATTAAAGTCAGAATTTTCTTGAAAGAGTTAGTTTGACTTACATATATTCTACTGGAATTTGAACTAACGCACGATAAAAGTAAAAAGATACTTGAACGGCTAATTCTAATTCGTTTACTGATATTATAAAAACTGAATAATAATATGACTAGTTCAAAGGATTTTAGAGCATATTTTCTGAAATTTGCCATCATATTAAGGTAGGAAACGTTAAAAAGTGGCGTTAAAAATTTAATAAAGATTTTAACGGTTTTTTAATAAAACCGTTAGAATTTTATTTCTAAATCTTTCTAGTTCTTTTTGCTAGTTCTAGTTCTTTTTGAAAAGTTACACTGATTTTTATATTTGCATTTATATATGCGTTAATGCTATTTTATGTGTTTAAATGCTATTTTCTCAATTTCTAATCCTTGATAAAATTTTCTTAAGAAAAACCTCACAAATTAAAATCTAATACATGTTTTTAGATCAAATTTGGTATAATAACTTATTAATATGCACTACAGTTTCTGAACCAAAGAATAAATAATCTATTCATTTAGAAATATTTTATAGTCAATTTAGTGCTTCACAATGTATAAGAAATTGAAAATTTTGTGTTATTGATCAGTGGAAATCCAATATTTAAAGAATGGATATAAATACAGTTTACTTTTTAGTTCAAAAATTAGATACGTATGTGCCAAATTTGGTAACTGTAAGGTGAATACCCTGGCCTCAAGAGCCCCAGTACACATTCAGACATAAACACACGCATATACTCACATTAACAATAAACAACCCTCAATGTGTTTCTGAATACCTTTCCTTACAAATTCCTTTAAATTCTCGGAATTCATGCCGATTCTCTGAAGCTAGTGGCGCGAAAGGAATACCCAAACTTTCTTTCTATGGCAATCCCGATGGCCAGAAATAAAATGTACGTGAGCTGCACAAAAGGATGTCCTCCTGCCTTCAAATGCAAGACATGTCTGCCAAGAAATTGGAACACAATGAAGGTCCCGATACTTTCCGCTATTGTGTCCTGACGTTAACACGTTCGAAAGCAACGGTAAAAAAGGAATGGGGGGGGGGGGGTCTGGTCTTCTGACAACAAGATAAGGAAGTCGACATAGTGAAGTCGCCTTGTCTAAGAATTGAATCATGCAGAATTTAGAAGACAGATAAGAAATATCATTCCGATTGTTTCGAACCTTAGGTAAAAATAAATGGAAATTCTGTTTGTTTGTTTAGAGTTTTGTCATTGTTGTTTCTAGGAATTAAAGTATGCTTTTACAAAAAAAAAAAAAAATTGCTATTATCTTTAACTATAAAAACCCGATAAATTTCATTGAATAAAATATAAATCAAATTATTATTTTATTTCATTTACAATGAAATTAAAAGTAATCGATAAATTTAAGTAAAAAGTTCCTCATGCTTGTCATAGTTTATTTAGTTTAGATTTATATAGCTCAGGGATATTACCTAAAATAAAGAGCAATGTAATTGTAATTTCGCTAAATATTATTGAAAAAAAATTGAACTTAAAAAGTTTACCTAAAATCAAGATATTCGGTAAAAAAGAGGTATAAAAGAAAAGGCAAAACTGAGGTAAAAAAGAAAAAAAAAACATTTTTGGAATCAGAGGAATAAATGTTAAATTTGTGATAAGTAAAATTTTAAATGCTTACAATTTTTAGACTAAGAAAATCTTTGAAATATACAAAAAAATAAATACAACAAATACAATAATAAATATATAATAAATATTTACAATTAACAATAGAACTCTGAAAAGTGTAAATGAATTTTGCAAAATATTTGACCACATGAAAAGGAATAAATAAAAATTGCTAAATAAAGGGTGATTCATATTGAATGGGACAAAAATTAAGCACGCCTACAAGCGATACAATTAAATTTATTTTGATAAATGAAATTTACTATGAAACTACAATTATCCAAGCTTCTATAGCTGTTCTATGTATTCCTCTTCAGTCACATGGCAAATATGTATGGAATATTCCAATTCCTGCCACATTCGCGATACAATATAGAATACCAACTGTTAATGAATCCAAAACATGCACTGTCTCCGTGACATACGCCAAGCCATTGTTTGATGCTCATTCAGCTATGTACTTGTATGATTCTCTAATTTTTCGGAATGTGAAATGTTTCCTGAATTTTTTTCAATCATTTCGAATTTTACGAATGTTTGTCCTGGGCTGATTTTCTCACTTAAGCATTCCGCGTCCGAAACTGCGTCACCCAGTGTTCGATGTTGTGATAATGCGATGATTCTTTACCAAATATCTCTCGATAATCTCCTTAAACGATGATAAAAAAAATTGTTTTGGCCTATTTCAAAGTACAGAATGCTTTCTTGTGCACGGATGATGCCATTTTGATAAAGGCAGCATGAATTCTTTCTCCCAGCGGAGATTTCATCATCAGAAGAATTTTCGCTTCTGCAGGTAAATTTCGTATAATTGTAGTTTCTAAATAACTCTTTAAAATCTGAATAAAGAAATTACTGAATTCGTATTATTCTTTTTATCGCATTTAGTATGAATCAGAATGTATTGTAATAAAAGAGAGAAAAAAAAACAATGCCGCCGAACCAAACAGAGCCTTTTTTGCAACTCCAAACATTGAGTAAAAAAAATAATTACCCAAATTATAAGATTGAACAAGCTAAATTAAAAAAAAATATGTATACACATATAAGTATATGTTTATAAATAAGTCAGATAATAAACAGTGAAAGAAAATATATTTAGTTGTTCAACTCTAATAAGAATAATATTAACTAAATAACGAATAAAGAATAATTCTAAACTTTTATGAGCCATTCGAAATTCGATTCATTAAGTAGCAATATAGAAACAAATGAATTAATATACATTTTTTCGAAATGCAATTCTTAATCTTATAAGTATAAATTCAGATAAAGAAGTTTTTAAAAATATAAATTTATAACTAATCAAGTAAATTAAAAGATATCAACTATAAAATTCTGTAAATGTATTTGACAATCCAGAATAACCAACAATTCAATCAGTGACGTTTTGAGTTTAAAGAAGGGGCTGATTCTCGGAGTTTGCAATTGGAAGTTCGTTTATTATTACAAACTATAACTCGATATTACAAAATATCAAACGTAAAATATTGAAAAATGTTCGACGCTTAGTGTGACAAAGTTTTATAGAGAACTGAGGAAATGGAGGGATGATATTCCTCTGATTTATTTTTATTCGCTAAAGGCCTTCCTCATTCCTTTATTACGTTATTCTCAAATTGTAACGCTTTTCAGAAGAATGGATATTGCTGTGAGATGAGCTGCATAAGTATACTTTAATTTTGAAACTCTTCTTTTTTTAAATGTTTTCAACAGTAAAAGAGGAAACTTTTCTGTATTAGGAATTTTAGAATCTTCGTCAGAAACATTGCAATTGCTCCTTCTTGCAGTTAGTGATGCAGTATACTAGTTGATGTGGAATGAAATAAAACTATCCAATTGTTTGCCAAAAAGTAAGACACGTTTAATTAGTTTTACTTAATTAATAAGGGTCATATAAGTGAATCCTTGTTTCATTGCCTATTAATTAAAACTATTTGAGCTGAAACTGCTCAGTTTCCAATTAAGAACACAAAAGTCGAAACTTACATTAAAACATGATTTTGTTTAATTAATTGAGACAATGAGGAATGTTTGATTTAGGAACTAATGACTGAAATGACAATTTTCTTTTTAGATGCTGCGTTACTAAGCAACTTCCAACCTTTTCTGAAAAGCGATTGTATTGCAATAAAATAATGAGATGAATGTATATCTTGCTTAAATTAATTGAACTGAAATTAACGAATTGTATCCATTTTAACATAAAATTTATTTTATATAAATACTACACAAATCGACTGAAGAAAATGAAAGATTTCTTTTTTTCCCCCTAACGAAGGTGTGCAAAGAGAAGATATTGTAATCGTCAAAATATTCGATCTTGAAATTTTGATGAATTTCCACGTTTCATATTTCTTAATCCAAAATCACATTTTTGGAATTATATCTGTCTATATATCTGTTTATCTTCGAATAAGGTAGCTCAAAATCACTTTAAGCTAAACATATGAAATTTAATATATCGTCTTTACATTATATTTGCCGATTTCTCACAAATTTAGAACGAAATCCATTTGCATTTTTGTCTGCTGGTCCAAGTACAAAAAAGAGTCGATAACTACAAAACATGAGGGCTAAAAAGAAAAAAATAATAATAATACACAGAATAATTAGATTTTTGTCTAATTAATTGAAGCATTAAATTGGCATTAAATTCTGAACTAAATATGGCAAGAATCTTGCTATTTGTTCATTACACTTTTTTATGCATATAAATGCTGTAATTCTAAAACACAGCGACATAGATAAATATAATTTGCGCATAGTTTTAGAATCTAAAATGTAGATTCTTAACACCTTTGGAATTAAAAATCTGTCTAAGATTTGACCGTTTGTACATTTTTTATGCTTTTAAATGTAATAATTCGAAAGAGAAAAAAAAATGAATGAAATTTAAGATGCGCTCATGTTCATAAAATTGTAGCCCTTTGTCGAATTTCGATTTCAAACGATGGAAAGAAAGGCGTCCAAATTGCATATTTGACTTTCTTTACTATGTTACTAAGCACATAACTTTCATGTATGGAATTAAAAAAATAATTATAATAAAAGTAAAACCTGAGTTCTCGTGGCTTTTGTAGCCTTACGTAAGGTCCACAATCGTATGCTGGGAGCGGGAGGAGACTAATACTTTTATATGAGAAAATGCGATAAAATTTCGGTTAGACCACACGCTTGATTTTAGTAAAATAAATAATAACAATAGACAGTAAAGTACCTTTTATTCGCCTTTCAAGAAACTGACGTGAAACGATGTATGAGTGAAAAGATGTATAATTGCTTTTTTAATAAAGGACAGATAAATAACTTTATAATGCAGCTTCAGATAATAAATAATTAGATTTCAGATTATATCAACAGTTTCCTTTATATTTGTTTTTTGCATCATGGGAATTCATCGTATCTTTTAACTGAAATAAAATCACTTCCTCACAGTCTCACAAATTAAGTATTATATAAGAGATTTTGGTGAAAGATTTTGTTTAATAATCATTAGTATTTACATTTAATAAATAAATAAATCGCGCATAAATAAATTATAAATAAATATTTATTAAAATTAAAGTAATTACATTAGAAGTAATTAGTATAAATAATAATATTCTTATAAGAATAATTGAATAAATTTGAAAAATCCCTTTATAAGATTTCTTACTAAGAATAATAATATACAAACGAAGGAGCTTTCAAAATCCAACTTTTCATGAATAGAGTTAAATAGTGACGATAAAAAAATATAAAACAATATATCCAGACTAATAATGCTGCATAAAAAATAGCCTGCCTCTGCTTTATTTAATTAAACTTGAAGCTTTATAAATGATAATATTGGTGTTAAAAATCTTATTAAATGTAAGAAAATAACGAATCTTTATGGTTTCCTTTTCAAATTTTTCTCATAAATGAAAGACCTCACTTTGACTAATCATATTTTCAACGTATTCAACCTAAATCCTCCAAATTAATTAATGAACACTGAGCTCGGTTCATAGAAAATATTTGCTAGTTCAGAAGTACATAACTTTCCATAGCGGGGATGCTTTTGATGAATTATGGGCCGTAATGAAGCCAATAAATAACGGCGATCTAATAATAATATTGGGGGAGCGCCTGCTGAATGATTCAGGCGGAGGGTCAGTGAAGGCGCAAAATAGTAGCCGAGCAATTACCGGAACAGCCGGTAATTTTACCTGATCCTGATGATGAAAGCAATCTACCTGGATCGAGTGCCAACACAGTGGGGTATGATTAATTTCTTTTTAATATTCATGTGGAGTAAAAGTATGACGGCCGGTTCCTCTGATTAGGGGCTGCAGGCGTCGTCTCACACGGTGAAACGGATCGCCATGGACGGATATTAGGTTCCTAAATGGAAAGCGAGATTTCCGAATGTGTTTTTTAGTGCTAAAATTGCTCTATAAGTCTTTAAAGTTTAAATTAAGGTGTTATATTTAAATTAAGGCATTTAAATTATAATATATTTGATGTGGATATGTGATTTAGCTTTAAAATCCGTTTATGCAATGCTATATATTTTACCTATTGATTATGTTACTATTGTGATCATATTAATAAAATTGCATAATTATTAACGACAAAGTACTATGGAATTTTTGTTTTCTAGTCAGATAATTATTTGAACCGTTTTGAGAAAAAAATATATTTCAAATGAAATATTCAGAGCAAAACAAATGACTCTGACAAGTATGTTGAAGCATATATTTTAATGGAGTATGTAAGTGAGTGAATGTTAAAAAGTATTATTTTTGGAGTCATTAATTTAATTTGTAATAGAGAATCTTTTTAGTTTCTCATATATGAAACATACAAAGAAAAAATATAATTCAACAATGTTTAATTCAAAAATATTTCAAAGCATTTTAAGTTAGACGGATGACATCAAGCATTTAATCTTTATACCATATTCGACTAATTCTAACAAAATTTGAACGAAATCCATTCTCAGGAAGACTGCCTATCTGGCTTGAGCTTTATGCCAGATGAAATTTGGCATTTAAACTTCAAATTACTTTTGAATATTTCTATCAAATTTGGACAAAAACCATTGGCAAGAAGGCTGTCCTTCATAATTTCAAACTATGGAGAAATAGATGAATGAAACCTGGCAGACAAATTTAAAAGATAAGGTGTATATCTGTATCAAATTTTGAATCAAATTTAAAAGATAAGGTGTATATCTTTATCAAATTTTGAATCAAATCCGCCATTATTAACAGTTTGTCTGTATTTTAAAATATATATATAAATGGGGTAACTCATAAAATGATCAAATGTGGTATCCCGTTTGCATCAAAACTATACGTTTTAGTCAAATCTTGTACGATATTTCTCCAAGAGTTGACTGTCTATTAGTTCACATTTTCGCACGCATATAAATGTGATAATAGAAAAAAAAAGACATTTATGAAAATATTCAGAACGTAATCTTGCTATCACGCTTGTATTTGTGTAGTATTTTAATGTAATTCTCCCGAAAAAAAAGTCATTCTAATTGCTTACTCTATTTTCTTTCTTATACTGCTTAGCTCAAAGTGCTCTTTTGCAGAGCTCTGAAAATAAAACTGCTTACTCGTATCGTATAAGACAATGTTCAAAGTCTATACTTCTATCCAGCGGGAGGGGGGGGGGATATCTTTATCAGTTCGTATGCGTTAAGATTTAGGAGAGATTACTGGGGCTGGGATTTCTGTTTTTTATTTATTTATTTTAGTTAAATAAACTAAATTCAATCATTAAGAAATTAAATTATTCCATAAATATCGATACTAATTAGTTAGGATTTAATTTAAATCAGGATTTTGTCTGCTTGAATTTATTGTTATATGTTAAATTTACTATTATACACACCTAGTAGCCTCCAATGCAGTTTCTCTTTTCTTCAAGTCGAAAATAACTAATAGCACAGTTTAAAAATTCAGAATTAATGCAATAAAATCCATTTCAGTATTTTATTTAATTCCAATGTGAATACTGAAATAAAATCTGAAATTTTCGGTATTAGAAAAAATGTAAATATTGATCCATAATGTTCTGAAAAATATTGCTAACATCTGAATGAAATTTACATATTTTCCTTCAAAAATGTGATTAAATGTGACGTCTGTCTCTTTTTTATTATATTTTAATCAGATTTCAAAAATGTTCTCCTAAAAATTTGAATCAACATGTAATCTCTGAATCAAAAATTTGAATCATCAATCACAATTCTACAAATTTAAAAATAATCTAAAACTAAATAAATACGGCAGAAATTAGAAACTGAATAATTTTGGAATTCCTTCAGATTATTCAAAAATGTTTAGAAAAGTTATTTTCTCCATTAATATTAAATATATCACTTTAAGTAAGTTCTCAGCGAACTGAATAAATCATTGCATCTAATAATCAGCTAAAGCATTTTAACCACTTTTCCCGCATAAGATGATAGCTTAATTGGGGTACAAATATGTAGAGAGGGGAAATATGTAATCTAATTAGTCTCAAATGTTATTTCTTTCCGTCGCTTTAGTATCTGTAATTAACGGTAGATTATTCTGCTTCAACAGTGAACGGCTTGATACGTTTGATGATGAAACGTTCCTTTTTTACTGCAATGTAATATTCGATATCAATTTATGTCTGCTAAAGTTAAAATTGAGCCCGTATTTGGAGATGAATAACGAGACGATTCATCGCCAAATCTATTGACGAAGCAAAAGATAGAAATGGTAATAAATATCATCGCCTTCCCTTAAACAAAAGGGAGGCTTTCCTGTTATTTTATTATAAACTAGCCGCCTTTGGTGACCAGCCGGTTCGCCAATCTTAATGCTAGTTAAAATTTTAATAATTAAATATTTTATGTAATTTCTACTTTAATAACTTCTTCACTAAAATATTTCAGAACTTCAAATTTTGATAGTCACATAATTCACTCATAAAATTATAAAGGCCTTCAGCCATAACGTAATATGTATCTCTCTAATTTTCTGTTAGTTCCCGTAGAATTTATGCTTTAAATTAAAATGGAAATGATTAATCTGCAATTAACATAATAATATTTTTTACTGAAACAAAACATTTTTTTTGTAATATGATTACTGAAAACAGAGTCACTGAGCGTTTAAACCTTATGGGCAGTAAAGAATATATTTCTTAATTTTGTAATATCTCAAGAATTTGTCAACAATTTTTTTTTTTCAGATTCATCATGAGCAGGTCTACTAATTAACAATGTTTAGTTTTAAATGCATCAAATACTAAGAAAATAAACAGAATCGTTTAAAATAATCGGTCGAAAATAGGTGAAAAAAATTACTTAAAAAACGATAAACTTAAACTAACATAAATACAATTTAATTACAAAAGAATACAACTAACCTAAAAATAATTTAAATGAAGTTCACTTCCGTTGAAAATAGATGTAAACAATCAGAACACAATGCGCATGCGTGAATTTTCAGTACCAGTTACGATAACGCAAATGCGTGAATTTTTCTACGCCGATTGGGGTAACGATATGCAGATTAGAAATTTTTAATTTCCTTTATCCTGTTTTATTTTAATTCAAAAGTACTTCAGATTGAATCTGAAAGATCGATTAATTAACAATGTTTAATTTTAAATGCATCAAAGATTAAGAAAATAAATAGAATCGTTTAAAATAATCGGCCGAAAAATGTTAAGCCTAAGCCTCATTAGCGTGGGGAAAACATGCTGAAGCCTTACTCATTTGGCGGTGGGGAAAATGAAGATTTTTTTTGGCGGGAAACTTAGTTTTTAATTAATAATTAAAATTCTAATTAAAATTTAAAAAAAAAGGGACTTTAGGTGCACATTCCGGACCTCCAAGGTATACACGTACCAAATTTGGTAGTTGTAGGTCAAATGATCTTTTCTGTAGAGCGCCAACACAGACACACACACACAGATTAAGTTTTATATAAGTATAGATGACTGGTTGTATTGACATTATGTAAGATACTA
The DNA here is from genome assembly GCA_026543865.1 of Argiope aurantia. Taxonomy (NCBI): domain Eukaryota; kingdom Metazoa; phylum Arthropoda; class Arachnida; order Araneae; family Araneidae; genus Argiope; species Argiope aurantia. The sequence continues at coordinate 243,153 of JAPMOR010113746.1, read as the reverse complement.
AGATAACAAATGAAAAGTTTGAATTTAAAGCATGTAGTAATTGTGATGACATAAGGTGTATTCGTAAATCACAGAAGTAAAATTTTTTCCAAAATTCATATGTATCTTCAATCAAAATGCTTTTCTATAGTTGTATATAATGTACATAAAAATGTATAGTTATTTTGAGCAGCTATTGTACAATAATTTTTAATCAGTTGAAACATGACTTCGTCGATATCGAAAAAAAGAATTTTTCAGGATAATTCAATACATGTTTCTAAATTTTACCTGCTTGTATATCTGCAGATATCTGTAAAATAGCATAAATCCGCTTTTCATATTTTTTGATCAATTTTCTATAATGAAATTAAATATCAGATATTGAGCAGATTATTTAATACCAGCCATCTGTCAGGGGAATGTTGATCGCTTATAATTTCAATTATTTGGTACATAAATATGAATCGGTCCATTTTTAATAGAAAGCATTAGTAGCTTGTCTGCAAATAAAACAGGTTCTATTTGAAAGATTTGATAACAGCCTTTAAAAATTAGTGTGCCTTTAATATTTCAAATATATAGTTTTTTTTAGCTTAGAATATGTGGGGAATTATATGCCAATAAAACGGCGTAACTTTCCGCATTTGCGAATTGTTATGTTACAATTAGTTCATTATACAGAAAATTGCAGCAGAAATACATCTGTTGCTGGTGGACGTTCATGATATGCATACCATATTGAATGCTACTTGCAATGAATGGATGCAACGCTTTAAAAATGTTATACAGAATAAAGAGAATAGTAGATATACATTTTCTCCCTATAAACTTAGTTTTTGTTCCATCACACCTTTTAGCTCTAGGTCATATGATCTCTTTTGTAGATCAAACACACAGACACATACACACACACATGCATGCACGCACACATACATACACACACATGCACGCATGCATACACACACACACACACATACAAATATGCATACAAATTTTTCTAATTATTAGTAAAGATTAAAATACATCTATATAATTGTATGTTATTGAACTGCAAAATCAAACAATACCTTAAAAATAACCATACAAGTATCTCATGAAAAATATTCTATTTTACAGTTCATTGACTAACTTATATAGATTATATAGATAATTCTTGCACACACGTTTTCTTGAAGAATTTCATTTTGATTTGCGAAAAACTTCTGAATACTTGCAACAACAAAAAAAGAATGATAAATTAAAATCGGATTGCAATGACTAGAATTGTACAAGTTTAAGATCATTGTACAAATTCTTAATTAGAACCATGTCCCTTTCATTTATCAGTCATCAGTGATGTATGCAATAATAGTAAATAATTTTAATTTACGTTACCAGGCCATTGTGAATGCATTATAGACAAAATGTAAAATCAATAGAAAAAAAATTATTTTTAATTTGTTTTCTAATCAATTTGTCTTTCATTCTTTTAATCCCATTATTTATCATCCTTCATCTGAAATTTAGACTATCGAGAATCTGCATTACTATAGAACTATCGATTATCTACTGTGTTCTGAATAGTAATATTGAGATCTTCTGCAGTTAACAGAGTTTACTGTTATTCCTCAAAGCAGTTTCTTCTCAATTTGTTTTCTAATTAATATCCCTTTCATTCTTTTAATCCGAATCATTATCCTCTATCTGAAATATAGATGATTGGGAATTTGCATTTTTATATAGCTATTGATTATTTACTGTGTTCTGAATAGTGATACTGAGATCTTCTTGTGCATCGAATATAGTTTACTGCAATTCTTTGAATTCATATTTCTTTGGAGAATTTAAACTGCGTAAAGTTATATTTTTTGTCTATAACTATTTTCATCTGTTACCGAAAGTGTTAGATGTTTCCATAAGTTATGTGTTAATATATAATTTTCAGTTCCTATGATTTACCAAAATGTTGAATTTGCATTTTAGAGAAAAAAGTTAAAATTAAGTTAACCCTAAATATTCATTAGGAATGCATTCATTAAAAAAATTAAATTCTAAAATCCGATATATATTTGTTCACGTATTTGTTAGTTTAATGATGCTTCTAGCATATCATTAAATTATGTTCTACTCCAAATAATTTGAAATCGGATTAAGTTTTGGATCTTATTAAATATTTTTTGCATTATTCAATCACAAACTTAATTATTTATTCAAGAAATCGATTACAACTGTCAACGAATTTATTTTTAACAGAAAAAATAAAGCAAACAACAATTTAATTTGTAAAAGTCATTAAAATAAAATTCCAACCGCAAAATCTTGACAAAAGGTTTCTTTTTTTCAAGAACATTCCGCGATCGAAACAATGGTACGAAAAGACTGCAAAAACTAGATAACCGCGAATGGGAAAAAAGAAAAAAGGCTGATTGGGTCTGTTGTCTTACACAAAATAAGTGAATTATTTCACTTCAATTTCTGAAATAAAAGTATGGGGGAAAAAACTCATCATTTCGTTCTGTGTCATTTTTCGTTGGTTCGGATGAAATTCCTTCTCACTAATTAATTTTATTTTTATTTTTGTTGAATCTTTTGAAGACTCGGCCAATTAGGCGAGTAAAAAAGTCGTAAAATTTTTAAAAAAAGGTAAGAAAAGAAAAACTTTTTAAAAATCTTTTCCTTTCTTTTAAAGGATCCAAAAAAGCACGATTTTTTTTTTTTCTTTTCTTACTTTTTCAAAACTTGAAGTTAGTTCTCTTTTGTAAATATTTATTCAGTTTTGTTCTGCGTTTCTTGTTTAATTGCATGTCTAATACGGGGTCTGCATGTTTTCTTTAAATTAATTTAAAAGTGTATTCTTTTATTTTAAATTTTGCAGATTATTTTATTCGTTGCACAGTTATGTGAACTATCAGAACGAGTTAAAAAATTGTTTCTGCTCTTTGAAAAAATGCATTTGGAACGTCTCTGCGTTTTTTTTCTTTCATAACTAAATTTTCATAGAAGTTTTTATAAAATCCCATCTCCGTTTTTAAGATAAATTATTTAACACGGCTTTAAGAAGGCTTCTCTGTTTTTCTGAAGCTGTATTTACTGATTAAATTGCGAAATATTTTCATGTCAAATTAATTAAGCTGTTCTCCCAAAGAGGAATGCGTTCTTTTTTTTTAATCTAACGCAAACTTAAATTGTAATTCATTTGTTAGACACGAACAAAGCGTTGATGCGAAGATTATTTTTATGATTAATGGATTTGAATGTTGTCAAAGAAATGCTTTATATTAATGCTTATTTATAAGCCGTTTTTTCTGGACTTATAAATTAGACACACTTTTTTTCATGTTAAACTTTTTCTGTAAAAAATTGAATTTACAATCTTTTATACATTTTAACTTTATAAAATGGAAAATGTTGTTTCATAGCGTTAAATTATGTTGTTAAGCCCCATTAACGCGCCTTTTCGGATAGTTTCTACTTGTTTATTGTACCTTTGTTAAACTTTTTTCATAAGTTCGAACTTTATTTGGTACTGAGTGTTTAACTGCATAGTGACACTTGGGAATTTGTTCAGGTATAATAGGCTTCTTCCTTTTATTGTTGAAAATATTTTTATAATATTTATTTAATATTGAATGCTGAATTGTATAGTAAACCCTCGTTAAAAAATCCTTTTGGATTGACTTCGTTTCTTTTCTATTCATTTCATTTTAAAAAGTAATTTTTGAAGACATCAACATTTAAAGAAGACATTAGATAGCACGACAACTGAAGCCAGAGTTAATTTTTCTTGTAAATCCATCAGATGTAAAAAAATACATGAGTATCAAAACTTCAAAACAAATCTATCAACAAAATGAATAAGAGGTTTTAGTAATAATCAGGACCGAGATAGTCTGGTTGGTAGGGCGTTAGATTCGCGTCCTTTGGGTTGCGAATTCGAACCCCGCCGGCTAAAGACTCTCCATGTTTGTGTGGTGGCTGGCGCACGTATAAATCTGTCGTGGTCACAAAGTCCTCCATGTCGAGAGTAATACCACTGGGGATACTGGACCAGGGGTGATCGTTCTCTGATTCAGGTTTAATTTACGATCTGTGGATGAGTGAATGAATGGATGAATGAAGTCCGTCCCATAGAATAGGTTGTGACGTGTGTGTAGCTAAATCGTGCTCTTAGCCCTAGATGGCACTACTGAAAATACAAGAGACATACTCTTGGCCTAAAATCACTGACTTTTAAAGACAGTGAGCTTGTCTATGACTAGTGCCATTAGAAACAACAACAAAAAGTAATAATAAGAAAATAATAAATTCTGGTAACAAAAATATTGAAATATAAATATGTGTGACTTTTAATATTTAATAATATTCATAAAAAAAGAAATATTATAGCTTACAACTAATGCCTAAGGCACATTAAATAGATTTGAACTAAATAATTGAATTCTTTTAAATATGAATAGTATCTCTCAGGTTATTTAAATAAATTATTTACATCTTAATATCATAATGTCTCTTACTTCATATTTTCATCAGAATCTCGATTTCTTTTACCAGTACACGTCTTACCTTTAATTGGTATGTTCCACATTTCATATCCATCAACAATACCAGGTTTATATCACTATGCCTAGTTTTATTCTAATGCTTTACTTTGTTTTTGAGTTATTGCTTGTACTTACGCGCTTAATAAGTGAAAACGTAGAGATTCATTAAAATTTCCAAAATTTTATTTAATAATTTCAAAGATTTTTAAAATTTTTTATAAAACTTTATTTATGAACACTTTGTGCTAACGAAAGTTAAAATACAAGAGATGAATATAAAAACTTTTGTACTTGAGAATATACATGAATATAAAAATACTTGTACTTGAGAAAGTAAAAACACATAAACATAAACATTTTTGTACTTCGAAATAAAGCGATAAGAAAAAATACTGTATAGTTGCTGGAAATAATTTTTAATAACTATACTTTCACATATAGATTACTTTAGTGCATTATTTACCACATAATTTTACAAGCAAATATACTATATTTTGTTATAATCAATAAATATTATTTGATTATATTCATTTGTTGATTATCTTTGCTAGATCATCTTTAAAATAATCTACATCTATTCATCTTTCAGTATCTTTGTTTAGATTAATCTTCATTTCTCTGTCACAATTAAATGCAGTGAAATCTCAACTGGAAATTTTAAGATGATCTACTGCTTTCAATAATTAGAATGCTCTGCTGTCAAAAATCGCATTACGGCTTCCCTAAAGTGGGCTTGAATTAACAACAAATGTATTCGAATAGCAAAGGAGTTCCAAAACGATACATTAAAGCCACTTTGGAATATTTTTCCACTTTAAATGCTTATTCGAACTGTTAAATACATCTTAGGGAAACTGGATTCGTCATTAGGCTTAGCCGATTTCCATAATGGTAGAACTCAGACCTCCCAGTGAACATCATGAGATTAAAATTTATGCAGTCTTCAAAAGACGCTCTCTTCGACTTCCAACAAATATGTAAAGAGGGAAAACTTATTCAGTTGTCAGAGGAAAATGGCTCGAAAGTGCAGAAGTGAATACTTCAATTCTGGGTGAAGGGTTTTTAAATCAGGCTATTGTTCATGTGGTGTTTAAGTTACCCAACGATTCTTTTGATATTTTAAAGAATTCTTTGGCGATAAATTGAGAAAATCGTTAGATTTGCTGGATTTCTGTTGGCGTTCGTTAGTAGATGTTATTAGAATTTATTTGAGATTTTCAGAAGGCTAGAAAGAGAGAGCTATAGCTTTATTCCTTTCTGGTTGTATCCTTCTGCTGATTAAATATATTTTTTTTATGTTTATTGAATTATTTCCTAGTTATAATTTCATTTTTTTAATATAATTTCTTCAATTAAAGAATTATTTTAAATAATTTATAAAGAAAATGGAATTACAAATTTGAATTTATAAACAAATTATCTCTTTACTATTAGTATTATTCATCACAAAGCAACTATTTACTATCAACCTCTTTGCTGTCTAAATAAATAGCAATGCCGATATAAAAAGCAATTATCGACAGCACAGTTTCTTATATAATAGACATTAATTATCAGAAATATTTAATTTACCAAACAATTATTGTAGATGTGTTAAGTTTATAATAAACATTTATTTAATTAAGAAGCTTTAATCTCAAAGGTTTTCAGTATTTTCTTAAATATATTGCCGCATTGAAGAAAGACTGTCGAATCTTCATGGCCGAATGGTCAAGAGACCTTAAGTTCGAATCCCGCTGGAAACGATGCGGTTTATAGTATAGGTAAATATTTAATCCCTTGATTTTATGTTTTCATTTATTTCATGCTCCAGAAGATACTGGACATTTCTTTAGTTTACCAGACAAGTGTTCTGGACTTTTCTTACTGTCTCCAGAAAAATATTCTGGAACTTTCCCTGCTAGTATAAAAGAAAAAGATTTGTCAGTCACTGTGTTTTGAGTTCAGTTAATAAATTGGTTTAGCTCTACTTCTTGTGTGTGTCATTGAGTTCCACACTCAAGTACCTACGTGACAATATAAAGTAAAGTAGTGATCTTTCTAATATTTTATCATAAATATTCCATATTCTCAAAATTATACGCGAAATATTTATTTCTTTACAAAATTGTTCTTCAGATTAATTTCTTTTTATGATTACGTAAAAAAACCCGAAGATATACTGATTGAATGTTCCAAACTTGAAAGGAAAAATAACCCATTTATTTTCCAGTGTTTCACACAGAAATTAAAAGAAAAATGTTGAGTATTATTAGTTTTTATTAAAAATATTTTGTTCAAATAATACATAGCAACACATAACAGATCCATAAAATCGTTTAAAACATTTTAAAATGAATATTTTTTTCTTTGCATTAATCGTCTAGAAGGTGATCACTCTCTATAAAATGTCAGGCGTATTTTCTAAATACGTTATTATAAAATATAAAATTTTAAGAGATTAATTATTGTGTTGTATTTTAGTAAACCTCATATAATAGAATTTTTACCTGAAGTCAGTTTGTTTACATTTTCAAAACCTAATTCTGCTGTTCTTTTCAACGCTTTTAGTTTTAACTTGCTTTGAAAGAAAGAAAAGTGCATTCTCTCAACGCATTCTTTAATAAGAATTATTACCAGTTTTTATAGATATTTCCTTCTAAGTGGTTTTTTTTTGTTTATCGAATGAATAATGTAGTTATTGGGTGCAGTTGTATTACGTTTAATATAATTGATTTTGTTAAAGCAATAACAAAAAAATATATCGGTGTTCGCACGTATTTCTGAAACGCGTTTCTATTTCACGTTACGAAATGAAGATCTTCTGTAGTGTGTTTTTCCCATACTCGCGCCCACTGGAAAGCTAACACAAATATTTGTGTTAAATGCATTAAATGTTATTCTTCAAATTCAGTGAAGACAAACAGTAACATCATATAATGTACGTTAAATAAGTGTTTAAAACTGGAGATAAAGAAATATTTATGGTGGCTAAGTCGATGTGTAATTAAAAGAGTTGATTGTCTTTTAAATAAAGTTTTCTAGCAATAAAAACATATGAATAAGACAATATTTAATTAAATTATTTAGTAGCAATAATACTTTATTTCAGAAATAATTTTCAATAGCAAGGGGGATATCTCCTAAAACCAAAGATGTTCATTGTTCATTCTCTAAAGGCTATCCGAATTGCAGAAACAAAGATAACATGAGATTGATCAAAACGAAATTATATAGAATTTACAGTAATTAAAAGGTCACATAGTTAAAATCGAATTGGATAATGCTTGACTTTAACAAAATAGTTCCACTTTTGTTGGTGGGAATTATTATGAGAAAATTCTTTAATTCTAAAAAAAGAGATATTTGCAGCGTTTTGTCTTTTTATCGCTCTATAATCCTTTCAGGAAAACAAATAAAATAATGAGTGTTTGCTTTTCTTATTTATAAAAGGTATTGAACATGCATCTCGTCGTATTACTCCAAATAAACAACTTTTTATGTTTTATGGACAAAGTGTAAATCAATTTCAGCATATTATTTAATGGAAACTACCAAGTAACAAAAATGTATCTTTTTTTAATCAAAAAGTATTGCATTTTCCAAAAATATATTTTCAGAAAATTCCTTATATTTAATGAAAACAAAATAAATAGAAATACTTTCTTCCTAATATATATATATCATTTTTTATCGTAATTTCAGAGAAAAAGTTGATTTTTTTTTTTTCGAAATACTTTGTTAAAATACTGTTTGAATGTGGTTTACACTTTTGTGCTCATTGATTTTTAAAAATAAAGATCTTTTAAAATTTTGATCTAGTAGCTCAAGATTTGGCTTTTTAAAAGCATTTGCATAAGATAAGAATTATTTGCATATTTCTTTTCTAAAATCTTTCCATTTTCATAACAAAATCAGTTTCTTTTAGAAATCTTCTTTTAAAAACTTCATTTACCTGCTCTGACAAAAATAATAGAGATTTCCTTTTATTTGTCGCAAAAATACCTGAATATTTCACAAATACTTAGTAATTTTTATGAAGTTCAAAAGGATTGGTCGCTAAAAAAATTGCAAAAATATACATTCTATGGAGCTTGTCTAGTATAGATTTTAAAAAATCAATTAAAAATTCAAGCATCATTTTTGTTTGTTACATTTAAAAAAAATCTACTTATTCCTTCTAAGAGATTAAAGAAGCTAAGATTTATCATTAGAATATTAGAGTAATTAGTAAACTTTGATGAACAAAATTCTTTATCTTTATTTAGGGCTATTTTTATATATTTTAAAAATAGTTTTTTCTTGAATGCATAATTCAATACTTTAATTACATTTTTCATTTTCAGACGATATTCTGTTTAAAGATTTGAAATAACAGTTTTATGCATTATAAAAGCCATAAAGGGAAAGGGAATCTATTCTTAAAATAAAAAAGTTGCCTTATTGAAATTTTTTATTTAAAAAAATTTCTACTGTATAATGTTATATATGAAATATTTTTTAAAAATTTAATAAACTAGCTGATATATTAAATACTATTAAAGTTTTAATTAATTAAAAAGTATGCATTTAATTAGTGTCTGATAAATTTTTTTTTATAAAAACCAGTATGCAGTTACAAAATTTTAGGAACCAAAATTTACGAATTTATTTTAACAAAGTTTAAAGTTATCATATATTAAATCAACTGTTGATTAATATATAATGAACACATCGTAGAAGAGAAAAAAAAATTATTTAATATCAAGACTCGACCGTAGCTAAATCAAAATCTTTTTTTACCTGCAACTTTATTTTTAACTAGTTCTCATATCAGGAATTAAAATCCTTTTATGTATAATATTTTTAACGCAAAAGCTACTTTTATATTAACTATTATAATAGCAACGATAAAAAATATTTCATTTTCTCTCGAAAGTTTAATTTTCCTTGATTTTATTTGAGTTTTAGTGGCGGTCTTGAGCTTTTCTTTTAGACATAGAAAAGCCGCTTTTCCAAATTTCACACAACTCAAATCTCAATATTCTTTCAAAATTGATTCACATTAATTATTTATTTCTAAAAGACATAGCTAAAGGTAACAGAAAATTTTAGTGACACCAGTTCTTTATTCCAATCAAATGAACAAAAATATTCCTTTTAAAATTAATAAATAACATTCTAAAAATATTTTTAAGAAACAAAATAAAAATATCATAAAATTCATATAGAGTTGTTCTTTATCTAATCGTTGCCTAGCGACAGCTTATCTATAAATTTCCTGATTTCAAAATAGTCTGCAACTATTCAATTATTTATTACAGTTTGAGTAAATATATATATATATATATATATATATATATATATATATATATATATATTATAGAATTTTCTATAGAATATATATATATATATTCTTTAGAATATTCTATAGAATATGGCCTAAATCAAGATTTTATCTTAATTTAGGCCATAGTAACTTTATTCTAAAATATTCTCTTATTTCGTGATCCAATTCCACTGTCTCTACTTAATTAATTCAAGAGAAGCTTTGTTAAATTGCGGAATCAGCTAAAATAACTTTACCACACTCCGCGTGAAGAGGCAAAATACCGCTGATGAGGCAAATTCTTTTTTAAAATCTTCCTGTGTTTCCCCTGCCTTCTCCACGCGTGTAACGAAAATCCCTATCGAAATCTCGTAATATATTAGCGCTATGAAGAAATATTTTTCCTATCAAAATCATAGGTTATATAAGACCAGGGATAAAATGTCCAAGAGCTTTTTCCTCCTTCCTTTTCTGTGTGCTCATCGCTTGTACATATGCCTGCTTCTTAAAAATGAAATAAAACGACGTCGCGAAATAGCAAGTCTCTTCACTGTTTTCAAACTGCATCCTGCTTCACATAAAATAATGCTTACTCACTCACTCACTCACTCACTCACACACTCACTCACACACACACACACACACGCACGCACGCACGCACGCACACACACACACACATATATATTCTGGCTTTCTGCTGTATGTTTCGTCGGACGATAACTTCTTACGACCCTGCCCTTTGTTGGCTAGACAGGGGAATCAGGTACATGGCGGACATTCGCCAAGTTGTAACTTTTTGTTTGTGAAAGATCGCCAAATGTGACAATCTTCTTTAGTATTTTTTAATAACCCTGAGAGCGAAAAAGTGATGCCTCGAAAGCGATAAATCGTCAAACATCATGTTCTCACATGATAAAAACATTAAAATTATTATCAAAATAGTTGTATTAAATCTAAAATTAATTTTGAAAAAAATAATGTTAAGTAGTTTGAAGAGCGTAAAAAGGAAAACTTTTGATCAAATTCTAATATTAATCGAGTTTTTAATATATCTTTAAAATTAATGTTTTAAACCTTAAAATGTCTAATTCATCGAACTTTTAATAAACTGCAAATATATTGGTTTATGTGATATTTATATAGGAAATAATATATGTTCAGTAATATATATGCAATATTTCTGATCAACGTTTCACATTAAATATTGTCGTTATATTAAAATTTACGTAGCGCATACATACATGCAGCTGAATTACGTAGTAAAATCACGCATTTCTTTTAGTTTTAAAAATAACTTTTAATAATGTACGAAACAAAATATTATAAAAATTAGGAAGGAAATAATATAATTACTTAATAAAAATCTAATTGAATATTAATTATATGAAAGGAAAATTCCATGGATTCGTCAGTATAAACAGAGTTTTGCAAACTAAAAACATCACTGCGCATCATTTTAACATGTTGTTGTTGTTTCTAATTGCACTTACCATGGACAAGCCCGCTGAACAAAGTCAGCCATTTTAAGACGAAAGAGTGCGTCTTTCGTTTCGGTAGTGCCAACTAGATATCTGATTAAGATTTTAGTACTCACGCATCACATTCGCTTGCACACACCCTTTTTACTGAGGGGGTACAATCACGCAACTCATATAGAACAGATGAAGAACAACCATGCCCGAACCAGGACTCGAACCTAGGACGCCCAGTTCACGGGAAAGACGCACTACCTTTATGCCAGGACATGGACACTTTAACATGTATAAGCGTAAAACTCAAAAGTTTCTTTGAATCAGCTTCAGAGATTCAAATTAGATTTAAATTCATCTAACCAACCCTAAGTTGTTTGTTTATTTAATTTGTTTATGCTAAATTCTGCAGCACAAAATTCACTTCCTAACATTCCAATCCAATTTATGCTCTTTTAACCAGTAATAGTTTATACGAAGGAGGTATACTTTTTATTTAGAAATAAAACTTTCTCCTCTCCAAACGCACCTTTGGTAAATAAGTTAAGAACGAATAGGTTTATATACTTTAAATTCCATTATACTACATCATTCACACTCTTTAGCATTCAAAGTTGTGTACTAAAACTGCAAGAGTTTCGAACTCATTTATTGTATGAGAAAAATGCCGAAAGTAAACAAAAATGCCAAATATAACAAAAGATCTTTTCTAAACGTACTTAATTTTCCCAAAGATTGTTCTTTAAGCAGAAATACTACAATTTAACAATATGTAATGATTCAAGGTGGAATAAAATTTTACCTGTTGTACAGAATCCTAAATAAGATTGTAAAACAAAAGAAATATTTTCAAAATAAATGTAAAAATGGAAGATTTTTAAAGAAGCTTACATTTAAGATACGAACTTACTCATTAAATGAGACTTTTATCATTTTCTTGTGCATTCTTTCTTATTCTTAACAGCTCTAAAAGAATGTTAAAGTGTTTCTTATTTGTTTATTATAGCTTTCCTCATTCGGTTTCTAAGAATTTTTCTGCTCTTTCACAGGAAAAGAAATAATAAATAACATAAAGAAAAAGTTGAATAATAATCGAATTATTTGTGATGTGGTATGTTATTTTTTTTCCGTTATGTTTAACAAATGCATTTTTTACAGAAAGGATGCATTATATACTCGTTAAATTCCTCCAATCACTTTATCATATTCTAGTTCAGATCGTTGCTCTTTTTTACTTTATTTATAAGATGTTTAAGAATCTTATTTAAAAGATGTAAGGCTTATTTTCCTTTTTCAAGAAGTCTTATTCTCTCTGGATAGTTTAATCTCTTTCAGTTCCTAATATATTATCTTTAATGGATGCATTTAAAATGAAATCTTGCGCGACTTTCCTTACGCTGTTAGGCTTTAGTTTGTTGTTACGTTAACTATGAAAATAGTTTTATAATAATTCATTTGATATTCTAACTGTATTTAAATTTAATAATTTGTTATTTAACATCAGAGCTTGAGGATCTTCAGGTAAAAATACTTTTATGCTCTCCTTATCAATGTTTGCTAACATATTCACACCCATATATACGTACAGTGTCTCACAAAAGTGATGGGACACTTGTGTTTTACAAAAGGAAATTGTAATAAAATAAATAAATAAACATGTACAAAAATTTTTTGGGTGTGTTTCATATTTAAAGTTAGTAACAATTATTACATAACATATATTTTGTCAAAATATTAATTTAATAAAAATACAATTGTTTATAACGGAGCAAAAAATGGCTCACATAAGTGATGGGACACTTACTTTTCCATCAAATATTTATCCAAAAATTTTACTTTTTAAAAGGTTTTAATATTTTGTTGGATTTCCTTTTACTTTTAAAACATGATTTAATCTTCTTGGGATGGATTCGACTAATTTTTTTGTGATTTCTGGAGTGATTTTATCCCATTCTTCTTGAAGCACCGATTTTAATTGTTGTTTTGAAGAAATGGTGTGTTTGCGAATTCTTGATTCCAATTCTTGCCAAATATTCTCTATGGGATTTAAGTCTAGAGATTGTGGTAGTGTTTTTATTATTTCAGGACAGCTATACAGCAGCCAGAGTCTAACGGTCAAAGCAGTGTGCTTGGGGTCATTGTCCTGGTAGAATTTAAAATCGTTATAAAGGATCAATTTTCGTGCTGAAGATTTCAAATTTTGCTTTAAAATGTCAATATACTTGTACTGATCCATTATACTGTCAATAAAAACAAGATTACCAATTCCAGCGGACGACATACACCCCCATATCATAACTCCTCCTCCACCATGTTTTATTGTTGGCACCAAGTTCTGTTTGCGAAATTCTTCCCTGGATTTTCTCCACACCAAGATTCTACCGTCAGAACCAAATATATTAAATTTACTCTCATCAGTAAATATAACTTTATTCCAGTAATCAGAATTCTTATTTACGTTGGATTTTGCGAAAGCTAGTCTGAGTTTTCTATTCTTTTCACTTACGAAGAATTTTTTCCTGGCTACTCTACCGTGATATCCAGCAGATCGAATTACCCTTCTAAAAGTCTCAGGATTAACAATTATTTCATATAGTGCTTGTAAATCAGCAACAACTTTAGGAGCACTCTTTCTTGGATTTTTTTTTAATATTTCCAACGATATTTCGCTTTATTCCATTGGATAGCTTTGATGGTCGGCCAGGTCTTCTTTTATCCTGAATAATACGATTCTTTTTATATCGTTTAATGATATTGAAAACTGTTGAATCACTCAAGTTAACTGTTTCAGCAGTTTTTCTAATAGATTTTCCACGTTCAATATGCAAATTAATAACTAATTTTCGAATTCCAGGCGATGTTTCTTTTCGTTTAGCATTCATGGCTGCACAGAGCTAAAAAACACAAAAATTCCAAAACAAACTGGATAGAAATACTGCAGACGATTTTATAAATTATTGCCAATTGCTTTTGAGTACAAATAAAACCACCAAAAATATTTTTATTGCTTTTACAGACGATTTTTGTTGCATATCTAATGGTGTCCCATCACTTATGTGAGCTATTTTTTACTCCGTTCTAAACAATTGTATTTTTATTAAATTAATATTTTAATATTTTGACAAAATGTATGTTATGTAATAATTGTTACTAAATTTAAGTATGAAACACACCCACAAAAAATTTGTACATGTTTTTTTAATTTATTTTATTACAGTTTCCTTTTGTAAAGCACATGTGTCCCATCACTTTTGTGAGACACTGTATATAAAAAAATTTATATAAAAGTACACTTTTTTAAGGAACGAAACATTATTTAAATTGCATGAAAAATGGAAACAATTCAATAATATTCATTAATCTCCTTTTTAATGAGCATCAATAATTCATTAACATACATTCAATATTATTTTATTGTTTATTATGAGGAATGAATAGCTCAATTATCCAACAGTTTCTTTTGATAAACGTAGTCCTATTATTGGTGCTTTCAAATGATCACCTTGCTTTGTTAATTGTAAAATAGATTTTGTTTATACAAAATAACTATTTATTAAGGTGCTGTATCTTCTCTATTAAAATTAAAGGAATAATCATTTTTTAAATTTATTTTTACCAGAATATATTTATTTATCCAACTAAACGTTCAACCACCATTACAAAAAAAAAAAAAACCTTACTACGCAATACATGCCAAATAGATGAGACAATAATTTTAGGAAAACAGCAAAACAAGTATCAAAGGTCATTTAATCCGTGTGACGAAGTGGTGAATTATGGGATAAAAAGTCAACTTAAAATTGCTCGCCTTTGCATTGGAATAATTGGAGTCGACGCAGCTCCAGATTGATGACCGACCATCTGATCCCCTTTGTTTCTTTTGGTTTTTTGCTCTCTTATTAGTTTTTCGTGGTAGTGAACTTAAAAATATTTCGCTTCAATATTATTTCGAATGAAATAACTCTGATTTAACGCAAGAACGTCAGGATTTCGATTACCTCGACCGTTCGCCGATGTCGCTTCCACGCTGCGATTTAAAATATATGTAATAACTAAATAATTGCAGGACTACTGTTCAGTGGGATTCAGTTTTAAGAGCTTTTAATATTATTTCATGTAATTATTATATATTATGACCCTTTATATCATAAAAACTGTAACAAACTATTTATTTTCAAATTACTTCTTCGCAGTCACATTCAAGCAATCTTATCTAAATTAGAAAGGTAGCTCATCACCATCTGATTCATTCTCAGAAAGCTCTTACAACAAATTAGCAATTTCATCATTTTTCTAGCTTTTCATTCTTTTCTTTCACTTTTCTTGGAGCCATCGTTTCAAGGTGTCTGCTCTGCACAAGGTTCGAAAATCGAATCAATTTTTTTAAAAAAATTTTTTATGAGTAGATAAGCAAATGCTGTGTAACGGAGTGCTTAGACACAGCAATTTTAGAATAATTTATTCATTTCCGCTGTGAACTCAGTTATCACCGCATTCAAGGTCAAACAAATGTGCGATAGTGCTTTGGGAAGTTTGTTTTACTTAGTGGACTATCGTTTGTTGAACGACAATAATTTATAATGATAAATTGCCTTGGTGTCGAAATGACATCAGCGGACGTTCTAGGCATATTTAGTTGTAAAATATCTCTAATTAACCTAGACCCACAAAACGTTTTCTGTGTAATCACCTTGGAAAATTATTAAAATTCAAGAAAATTTTTCAAATTTCTTGCTAAAATGCGGAAAGGAGAACAAACTAAACAGGTTCCGGTGACCAATCGACACCAACAAACGTTCTAGTGTTAAATCCGTTTTTTTTGTGTGTGTATATGTGCATGTTATTAGTTATCTATATAATTAGAAATAAGAATTAAAACAAAAAATAAGTAGATGAATCAAGTCTAAAACATTAACTATCCCGCTATGGTTCTTTGAAATAGAGGTTCGAATTTGCTTTAATATTTAAATGTACTAATTACTGTGTTTATACATATCCTCAGAGGGACTCCTTAGAGGGACAATATTATATCCGTTTCTTTATGTGCATGTTATCGCTGTTATATAATTAAGAATAAAATTTAAAACAAAATGCAGGTAGATGAATCAAACATAAAACGTTAATTGTCACGCAGTGTTTTTTTGAAATTGAGATTCGAAGATACGTTAATACTTTTTATTTACTTAATTATCAAAAACTTTAAATAAAATGTTTGTATTAAAAACATGTGAAAAATATATAATATTTAAAATATATTATTAGTTAAAAATATATAATATTATAATAAAAGAGGATTTTCAATGCATTTTCATGAGTTTCAAGAGATCCAAACTATTGAAATTTCATGCGTTATTAAATATAAAATAGTAATGAATGTTTATAGCATAGTAGAAAAAATAATTTTCCGAAACGGCCTATCAATCTTTAGTTCGGAATTTTCAGGTATAATGTTATTTACGGAGCAGATCTAGAAACATATTGTTTTATTAACGGAAACTTTTACATCGTTAGAAGAATTTCAGTACAAGCTATACTCTTCTACGCTAATTATTTGATATTATAGTCAAATGCACCAAAAATGCGCCAAAAAATTTTTTTATTCACTCATTTGATTACCGTGCAAAAGAATTACAGAGAAATTTTATCTTTTTTCTGAAAAACATTTCCCTTTTTCTCATGAAATAAAATTATTTACCAGTTATTTCCTTTAACAGTAAAATAAATAAATGATTAATATCTATTTATTTTCCAAAACCAATACCATAAATACCTTCCTAGTCTTTTAGACTACAATTCACTAAAAGAAAATATTTAGATAAACGAAAAGGAAAAGTAAAAAATTTTCATTTAAAATGATGCACCAAAAATCAATTCATCATCAAGTGGAGCTCGTTTCAATCCTCTGCCATCGTTAAACAGAAAACAATCATCGAAAAACTCAACATTGCCTAGATGCATCCACTGCAACTCATTACGATCGCTGGACCACTGAAAATTTCTATCTCTTCTTTAAAGGTGATTAAAGTAGATGCTTGCCTAATTCGCAAAGATTAGCCTTCCATCGTTATAACTGCGGCAGTTAATAAAAACGCTTTTAAGCGGGAAGTCATTAATTTGTTCATCATCGGAGATCTTTGGGCCCATTTTCTGTGAATAAAATTACAGAGGATCAGGCTGGAATCACCCTCTTTTCCATTACAAGTCATTAGTTTGGCACCTAAATATACAGCTGGAATAAGTACGTTATACGACATCTGCCAGAGACTGAGTATCAGAAAGGATTGACTGAAAAAATTCTAAACTGACCAATTAAATTATTGAGTTCAGTTTCAAATATGAAGAGGTTTTTTCGCTTTAGTTTTTCCATATTCTTACACCATACAGCTTTTGCAAAGAATTGACTATAATAATTAAGAACTAAACATCAAAATCAGTGCAATTTTATTTCAATTTCGTGTTATTTCTTTTTCTACTAGAGTTTAGATACTCATATTATTGTTGCATTGTATTAAAAAAAATTGCATTTCAAAAACAAATTGATTCCATTAAAGAAATCGTAAACATAACAGAGAAATATTCCAAATTTCAGTTCATTATTTTTCAGCATGAGTAGTAGTACAAAAGTAATTACTGTTAGCAATGTGCAATTCATTCAACTTTTATTTGTGAATATTTTTCATGATTAGCTTCATGCACTTACAAGTTAGTTTATGCAAGAGCTCCTTCTCAAGTTTATATACCCCGTCTCCTTGAAAAGATTGAAGTTTGTCTTCACCATGAGACAAGGTAATTTATTACCGTGTTTCATCATGAAAAATTTAAAAAAAAAACAGAAGTAAATGTTTCTGAGGAATAATAGAGTGTAATGAATACGAATATGTCCACGATTATCAAAAAATAGATTTGATGTTTACTTACGATACTCAACTTCTCAACCATCATTTCGTAAGAACCAAGCAAAAATTTCTTATTAATATTGTTACATCTCTTATAAATAGTGATAAAATCGTGTCACAACTTTTCCCAAAATTGTATAAATCAAATTAATTTATGAAATTAGCTTTTATTTAGCAATTTTCAACAACCTGTTTCATTAACAGTAATTTGTCACTTATACGCTTTCATCGACTTATAATTTACAGCTTAAAAATGAGATACTGTAGATATTCTATAATGAATAATTTTTATTATGATCATTGAGTTCTCAAATATATAAAAGAAGTAAATACACTCTAAAATCATAAGTGAGTTCTAGATTTATAGTTATTGTGTATAAATTTATGAGCTTGTTCTCAAATACTTCTGCAAGTACTGGCACCGATGAAAGTTTTTAGAAGAACTTTCTGAATATTCAGATATAAGAAAATTTGAAAACAATTATATTATTATATTTTTTCTTTCTAAACCACAGAGATTCTCTGTGTTCTAAACTAAATGCAAAATACCCTCTATTCGATATAGCACTCAAATAAGCAAACGATATAAAAGGAAAAACAATAAACTATCTTTTGCTTTCAAAGTAAATTTTGATATAATAAAACATGAAAAATTAAGCCAGATTCTCATGAATAATTGTTCATTAAATTATAAATATTTTTTTTCTTAAATTTAAATTAGAAGCGTAATTTGATAAATTAAATAGAAACTGTGTATATGAGTTAAGTGAAGCATTAGGAAAAGAATGAATTAAAACATTTTTAGATCATAAAACTCTTAATAATGAGTTGTAAGCAATACATGAGCTTACTATTAAACGTACCTTGAGTAAAAACATATTTTAAGATATTTTAAATAATGAATACTTTCTGCATTGACTTCTTTCTCAATAAAAGTATTTCAGTTTCATTTTGGAATTCGAATTTAGGATTATTCCACCTGAAATATGCATGCAACAATTTGTTTTAAAATGAAGACAGAATTTGAAAACTTTATAAATATACAAACCTATTAATACACTCCAGCAAACGTAATGCATATTTCTTTTCCTTAGTCGAAGCAAATGTTTGAATATTTGCGAAAAACAAACAAGTCTAGAATAAAAGCACTTGTATGCAAACAACGAACCGAACGGAAACGAATTTTCTGTATACAAAATTTCCTGTATACATAAAATCATAATGCTAATGTTACTGCCTTCTTCTACTCTATTTGAATACTTCTGTTTAGAAATATGCTGGGCGGTTGTGCAAGGAAATAAAAATTACTTATTCTTCTCAACAAGAATATACGGGGCTGCCTGCCTAGAGCGACGGATGAAGAACACATCTATAAACAAACGATTGAAAACGAATTGCGAGCAGACGACAATTTTTACGTCTTCTGTGGTCGCCATATTCAATCTTGAAATGGTTGCTGCTGCTGTAGTTTATTGACAGATCAGCCGTTGTAGCTTCCTTTTATTTATTTATGCATCTCATTTTTTGTTCTTTTTATTTTAGTACTTGTGCATTTTTTTTCTGTTGCCATTTCTTTTTTGCTTTTCCTTGCTGACTATTTTTTCTTTCTTTTTTTATTTCCCTGTCCTAGTTCTTTTGTAGCTCGTTCTTTGCTGCAGAATGCACATTTATAAGGTTTCTTTAAGAAAAAGAAGTATTTTTTTCCCTTCACCAGTAAGAATTTTTTCCTTGTTATTTTCTTTCAAAGAGAGTTTATGATAATAAAGTGACTTTTACTCTTAGATTTTCTTGTAATGACTTTTCATCGATTTTTAGGAAAATTTTAATAAATAATATCTCGGGGGTTCCAATTTCAATACATACAAAGGCTGATTTATTTTGATGCATCTATTTTTGTCATCGAATTCAAGCATTTAATCAATTCCTTGGCTTCATGACGTTTTTAAAAATTCAAAAAGTGCCTTTCTTCAGATTTAATCGAAATATGTCTTTGTTTAAAAATAAATTTTCTCAGATTTTACAGAATTTATTTACCTTCAATGCGCCTTTTACTCATGATACCTTATTCTGAAATTTATATAGAGTATCTTTTGTTGAACGTATGTGGAGATATTAAGTGTTATAGTAAGTAGATGTTTCTTGGCAAAACAAATCTGACAACAAAAAAACATATAATCATATTTCTTTCAACAATAATTATTATACTTCTTTCATTAGCAAAAAATTATTTTTAGGGTATGTGTGATATTAAAAATTAATATTGAAACGGTTTTCTTATATACATGTTTAAACTTTTCTTTGTTGAAAACTGCCCAATAGATATTGCATTCTTTTTAACTTATGAAATTTTCTTGCGTATTCGATAAAATATATATTTAAAAAATAAAAAATACTGACTATCGGCTATATAAATCTAAGCTAGGTAATGTATTTGTTATATTTCACTCACAAATAATATACAGCTTAAATAAAATGCAACGTTTTACAATAGTTAATAAAATAATTTTTTCTTATTTAGCATCAGAATGAAAACATAAATATTTCAAATAATTTTAATAATTTGTTTTCTAATTTCTTGTAGTAAGGATTTATTCAAATAAGTATAATTTATCAAAAATTTTAATTAATGTATGGAAAGAATTATATTTGGTAATTTTCTAAAGTCAATAGTTACAATCTGTAACTTTTTCAAAAATTACCGAATTTAAATTTTGTTTTGGCAATCGTGCATATTAATTAAAAATTAAATTGAGACGATAATCCTATTTTTATAGTATAGTATAGTTTAGTGTAATAGTATATAATAATATTATTTTACATAGTTACTCTTTATAAGTTAGTCTATATAGTAAGTATATATATATTGTATATAGCAAGTATAGTATAGTTTAGTGTAATAGCATATAATAAATATTTTTTTATATAGTTACTTTTAAGAAATACGTTTATTCGCACGTTTTTGCATCCAGGTAAATATTAATAATAAACACTTTTTAAAGTTTTTTAACCCTATGAGTCCTAACTAACCGATATCGTCCCGTTCGACAGCAGCCTAAGTCGGATGCTTTGGGGCGGTTAAATGAGTTTAAAGGCAAAAGGTATTTCTCGATGAGCGCTCATTTAATTTCATTTAAACTCATTTAATCGCCTCAAAGCGCCTGAGTCTGGCCCCTGTCGAACGGGGCGATATTGGTCATAGGGTTAATAGACATTTACATTGGATAACTATCAACATCTAATTCGTGTGATAAATGTAGCCTTACTTATTTTATAAGATTGTAGACATTGTTCCTATTAGATTTTAAGCTTTACTAAAAGTACTTAAAAGCTAACGCACAAATACGAAAAAATATTTTCGCGTAGAGTATCTGACAGATAATCTTTCAGTCTTGAGGTTTTGTATTTCTAATCTTATTAAGGTTTCTGAATTGCAAATAATTTGATTTTACAAATTTTTATTCAAAATTAGGAAAAACTTGCAACAACTTAACTGTCATATACTTCCATACATTTTTTTAAAAAAAATATTAAGTTTAACTATAATGTTTTATTTTCTGCAACAGTTTCCTCAGTTTTTCATTCTTACACATATTAATTTTACTTCTAAGGATTCATGTTTGAAAAAATAAGTTTATAGTTAATTTACTTTAACTTCTTGACGTACTAGATTTTTGCGATTTTGTACACCTGTGTTTTCTTGATAGTAGCACCCTAATTTAATAAATTTAGTAATAAATTATTAATTTAATTATGTATGCATCAATACCCGTGGAGTCACATAGTACTCATTTAGATAATTAAATAATTTTAAGATTCTCTACTGTTTATAAAAGTAAATTATAGAATTAAAAAGTAAAATGTAATTTTTAAAAAAATGTTCTGGTAATCTTAAAGGAAAATGCACTTAATTTCTTAAATTTTTTTATTAAATATATCTTTTTATTAAATGTATCTATTTTCCACTTCACTTTTCTTTTATTAATTATTTTTCATGTTTCAGTACAATAAATGTTTTATAGTATCTATAATTCTAGTCTAATAGAAACGAGATATACTTCACATCAAAAAGTTGCAACATATAAGAAATAATTCACATGCTTTCGTTACTTTTCTGAGATCCATTGGTAATGCCCAGCACATGCACCATGGTCCAAATAATAAGAGTTGAAGCCAAAAATATATCACTCTAACCATTTTGCTTTTTCTGATGAAAAAAAAGGAAAACAAACGCCAAATTATAGGAGAAACTAGAAACAACGGAAGATTCATAGCCAACGGAGTAAATAAATATCTGATAGAATTTTCAGCAAAAAGGAAAGGTTTACGTTTTTGAGATTAAAAACATCACTCAAGATTAAGCTCTATCATTCAACTTCAATACAACAAATTCCAAATTTATAGGATAGAAAGAGGTTTTCTGATTCTTAGGAAGAATTCTTGGCGATCACGTTCTGTTCCAGGGTTCTGAAAGTTAATCTATTGCTTGTCTTCGGTTCATCTCTTTCTTTGGATTGTTTTGTTTTTCAATTTCCAAGTGGAACAGAATTGCTTCTTGATTTCTTTCCTTATATTTGTGTTCTTTTTTGGTTTTTTTTCCCCTCTTCGCTTTCGGAAATATTATTTTCTACGGATTGTCAAACATTTAGAAAGACTTATGATACTTGAGAAAAAAGTATGATGAATTTTTCTTTTATTTTTTTGGCTAGGTCAGATCAAATGTTACAAAAAACAATTATGTATTTTTTTTTGGTTGATTTTTCGGAATAAGAGGAAATAAAGTTACCATACGATGAATGTTTTTCATTGGCTGGAAATGTAAGTATTAATTCTGTTATTAAAATTTTGATTAATATAAGGACAGAATTTATCTGTACTCAAAAAGAATATAAACCAAAATTATATTTCACAAGGTGTATTTTTTCCCCTCCGTGTACGACAAATGCATAAATTAAGTTCCTTATTTCATTCAGACTGAAAAGAAGAAACCCTTCCGCAGAAGACAGTTAATTATTATTCGCATGAACTAAAAAAGGATATTCGAAACTATGAGGAATATTATTTTATTTATTTTTATAACCTCATAATTCATTTTTCTAACTAGTGAACAACAATATTAGAGCTTTGCGCAACAAAATATGTAACAAAAAAAGAAAGGAAGACTGCTGGAATTGATTTTTATTGTATTAATTCTACAACCTACTTATAAAAATTTACTATTTATAAAAGTGCATTTAATATGTATTTCTGAAGAAAATGTAATTATAATAAGTAATAAAATATATTAAACACTTCAGATGAAATACGCAGTACAGACAATTACATTGTGGCAGTCTGTACGAGTGCCATATGTTGAGCAAATTGTAAAAAAAGCATTCAATTTATTAATTTGAAGTATATGCTTAAACATGCTATATTCAGAAAATGTTCTGAATAATATTTCAATTTCAATTATTATTTTACTATATTTTTTCGATAAAAATATTAAATGTTAAACTTTGGATTTTTTTTTGTTATGGAATGGTATTTAATTTTACTTTTGTATTATAAACATAAGTCTCTAATTAGCGTTTCAATTGCCCTCAATGCACATCTAATGCTTTTATTTATCTGAATATATAATTACACATTATAATGCATTAAATATTCAGGTAAATGAGTAATTTAAGCTGTTTAGTTAAAACATTATATCAGATATTTTTATATACCTTTTGGCTCACACCTTTCTTATAATTTTAGAATTTCAATAAAATTTTAAATATTCGTAGAGTTCTTAATTTTAATGTCAACGACAACTAATTAATTTAGAGACAAATAGTGATGCAAAAAGTATTTCTTAGGATTGAAATATAAGCTTCTAAAAATCAACTTTCAATTTTTTCCGAAATTACCGATCGACATATTAATTTCGCCTCTTTGAGGCTATAAACGCTAAATCGGTGAAAAAAAATTCAAAGCATTGCTTTGATACAGGTGTTTAAAAATGTTTTAAGAATTTTCTTTAAATAAGAGAACACTATTTATGGAAATAAAAATGGCGTCACCTAAAGTCTTACTTTTATTATTTAAAATGTGCAATTGGTGCAAATTTTTGTGCATTAATAAGCTTCGAAAATATTGAGGGAAAACACGAAGATTTTGATTATTTTTATTTACAAATCTTAGTAAAATATTAAAAAAAAACATTTTTTTGTGTATTTATCAAGCAGAAAGTATTTAAAAACCGAATTTTGAAACTCGTTCACAATTTATTCTCAATAGCGATGGTAAACTTTGAAAGGCCTTTTTTCACAAATGTTTATTCCTTCCTCTGTGACACTTTAGATGTATTTTAAACATTTTTAGTAAAAGCGTGAATAAGTTTTAAAAGAAAGGGAATTATACTTTTACTTTAAGCTTTCGAGGAAACTAATCAACATTCGTGTTTTATTAGGAAAAAAAATATTTAAAAGAAAAGTTATTTCTTGACAATTAGTAATCAGTTTTGTTATATTTGTTTGTGTATTATGATAATTAAAAGTTTAGTCATAGAAAGAATCTATAACCTTCTTTTGCTTACTCCATCGAGCATGGCATATTATAACATATTATGCAATTGGCAATCATAAGTAAATGTGGCATTCTAATT
The DNA here is from genome assembly GCA_026543865.1 of Argiope aurantia. Lineage (NCBI taxonomy): Eukaryota > Metazoa > Arthropoda > Arachnida > Araneae > Araneidae > Argiope > Argiope aurantia. The sequence continues at coordinate 218,374 of JAPMOR010113746.1, read as the reverse complement.
ATTTTATTTATCAAAAATATAAGAATAAAATCGTCTAAGTTTTTAAAATTTGTTCAATGTGAAATATACATTCTGCATATAAATTCCGTTTTATGTATCCATTAGTTGCCTTTTTTTATAACAATGAATTAATTAATCACTACTCATTACTTTCTAATAATTAATATGCTAGTCTTTATTCTTCTCATGTTTAGATATGTTATTTTGTTTTTAAAGTTTATAACTTTCATACAAGTATTCGGCCTTCGAATAAATAACAATTTGCTTAATAAAGATTTAAAAATCATATATTAAAAACCGTCATACAATCTCACAAGGAATTAACTTAATTTTACGAACACAAAGCGATATTAAGCCTTTTATTTAGAATTTATAATACTGGGAGATATGCGCTAATGTTTACATTATGGAAATAGATATAGAGATTGGCTGAGCAAATGGTTTTTATGGAAATTATTTTTGTTCTAAAATATTTCCCTTCAATTTTGTTTGTATAGCTGCTTTAATTAATGCATGTTTAGGTTTCATAACATAAATATTTGAATATCACGAGTTTTAACAACTAGATTTTCAAGG
>JAPMOR010113746.1:194462-217398 GCA_026543865.1 Argiope aurantia | reverse complement strand
CATGCCATCTTTTTATCATTTGTGAAAATATGACTTTTAAAATTTTCTATCGCTATTGAGAAAAAATTGTGTTAAAGTATTACAAAAGAGGAACAAATCAAATATCCATCATTGTTCAATCATTTGTTGGATTTTCTTACAATCCATGGAATTAAGTCAGATTCAAACACTCCATTGAGAAAAGAGATGAAGTCCCATATTCAGATATGGAACGATAAGACCTAATAAGACCTAGTAATACAGCTTCGACGACAAAAAATTAAACGTTCAAAACCTATTTCCATAAAGATTATTGTGAATCTGATATGAATTAAATATGATAAATAAGGTTATAGTTTGCTTTGTAGCCTTTAGGAAACGATAAGAGGGGAAAACTTAAATGTCATCCTTATTTAATGGAAAGGTCCATCCTAGAATATCCCTCGTTTAGCTTCAAAATCAGTTCTTAATACGGTTTATCTAATAAGCCATTTATACTGATATTTTTTAAGTTATTTTGATTTTTTTCATAAGAAGTTTTTTTTATAATATAAGTAAAAAGAGTTATTATTTAGTTGAAATCTTTTGATCTGCTTCTGGTTGCATTGAAATTATGTTACAAGTGAGATATTAAATTTTATTAATATTTTGTTACAGGAAAAATAATAAATTTATATCTTATACGTCGACGGAAGTATCTTACCTTGGCATTGAAACAATATATTTAATTTATTATTTATTATGTTTTTATCAAAATACCAATTGCAAAAGACTATTTCAATATATGCTCTTCAGTTTGGGAAAATTTTGTTGTGCAAACAACGCGTTGATAGAAGGCCATTGTTAATGCTACATAAGAAAATAGAAAATCGTTGAAATCTTTTGATCTTCAATACATAAGATGCTACAATATATGCTCTTCAATACATAAGAAAATCGTTATAACATAAAGAAAATCGTTTTGTTAACATGTCACATATTTTGTAAAAAGCTTATTAATATTTGAAATTATAAATTTAGTCATTGCTGATGATTTAATAAATGATATTAAATTTTAAGGTTTTTGTGCATAAAAAAATAGAATAGAAGAATTAATATTAGAAGAACAATGCATAGAAGAATTGTTTTTACGTAGAAAAATGCTTTTGGTATTTAATAAACACCTGCTGTGCAGCAATACATCTCGATAATTCATAATAATACCTTTAGAATGTAAATTAATTGCATATTGAATTTAATATGATAAAAATGTGAAATTTTTAAGTGTTATATTATGTGGCACTTCTAGTGATAGTCTAATAATAAAAATGGTAATTAGCCATGACGGTATTTAATAAATTTCCATTATCAGGGGAACATATTCTATTTTTAAGACTATGCAACTTTCTTTTAAACAAGCTCTTTTATGGACATTAGTTTTGTGCTGATAATTCATAAGCTATATTTTAAACAATCTGAAATTTAAAACATCCAAAGTACGTGTTCATCAAAATTCGTACTGGCTTTAATTTGATACTAAGATTACACAGCTGAATTTTAATGAGCGTAGTTTCGATATGAAGCTGTTTGTCGTGCCATTTAATGATACCCATCAAATAAATATTAAAAATTTCTCCCATTTTTAAACCTGCTTAAGTGGGAATTATCAGAATCATTAAGTTAATACTTCTTAGAGAATTCTTTTTTTATCGACTTATATCAAAATATAAGAAATGAATATTCTGTTATCGAATTTGTTATTATATTAATTGTGAAATTTCATTAAACTACAAAAAATATCGACTTGTATCAAGAAATAAAAAAAAAACGAGTATTCTATTGTCGAATTTAATATTATATTAATTGTGAAATTCCGTTAATCTGTGAAAAATATTATTCCCATAATTTTAGAATCTTTTTATAATAAATAATTTAGCTAAATTTCGAATAATCTAGGAGGCTTATATTTCATTTAATCATTCGTTTTTCACTGAAAAATTTCATTCTATGCAAATTTTTAATATGTTAAAACAATACAAATGTAATTTCTTTCCGATATTTAAATCACATAACATGTTTTAAATATCACATAATAAGTTCAAAAAACATTTTAATATATTTCACTTCCTAAATAGATAATATATCGCCATTGCTCTAGATTTATACGATTAATTTTCGAATTCTGTAACAAACAATAAAAGGACGACAAAACAAAATGAAAAGAATTATTGCAATTCCATTTCTTTGAATCGAGAAAGAACTGAAATAGAAATATCCATCACATAAAGTAAATAAATTCAATTTAAGCAAGCCACCAGCATCATACAATTCATATCGAATTTTGTGGCTGTAAGTTGGAGCCCCAAGGCATAAAAGAATACTTTCTACGACTATTTTTATGAGAATTCCTGCCTTTTTGGTAACACAAAAGAGGAGCTTTTTCGATTCAATCGACAAACTTGCTCCTTGTTTGTTCCGAGCGCTCTTCTTTATTTACATTGTGTAAGGACTATCCTTAAAATCACATTAAATTTCACAGCTCGCTGGTAGCTCCGCAAATCAGGAGGAAAATGGGATTCAATCCATTAGATCTTGTTCGCCATCATTTTATTTGGAGAGACAATACCAATTCAGAATCTGGAAAATATAAATAGAATATTTTTTTTTGGCGAAGAGAAGAAAAGAAAAAGCGGGAAGAATACAGGATAAGTTTTCCATTTTATTGAAACTGAAGCATCCCATTTAGCATCAGAATATGTCCATTTGCTGCATTTCCATTGGAGGAAGCGTTTGTTGTTTGCTGTGTGTTTTTCGGTCTGTGATACAATATGCTGCTTTCAGTATTGTAGACGGGTATCATGATTTTTACATCAGGTACATATTCGAAACGTATTTTATCTTAAAAAAAGGCATGAAGTTTTTTTGAGAATTTTACAATAAACTGGCTTATTATAATGCGTGTTCTTATCAGTTCTTTGATGGATATTGAAGAACTGAAACAGTTTAGTGAAACGGAAAACATCATAATATGATGGCTACAATTGCTATCTGATTTATATTTTGTACAAAACGCTTGTACAAAGATCAAAGAAGACTTTAAATGCTGACTTCCTCATATTATAAAATACAATATTATGCATGAAATTAATAAATACAATAACATTATTTTCGGAACTGTATCTTGTACAAGATGCACATGTCACTGTTCACAAAGGAATTTAATCATGCAATAAGTGCATGCAATTCATACAATAATATTTTCAAAAGGAAGGAAAGGAATTTAATCATGCAATATATATTGAAAAATATAGCAATTATCAAAAAATTTGAATTCAAGATTTTGATGAATTTCCATACTTTAGACGTTCCTGAGGCATGTTTTTTTTTCTTTTTCTTCCTTTCTTTCTTTCTTTTTTTTTTTGTTGAAATTATTCTCTTTTGCCTGTGAATATAACAACCCAAACAGTGGTTTGAGCTAGGAGAATGCAATTTGGATTTTGATTTCGCATTACATTTATAGAATTTATTAAAATTTTGTAGAAACTCCATGGAGAAGAAATGTGCTTGCCTGGCTGTTTTTGTAAAAGTGACATCGATAAATACAAATTGTATAAAGCTAGAGATATAAAATTTCTTTCACATGTTTAGCAACTAAAATTAAGATTTTTTATCAAGTTCTAAATTAAAAATACCAAAAGGTTAACTATCGGTCTATACTTTCGCATGCATGTTATTGTTGTTTATTCCCCTTGGATTGGATTCCAATTCAAACCAAGGCCAAGAGATCGGGGAAAAATGGGCTCAGTAGCTTCTGCGAAAAAGGATCCCTGATCACCTGAGTGCAGAAGTCTTACTTCTAGCTCATGCAAAGCCGCCACTCACACATTCACTTGCACAATCTCTTTTTACAAAGGAGCTCTTTCCCACCCCTCTCAAATATAACATAGGATAAAGAACAATCATGCTGGAACCAGGAACGCCCAGGTCACGGGGAAGATGCGCTACCCCTAAGCAAGGAAGTCGGCTGGCGTGCATGTAATCACAATAAGTCATAAACGCAATTTCTTAAATCAATTAAATTTGGTATATGATCTTGTGATTGCAACAGTAGTTTCATGTCAAACTCTGTTTTAAAATTATTGAAAAAAAAAGTGTCTCAAATGCATATTCGTACGACAAATTCAGTAAAAATATTTGATTCATGACAAAGGACCACATTTCATGACTACTGTCCACCTGTGTCATATCACTGTCTAACTGTCTGTCTAGGGACCACAAATTTACGCGAAATGGAACGGAAAAACAGAGAATAATCTCTAATAGTCTCTAGTTTGTGTTTTGAGTTTAGGGGAGAGATCTATTGTTAGTTAAAAAAATCTGCTTACTTTTTAACAATAGAATATATTATTGCAAATCAATCGATCCATTTTCATTGTTTGAGCAAATATTTAATCTCGTATTTTCTGCTATTTTGAAAGCTAAGGAAGAAAAATTATATTTATTTTAATATTTGTCTAATTTACATAAGAAAGCTATGAGTGAAGTTACAATACCGTGGAAGATAATGTGCGATTTGAAGGTAGATTACCTGGATTTTTTAATGGTAATATGATGAAATGGGATTCGACTCTTTTCGGAATGTTCATATAACACAATAAAGTAGAAGAGATGTAAAACTATTGAAATAATATTTTTTATTGTCTGACAAAATTTGAAGATTAAACAGCTGTTGTTAGAAATCCTGAACACCAAGATAGACAAATAAATGATTTAGCTCAAATTAAGTGCATTCTACAATTCCAACTATGCATCGCAAAAGCCGTCAAGCTAAGAAAGGAATTTTACAAACTGATCATCACAAAAATAACAAAGGAATTTTTCTTCACAAAAATAACAAAGGAATTGTACAATTTGTTCTGAACAAAAATAACAACATAATTACTCTAAGGAATTTTACAAATTGCTCTGAACAATATAACAAAGGAATTGTTCTAAGGAATCGTATAAATTGTTCTAAACAAAAATAACGAAGGAATTGTACAAATTCTCCTAAACAAAAATAACAAAGGAATTGTTCTAAGAAATTGTACAAATTGTTCTAAACAAAAATAACAAAGGAATTGTCCAAAGGAATTTTACAAATTGTTCTAAACAATAATAACAAAGGAATTGTTCTAAGGAATTTTATAAATTGTTCTAAACAAAAATAACGAAGGAATTGTTCAAATTGCCCTAAACAAAAATAACAAAGGAATGGTACAAATTGTTCTAAATAAAAATAACGAAAGAATTGTACAAATTGTTCTAAACAAAACTAACAAAGAAATTGTTCTAAGAAATTATACAAATTGTTCAAAGCAAAAATAACAAATGAATTGTACAAATTATTCTAAACAAAAATAATAAAGGAATTGTACAAATTGCTCTAATTGTTCTAAACAACATAACAAAGGAATTGCTCTAATTGTGGACATATTGTTCTAAACAAAAGTAACAAAGGAATTGTTCTAAATATTAAAAAGGGCGGTTTCTCAATTGCTTTGAATAATATATACATTTCTAATATTATTATTATTCAAATGTTTTAAACAGTTATTCTTCCGCAAAAATAAAATTCGTATTTCCGATGTTATGAATATAATTTCGAACATAAGGGCACACTTCAAATTCTCTCGCCAAAGATGAACCTAAAAAGAACCGCAAGACAATAACTCAAGATTTGAAATGTCTGGGGACTCAACTGATTAATTTACGTCTCCGCATGCTTCTAGTATTTCCGAGAAAATGACTTCACTTCCTCGAATCAGGAACGACCTCGGCTCATTAATCTTAATAATTCATTTCACAGTGTTTGATGACCGTCCAAGGTACAAATGGCGAATAATTTGCTTTATTGAATGAAGCTTATGAAATTGAGATCCGTTTCGTTTGGGAAAAATTGTAAATGATGTTCGTATGGTAATAAGTTCTTTTCCTTAACCTAACAGGATGCCATATGTGTTTGAAACTAGTTGTTTATCATTAGTTTGAATAACCTTGTTGGTAGTCATGTAAGTGTATTGATGTACTGAGTAACTTAAGATCATAAACTTTCAGTGCAATAAAAAAAACTTAAAAATTGATCCTCTAGCTGGAAATGTTGCATAATAAAATGCTAGAATTTATTTATCTATCAATGTTTATTTTCGACAAATGTATAGTAATTATAACAGCAATAACATGCATTAAAAGTTGAATTATCTTAAAAACACGAATATGTATAAAAACAGCTGCATACATGAAAATACTGTATACATGAAAATAATGTATTTAAATTAGAAATAGTTGTTCATACAGAAAATCGGTATATCGGTAAAAGCTAATTTTTATTTTTTCATAAATGTATTACGCAAAAAGAAAGTATGTTATCGTTAAAATCTTTTATTTAGAGATTTTGATGGATTTCCTCCCATGTTTTAGACCAACCTGAGCTCCACAAAATACATTTTTGAAATTAAGTCTTTGTATCTCATGAAATAACTCTAAACTGTTTTTAGTTAAGTGAATGAAGTTTGATATCAGTAATAAATTGCTATTAAATTTTCAACAAATCCCATTCCTAAATGTGTCAAATTACAAGGGAATAAGCTAATTACAAAGCGCAGAAAGCTAAACGTAGTATACTGTATTACTATCTAATATATAATATCGTGTCAAATTCTTCAAAGAATCAACCGTTTGTGTGCCTATATATTTGAATGCATATATTCGCGATAACGCGGAAATGCAATATCTTAGATAAATGAAATATGGTATGTGATCATATCACTAAAATAGAAATTTAGACAAAGTTTTGTTTCAGTTTATCGAAGGTCTAAAATTTCCCACTTAATTTCTTTCATTATAATATGAAGCACAAAAAGCTCGTGCTGTGCACTTAGAAACTAAAATACGACCACATAGCGTTCACTGTTTGCTCAAGGTCGACAGTTTTTATGTGACTATCAATGAGTATTCAAGAAATTTTTCGAGGATGCCTGTCTTCCTTGGTTAAATTTCAAAGTGTTAGTGTAAACGGGAATATTAAAACACACATATATATATATATATATATATATATATATGATTTAGTTTTATGTAGCCAGTAAAGTGAACGAAATAAATACATGTTAAAAAATATATTTTTAATACATCCATATATCTAATCAAACATTATATATTCAGCAAAATATCGTCAATTTCAGACATTTTTACAATTCTAGTACTTTTTAAGATGCTATACATTAAGTCGTGCAATATACAAATCTAAACATTTTTTTAAAATCTTGTTTTATTTCATATCAGCTAAATTTACAAATGGTATCTATTTTTCAAAAAAAAAAATCATTAGATGATTTAATCGTGTAGGAAAATATTAAAAAAGAGATATTTACCATTTGTCCAAAGCATTGTACCATGATGTATCGATTTTGCCTTTGTTTGAAATGATTACATGAAAATTTGCATTATATGTGCAACGATTTTACATTACGTAATTTATAGAGGAATTATTCCGATGCAATTACATTCGGAGGACAATTACTTACTTAATTTATAGCGACATTAATTATTACGATGAAAAAGATCATTCATTGTTTTAAAATGTGTTAAAGAACAATAAGTAATTAACTGAAAATTCTATATTTAGTTTTAGTCACATAGAGATATTTCTCATTGATTATACACAATCAATCAAATCATTTATTTGGCTCATTCCAATCACCATTCACAATTTTATTGTTTTGTTTGAAAGAAGTTATAAAAAGAAAAATAAATGTGCTGGTCCGAAATTGAATATAAAATAAATTTTGAAAAATTTATTAAAATCAATGAAAATTTTGAGAAAATAAAATTGATATTTCTAAATTTTAATGTACTAAAAATAGTTTTTTTTGCAATAATATGCCTCAAAGCTATTGAGAATAAATATTAAATTTTCAATTAACTTTTCATTGATTAAAATTTTAAAATAGTCATATTTTACTGGACAATTGTTATCAGGAAAATAATTATGCTTCATTTTGATAGTTGCAGCCTAAAGTATTATTTAAGTAGAAATGTAAGACGTAAACATTGAAAAAAATTTAAAGAAAATATCAGGAATTTTTTTATTTAATATCCATAATTTCTGAACTTTTTGAATTTAGTTTCCGAACTCATTTATTACATTAATTGTTATATTTGCATAATTGCTATTTTAATGTTACTTTTTCTCTTAGAATCTAATGTCTAGAATTCTAAATGTTCGTAAAACATTTTATTATGAGAAACTTCATAAATTAAAAATTGATGCATATATTTGTTCAATAATAATTACCTTGGTATAATAATTGCTCATCATATTGTGCAGTTCGAGAACTGCGAAATAAACAATTTGTTAAATTCGAAATAGTTTATAATTATTTTAATATTTAAAAACACGAACAAAATCGGAAATTCCTTGTTATTTATAGAAATCTAATAAATAAAAATTGGCTTAATACATAGTTTTATTTTTAATAAATCAGAAAATGATGAATATGTTTCGTAAGTTATCTATGTGATTTCGAATAAATAATTTTATAAACTTAATACCTAAAATGTTTTTGCCTTATACCTCTTTTTAATCACAACCCTCTCTCAAAAATGATTAAAATCATATCTCTGCCAAATTTTACAAAACTTATTACTTTTAGCTTTTATATTTACACTTGCATAAGTTTATATATTTATTTTTTCTTATATATTATAAGACATTACATCGTTTATATATTATATTTTATATTTTCTTGCATAAGTGCTTTTTGCAATTTATACAAAAAAAAAATTGAAGTAATTTATAGCATTTAAAAAACTCCAAAGGTAGTCGTATCTTAAATACCCTGTTTGAGCGTTTTGAATAATTATCGCAAAATGCAATTTGCATATAATACGTCAATAAAAATACATTATCATGTTAAAATGTATTATTTTCGGTAGAAAGATGTACGATTGAAAAACTATGAAGTATGTACTTGGATTGTATTCGAAATGAGATTCGTATTCCAAAAAATACCATTAAGTTCAATTTTGATGATTTTTTAAGAAAAAAAAAATATTAAATATCTGAAGCAAATCTACAACGTATTTTCTTTATTCCCTCGACAAATATTTGATTCTATCAGCACTTTACCACGGACTTCTTGAATAATTTAAATTACTTCCATCCCACCTTTCATTTGAAATTGGATATAAAGATGCGGATATGATGAGAACTGTGTATGCAGATTCATCGATCGCGGCTTTATTCCTTTATAGCTATGAGTTTTATGATCTGCTTTTACGATGAAAATATGTATGTTCGTAAGATTCGCATATTCCTGGGGCTGCAATAAAATAAGTGGCAACCACAGATTTTTCTAGATTTTGGATTACTTCTCGTTTTTTTATTGCAATTTCTGTTTGCCTTCACCGCAGTGTCTGAAATAAAATCCAAACCACTCCACTCTCATCCTCGATGGGAGGACTCTTTTTTTATGTCCTTTATTATTTATCCTCGAAAGCTGCCCGGATTCGCAATGACTTTAGGGTAATAAAGATAAGAGGATTAATTTAAAAGCGTTCTGTTTAGTCTTTTCAGATATTCCTCTCATCCCCTTTTCAAAAGGAATATTTCTTTTTAAAAGCATATTTGATGATAATATCTGACGTATATGCTCTCCGGCATTATTTTTCATCTTATAAAATTTTCGGGAAACTAATTTGCATCGGACATAAACAAAGTAAAAGCACTTTAGAATGGCGTTCCGGTAATAACGAGGAAACTGAATATATTCTTTTTCTAGCTTAAAATCTTAACAATATTAATTTGAAATACGAAGTATCTCTTATACGGTTTGTTATTTTTTAAGAAAATAAAGGCTGAAATCAAACAAGAGAACAAGATAATTGGGCTTGTTAATTGCATCGCATTAAGAAGTTTTAAATACGATCATTAATGCATAAATTATTGCGGAATGCAGTTATCGTTTTTGGTTTTTGTTTTCCCCCCAGTTAATGCTGATTATGCATATCCGTATTTTATTTAAGAATTGTTTGTTCTTTCTAATTATAAGTAATTCAAATTGAAATGTATGCTGCAGTTTTTATTTTATCAAATTATAATCCATTCTTATTTTGCGAAACAAATGAAATGAAGTTCTAAGCCAGATTTAGAAAAAGCTTTAATAATTTTTCATTCAATTGGAAATGCATGCTTGATTAATATATATATATATGGTTGAAAATTCTTAAAGAGTATTTCTGATAATTCTCAGAGTATTTTTCACATAAAATTATTAAAATTACAGACATAACAACTTCTGCTATGTTATGTTATAATAGATAAGATAATAGTTATGTACTCCCAATATAACAGAGAAAAATTATATATATATATATATATATATATATATATAAAAACAAATATATAATCTAATATAATTTAAAAAGTTAAGTATTTTTATAAACACAAAATTGAAACTTAATATTTAATTTTACTATAAATACTAGATTACTTCCAATTTATTTCATTTTCCTACGTTTCATATTGTTTAATGTCTGTAATTTTAACAGTCTGACATTGAAAGTTCTCTATTGCATAAAAATAGAATGTCTAAAAAATACGTTTCCGTTACTTTTCGGAAAGAATGAAGTCTCTTCTTGAATATTTATAAACTCTGAAAGTTTCCTCATGATGACTTCTTCGGTTTTTGCATTGTCTCTACAAGCAAGAGACTCTGATTATTGATCGAATTAGAGAAAGAAATTTAAATTTATGTACAATATGAACATCGTGTCTGAGATTGTTGAATAATAATAATGTCCAGATTTATACCATTTATTCCCTACACATTTACGAAAAATAAGCAGGGATTATTTGTAATTGGCTTTATTTGTAATAAATAAATTAATTTCACGACTTCTTAAAATTTTTATTAATTTCTTCCCTTTTTAAAGCATAAGATAAAAATCAAGAGCACAAATGCAATTATGTTTACCATGTTGTTATGGCTTATATGAATTTCCCTTATTTTAATTTTTTACCATGAATTATTAAACTATAAATTACGAATATGAAATTATGTCACAAACTTTTAGGTTAGTCCATTCTGTAAAATTTGGAAAGTTGAATGTTGGATATTTTAATGTAAATAATCAAATTATTGAATTTTACTATTTTTTTAATTTTTTACCACGTATTTAAGGGGCAATAAAGAAAAAAAAACATGAAATTCCCAAATCAATGTAAAGAGAAATTCCAAATATATTCTTTCCAAATATATTCCCAAAAATATTTCTATCAATTTAATCTATAGCATAAAATTTGTGATTTTATTTTCGAACTGTGTCTTTTTACACTGACGAATATAAGAAAAATTAGTCAAACATATAAGGCTTCGATGTTGGAGTAGACAACGAATTTCATCCATTCAGTACTTCGAATTTCCCACTTTATGGCCTGGATAAAGAAACAGCCATAATTCCAAAAATTCCACTTTTTTAGACAGAAGAATATCTGAAATGGCGAAAATCATCAATATCTCGAAGCAGAATTGTTTGACGACTTAATATATGTTTCCTATTTAAGAAAGCAAAAATAAAAAAAATTTACTGAAAAAAAATCAGAAGCTATAAGCATTACTCAGAGAGTTCATGTCGATATTGAGGAAGCTAAAGGAATTCTCAAGGAGTGTATTACGTCTCAAAAATAATCGATGACTATTATTTTACTATGTACAGATTAAATGATGATCGGATCGAAATTAGTGTGTCTTTGGATCTAACTTGTTTGGTTATTAATCATTACAATAAATAAGCCATAAAATGTCCTGACTATTTTAATACATTAACATTTTGAATGAATTTTAAGGCTGAATAACGGAAGTTATCGATAATAACCAGAAATAACTGAAAAAAAAAAATACTTCTTTTATTTTTGTTTACAGAAAATAAATTATTCTATGTTCCCTCCTCAACAGCACTCTAGAGAAATGTAATCGACTCAAACTTCCGGAACTGGCCAAGAGTTGGCGCATTAAACATTATAAAAGCCAAGTAGCGGCCATTTGTAGGTCCCACATTGCAGGTTTAACCAGCAAATCTAGTGGAGAGCGGAGCATTATCTGCACATTACTGGCTTGTTAGCGTGCCTACGAATGTTGCTATACTGGGCGTAGTTAAGTTCCACATGGAAAGAGGATTACAATCCACGAAATTTGCATTTACTCTACTCGTTTAGGTGTATTACGCTCTTGTGGACACCGTTGCAGTTCGTTGACTCGGCACGCCAATCTGACTTCTGTATCAATAATCTTGACTTTTCAAAGTAAGCTGCTTAGTATAGGAATATTTCATCGAATACCTGCTGCAACTATTTTAGGTATGAGAAATGGATTGAATTCAATAGTGCTACTGAAATGTTTCTTTTGAAATAACCGGAAAGAATTCCTATAATTTAATCTAAAATAGTTTTAAGTTATTGGTCATTTGGATTTATTAATAGAAAAGAAAGACAATTCTTTTTTTGAAGAGTATTATCGTATAGTTATAATAATGGGAAAATTTAAAGTTGCAAATTGATTTTCAATAACATTTTTAAATTGCTAATCAGTATTTTATTAAAATTAATAAATATACTTTCAAATTATTTTCTTGACTTCGATTGCAAAAATAATATCTTCCGACCTAAATATCATATTAGTTTGAATGTGTTAGTTGTATCAAAAGATTATTAGGTATAAAGTATTCATTACCGAATTTTTTTTACAACTCCACAAATTACAAAACAGTTGTTAAGCCTTGTATTTTGTAATAAAAATTACTTTTCTCTTATTTAATGCAGATTTGAAATGAAGAATACAGAAATGCCTTTACTTATGATATTAAAAATCTTTCCTTTATGGATATCATTTTTTCGATGAAAAAAAGAGAAAAGCGAATCAATATAAAAGATTTAAAAATGAGTAGAAAATATAGATTTAAGAAATGAGTTTTCAATTAACTATTTAAAAAAAATGTTTTAATCCAAAATATTCCCTTTTTTTTAATGCTTCCATTCTTCTTTTTATTAAAACATGCGGGTATTTGCCAGCGTACGTGTTTTACAGTTTTCAAGAAATGTTACCAAACATAATTTGAGCCATTAATTATTTTTGAAATCAATTGGAAAATATTAGTAAAAAGTAATATTACATACAAATTCATGTAACGAGAAAGCCTATTTGATATCCAATTTTTAGTATCAAGAAATATAGTTAGTATATTTATTTAATAGCTTGTCAGAAATGTATACATACGGAATAGGATTTTAATCCTACCAGATTGTCCTGTATAAACGCGACGTCATAACGTTATTTATTTCCCTCCCGATTCTTGCTAGATGGCGAATGAAAATTGACCATGATGATCGCAGGTTGACGAATGTGATGCTTGGCGATTTTATTCTTTTATTGTTAAAGATAGTCAGCATTCTTAATTCAGTTTTTTTTCTTTATTTTAATTGAGTGTTCTCTTCTTAAATTCTCAATGTATAGTTCATAAATGTAAATTAAAATATTTTAAAATAAAAACATTTTGTTTCGCTTCGGCCAAGAGTTTCAATGTCACACCCACATATTTGATACATATTAAATTGTAAATTAAAATAAAAATAAAAATAAAATTCAAGTGATTGATTCTTTTTTCTATGTAAATATTTTTCTAAATGTGTATGGACTTAGATAAGACTTCAGTATTCATTCTTTGTAAGTTTCGTTGCTCATTTTTTTGCAAAACTTTTTAAAGTTCAATAATTATTGAATAGTAGCTGGAAAATCAATTTTCACGCGTCAGTTTCTTTTTTTCTTAAACTTTTTTGGAGTGAATATTTAGATACGAACCACATACTGATAATGTATGAATATTTTTCAATCTTAACTACAAATGAACTGATCATGTAAAAAAAAATAATAATGCACTTAGTTCTATTTTATTCGAATTGGTTAATGCAATATTTGCATTGTTGCTACTATTGGATGTGATCCGAATGTATTCGTATTCAGATATGCCATATAGCGCCATCTAACAAGATTTTGAAGTACCAATAGGTGATCATTTTATGGCAACTATCCAATTACCACAAACATTTCAGAGATGGAACTACAGTATGATATTGTCAGCATGAGATGAGATAGAAAAAAGCTCTAATAGTCAGTTATAAAGTTTTTTTTAATCAGTTTTTCAATTTTTAGTAGTTTTTTCAGAAAATACACCCATATAAATAAACTTAAAAGCAAAACCTTATCTAAATAAAAAAAATTGATCCATATCTTCAGAGCCGTTTCCTAGATACACGAAATAAATTTATATATATATATATATATATATATATATATACATGAATTGCTCGTTTAAAATTATAAGATAATATATTATCAGGTAAATAATTAAAAGACAGCTGAAATTAGTTCTTACAATTTCAGCATTAATGACTATAAATTACATCATATTGCAACACCTGCAAAAATATAAACTTTGTGATTCTAAGCAAACATTTATCAAAGCGAAACTCCATCAACCAGCTACCTACCGAGGACAAACTCACAATCTCTTAAGCGGGTCTAATTCCAGTGCTTCGACTAATCAAATGTCAGTCAAACCTGCAATTTCGATTCGAATCCCTCACCTAACTACCTGTCTACGGAAACGGGTCGCAATTCAATCAGCCCTGCATTTCCCCTCTGGGCAGGTGAAGGAAGACTCCTAATTCATTGCGACAAACGATAGCTGTACGCCTTAACTGCAACTGTAACTTCATAAGTGCCAGAACATTTAAAGTTGCACCTGCAGTTCTGGCAGATACAGAGTCTTTATACCAAACGGGGCGTTTTGACTGTTTCCTTGGTAACTGTGAGCAACGAACTGAATCTTAAGGCATATGTTTGTTGGAAATATGAGTCTGGCTTTGCTGACGAGTATGCATAATGTTGCTCTTCCATAGAATTTGTTATTAAGGAGAATGTTCCGCCGCCGTTTGAACCGGAAGTTAAGCGGTGTAAACTTTGCGGAAACGAGTCAGTATTGTGCATTTTGGATGAATCAGCGAAGTTCCGTCGTGGAACTTTATTCGCCACATTGGAATTCGTCTTTCCACTAGAACAATTCTTTGTCAAAATTTGTTGATGTCTGAAAAAGAAGTTGAGTTGTTTATTCCAATCAAATAAATTGGAAATAATATTTATTAGAAGAAATGTATTGTCTTATGAATTTTTAAATTGAATGCGATATTGTTAATTGGAAATAATTATAGCAATAAAACAAATCCTGAAGTTTTTCAATAGTTTATTAAAAGTATTTCACGCATAAAGTATAAAAAATAAGCTGTTGATATTTTATTCCAATCAAATACCTCTATATCCTAGTTTAGCAAATTTCATCAGAAACGAAACTATACACTTATTGGAAAACTGTAAGATCCATTATTCTTTATTGCTAAGGAATAATTATTTCAAATTGTAAGATATCTAAGGTTTAAAGAATAGTTTTATCTAACTTTGCCATCTTTCAAATAGTTGAAGTTTATTGACATCATAAATAAGAGTTTTAAGAGATTGATACTAATGTAAGTTTTATAAAAAGTAATGGTTTTTTTAATATTATTCTTCTAATTAAAGTTAAAAGTTGTAGAACAGTATATATTATTGTTCAAATACAAATTTATTATTGATTTTATTAATTAATGATGTTTAAAGCACAGAAACAAAATAATTTATGTAAAAACACATAAATATTGCATTAAATACAGATTTCCATAAACATATCAAATACACAGTGGGAATTTAGTTTTGAAAATTATTTAGTTGTTTCTGTTTACTTCTTTAAGTGGTACTTTATTAACAGCGTGCAGTTAAACGACATAAGCATTGATATTCAGCTTGTTAATGCGAAAAATATAATTAATCACATTAAACAGTATTTTATTTATGTAATTTTCAATATAAATATTTGAAATTTATAGCAAAGTGATTCAATTAGAAAATATGCTATCAGTTCTCCTCGTAACTTATATGTAATTTTTTAAGCATCAAGTGTATACATTTTTTTATTACAATATAACATATAACGTATCTAAAAATTCAGCTATAAGATTTAAACTTTTAGTACGAATATACTCATGCTTTTTAATAAAATAATACATTTTTATACAGTATCAATGTTTATCGGAAGATTCAAGATTCATGCTTCAATTCATACGAATCAGCTTCAATAATTTTTCAATGAAACGTTTTAAAAATTACAACATTGAAATTCAGCAGTAGTCATTAAAAATTACCTCTTGATTATTTAGCATTTGATTTGGTATTCCTATTTAGAAATGGCATTAATCAGATTTTATTTGAAAGCTAGTTAATATTCCGTAATAAAATATCGTTTTCTAGCATTGCCGTTTCACATACTGTAAATTATATGCATCTTTATTATTTAACATTTGAAATGGTTATGAGCATTCCTATTAAAAAATGAAGTTAATCTGATTTAAATTAGAAAGCTACTTAATATTCCTCAATAAAATATCGTCTGTTTTCTAGCATTGCCAGTTCACATTTTGCGATTTAAGCAGCAAATCCCCGAACAATATTTGAAATCCCTTCTATTTCCTCCCAAATCCCTCGTGGCAAGAATTCCTCAAGGAATGAATTCCTTAAGATAGAGAGAAAGATTCTTCAAGAACTAGGTTAACTTATCTGGAAAGTTGTTTAATGTCTCGATTTCATTTACTGGAATTCTATGTCCTGTTTCGTTTAAGCGAAGAGCATCCCTTGTACGGTATCTACTACAGATTACTTCAAAGCCTTTAAAAATTCTTCTTCAGTGTTTAGAGAAAGTTGGCGACGCGAGTGAATTTCTATGACTTTTGAAATTGTATTTTTCTAATTCCTAAATCTGGCAATACTGATAGTTGTTTGAAAGAATTAAGTAGTGAAACGAATTAATGTTTCCTGAAGGAAGAAATACAAAAATTTGCCAAGTGTCGAAAGAAAAACCACTGAAAAATTCTTTTACTAAAAATCGGTGTTCTTTAATTTAAAATGGCAGCAAAAATGTAAATTGGGCATTGTAAAGGGTACGTAATTTCTTGTAGAAATTGATTTGTATGTAGTATTTGTATATTAGTTTCATTTCGCCATTTTTTATCCATTTTTTTGAATAACTATTACATATTTTGATGTAATTATTACTTTTCGAATCCAGGACATAATGTAGTTTTGATAAACTTGGGAAAGATGCGATGCATTTTTATATTTCGGAAAATGCGTATCTAAATTGTCATAATATATATTATAAATATAATAAATGAAATATAATAATTAAACAATTATATAAATATAATAACTGTCATTGAATTAACTCGTAATACCGTAAAATGTTGTACTCTTGCCATGATGTATATACTCGTCAAAAGCAGTTAATTCGTTAATCGAATTTGCAATGTTATCTTTATCTACAGAATTCATTTTCGTTAATCTTCTTAGAATATATTTTTTATTTACTGCCGATAGGATAAGAAATATATATTTTGATGAATGTAAATATTTATTTTACTGTGGCGTGCTACAGCTAATATACATTGTCTGACAAAGTACTTAATCTTGAGTTTTTCTTTCATTGCTCGAATCTTTAAAAAAAGAAACATTTATTAATCTGCGTAACTTACATAAGAAATAAGAAAAAAAATTAATATCTGAAGAAAACATGCAATTTGAAATAAATTATCCAGACATTTAAGTAATAGCACTATCTTGTCTTTGGACTCGACTCCAGTAGAAATGTTCGTATGTGCAATAAATAGGACAGGTGTAGTGTTCTTGAAATAACAGTTATTGTGCCTGTCTAAATTAATGCTTACATTTTATTTTGATGAGAAAATCCCAAGCTTCAAGTCAAGTCATGAATAAAAGATTTATTGTATAACAAGAAATTTTCACCTAAGGCTTATATTCTATAATAAAAACTGCGTTTAATTGTTTTAGCTATCATTTTATGTCATAGATATAGTGGTGAAATTGTATTTCATATTTATGTTTTTGCCATACAGTTTGCGTGAAGTTTCTATGTTTTTAGTTCAAGAAATAAGTAAGACCTGGCTTTATAGCAACTCTCACAAAAATAATTATTTAAAAATAAAGTTGTTCAAATTTTAATTATTTGAAAATTAATTAATATTATTTCATTTTATAATGAGCGGAATTATTTAATAATGAACAAATGTATATCATTGACTAAGACTGTACTGAAAAGATTATGATATTTCATTAAATTACAGTTATGTTTTTATATTTTAAATCCAAAATAAATACTTCGTTACAGTTACACATTCTATAATACATCATTTAATAACTGACCTTTAACTAAGTGCACAGTGGGTCTTAATACGCTTTATAATATACTATATGGTCTATTTTCAAAAAGGAAAATTTAGTGAATATTGTTTTGTTTTCTACACTTTTTCTTTATGTATATTATATATTATTAGATTATTAATTGCGTTTTATTTCAAATAACTTGTTATAAAAAATATATGTTCGATTTCCTTAATACTTCTTAAAGTAATACTTCTTAAAGCAACATCATTTTAATATACTTACAATTATTTTGTGTATTGAGTACATTAGTTTTCCTAAACGAGTCAGCTTCTATAATTTTTGAATGCAATTAAATATTTAATTGTCTTGATAAATAAATATTTTAATGGAACTTTGTCTCTTCTTATTAAAATAATAAACATAATCATTTTTCGGTAAAATTCAATGATGAAAAAAGTCAAACGATTGAATATTTGAAGAAATAATGGAAAGGATTAATTTATTTGCAAGAATATAAATTAGTATTAAAAATCATGCAAAGAATTTTTTTTTAAAATACAGTTGAAATTAGGACTAAATTCTAATTGAATTCTTTAAAAAATATATTTTTTGAATTTAAAAACGATATAAAAATTATTTTTATGCAATAATATTTTCAGTAAATATTGCAGAAAAGCTGGAAATCAACGTATGATTTTAATTAATTTAAAGGTTTAATTAAAATTTAAAAACCTTTCGTTAAGTACAAATTTACATACAAATTTTTTTTTCAATAAAATATTAAGGCTCTAGAACAAATTATGTGATTTGTAAAGCATCAATAAGTCGATGTACATACATCCGTCTGTATTATCATTAGAGAAAATAGTGTTAAATGGTCGAACGTTTTTTAAACGATTTATATCAAAAGTATAAAAAAAGTTTCATATATTATATTCTATTCCATATATGAGAAGTAAATTTAAAGTGAAAATAAAATTTATTTATTTTAACCATTATAAAACACGAAAAATGCATTAATTACTCACCTTAAAATAAAATATTACTTATTAAAATGGATGAAAGAAAAATGAGTGGAACCTGCAGTTTTTTCCATCTATAAAAAATAATCATTCTATGTTTCATTTTATAATAATAATAATAAATAATTTTAAATAAAATAATCATTTTTTTTCGTTTATGCTTAAATTTAAAAAAAGGTGAAATTTGATACGAATTCATACACAATTTAAAAAGACTTTTTACAATACCTGGGACATTTGAAGGGGATTAACTTTTCACTGACTAATTCTCAGACACAGACAGCTTTAATACAATGAATAATTCATAACACCTTCGAATACAAATTGCAACATGACTGCATTCAGGACTAATTTCCTTGCTTCCATAGAACCGTAATTCAAGCTTTAAAGACTTCTGAATGCATAAATTTTGGGAGCGGGGGCATAAATTCCAAGCTGTGCAACAATATAATTGCAGGACCAAATGCAACACTGGGGCTCTACAGAGCTTGGCTTAAATTACAAACTCGATTCCAAATAGTCCTGTACTCCAAATCCTATTTGGAGAAATGCACAGCAGAGGCGTTGAAATTATACACTTCTGATAGTAGCAGAGGACATCTTCACAGCTAGCCTCTGCACTATGTCGAACAAATATGTAATCTGGACTTGTATGAAATCATACATTCCTGCTCTAAATGCTTCTGAGCTGCGTTCGTAACCATTGGCAACACAGTGCCGAGTTGTCCTTGGCCTATGGTGCTTTGATTGAAATGTGGATGTGGTATTACTTTGACGCTGTTGAATGTTTTGCAGATGGATATGGATAACCAATTACAGTAATTGTTTTCTATTCGTTTTCCAGCTGGATTTGGAGATTCGAAGCGAAAGTCATTTGTTAGCTATCGGAATATATTCTTTATCGATATGAAAAGGACAGTTTGTGTTAGAAAGGATATATCATAAAATGAAGACTGCCCGCAATGCATCAGTGAATAATATGCAGATTTAGTATCGTTATTAATGATAATGTGTTAAGTGTAAAAGATGCGCTTTATTTAAATAATGTATATTTTCCAATGGCAGATACTTAAGCTTTTGTTGTTGATATTTTTGGAACATTATTATTTCAGTATTCAGTTTAAGTATATATAGAACACGATGAAACTGTTTGAAATAAAATTTAATCCAAATATTATTGTAAATCAAATAGAATCCATAGTTTTCTTTTATTTCTGAAGTACTGGTAGGATGCTGTAATGGCAAAAATTTTATTTCGATATTTAGATATATTTTTGCATTTGAGACGTGTCCATCTGTGAAAAATTAAGTTTAGAAATTACGAGATAGTTCAAATCATAAAAAAGCTACAATCACGAATTTTAATACCGATTTTTATCCGAAATGGAGATTAAAAAAATTTTTTTCCGCATTCCTTGAAATGGTTGACTGTCAGTCAGTATTAATAAAAAAACAGAACATCAAAATAAATTTTTAGAAATTTTATCAAAATTTTAATTAATTACGAATTAAGCGATATTCTGGTAATTTCACGAGGTGACTATTGAAAATATTGTTGCCTAAAACAAAATTTATATCGTCTTAAAATTCTAAAAATTATATTTGTAATAATTTCCTCTTAAATATGTACAATTATCAATATTTTACATGTTACAACGAAATTCACTTCATTTACTTCCTTGTGAGAAACATGCACAGGAATTTTAATTGAAATCAATAGCAACAATTATTCCCAATGAATGAAAAGTAAAAACAAAACAATTCGTGATTGCATGAATAAATATTCCTTGGGCCTTTAAATTAATGATCATAATAAAACTCGAATAAAGCAGAATGTTACAAAGCAGGTCTTTACTCTTTACGAATTCGCTTTGATATTTTGAAAATTCCATTCTGATTTCATTTTTATTTTTGCATCTAATAACATTAGAAATTTAAAGATATGCTACAAAATGAAAATTATGTTTTAGAAATGGTCTAAATTTCATAACAGTTCTTCATTAGAAGAATTTCTAAAAATTACATATTTAGAAATGCTAATTTTATGAAGAATACCACAACTATCGAGATGCAAGAAATACCTCAATCTAACCACAGGCCATGTGGGAAATTTGATGGGGCTGTCGAAGAACAACCCCACATAGCACGAAGGAACAAACGACACTTGATGACACTGGACTCTTGTAAACAACAAAGGACCTTTTAGAGAAAACTCATATTGGTACTGAAAGAAGAATAGAAAATAAAACATTACATTTTACATTACATATTAAATTGTAAAACATTAAAAATGCATCAAATCTTAAATATTTTTTCTGCAAAAATATTAATATTTTAACCTATATATATATATATATATATATATATATATATATATATATATATATATAAATGTTGCACTATTTTTTGAAAACTGTAGCCCGCAACAGAAAAGTAAGATTTTCTTTTATAAAGTATATATTTGTTAATGTAATATTTTTTTATGTACTCACAAAATTCTGATTAACAAGACCAAATAAATAAATTTATTGCAAAAACTAAAAAAAAAAAAAAAAGAAAACCCATACAGCCGAATCAGAGATAAAGGTCCACTGTTTCTTTTAGTAAAAATAATTCATTTCATGCCGTTTGATGATCAATTTGTTGCAGTTGTTGGTGAAATCGGAAGCTGCAAAATTAATCTAATAATGCAAGTTCAGTGTTCAACAGTTTTAAAGATAAATGCACTTTCCAATGCATATAATAGAAGCATAATTTCATACAATGAATATATTTAAGCAAAAGTTTCGGTATAAAAAAAGAACTAAACAATTATAACTTAACAGAAAAATTATAACTTTAGTTTGTTTAGTTGTATAGTTTCGATTGTGAAAGCTACTAAATTAAATAAGATTTATCATGTTTATCATCTCATTTTCAAATGACTATCTAATAAAAATATTTATAATGCACAGTTAAAACCTAAAACAGAGGTCGATTAATCAATTTTATTTAAACTGAAATATTCATTTTTCGCTTTATGGTAGAAATCCAATATTTTTTTCTTATTATTTGTTTGTTTATCTTATATTCTAATTTTCGGAATTATTAATTTTCTAAATCTTATATAATAATTTATAGTTTTTATTGGGGCTATAGAAAACATTTTTTTGAATAAATTCCTATTTCATGAGATTACCATTTTTCTAGAGTAAAAGTGCTAATTTTAAAGATACACGGAATGCAATATTTGTTTTAGCATTGTATTTTGCCATATTTTAATATAATATTAACTGGTGGCGTTTAAAATGTACTGCTTCTCAGAAAGGAAGAAACTTTAAAAAATTGATATAACGTAAATATATTTAAAATAATAAATTCGAAAAAAAATTATGCGCTTCCCTTTTTCTTAAAATTGTTAAATATTCTTTAAAATTTTAAATATCAAATGAAGAAATAAATGAGGAGACAAAAACAATTATTTTTAATAAAAAAAATATTTTTCATTTCTTTTGAAACATTTACCGTCCACAAAACATTGCTATGAAATTTGATTGCTCTGTAGTATTACGCATATATATATGCAGCTTAGAAAATGGTGGAATTTAAATTAAAAAA
>JAPMOR010113746.1:105898-194062 GCA_026543865.1 Argiope aurantia | reverse complement strand
AAGACCAAATAAATAAATTTATTGCAAAAACTAAAAAAAACAAAAAAGAAAACCCATACAGCCGAATCAGAGATAAAGGTCCACTGTTTCTTTTAGTAAAAATAATTCATTTCATGCCGTTTGATGATCAATTTGTTGCAGTTGTTGGTGAAATCGGAAGCTGCAAAATTAATCTAATAATGCAAGTTCAGTGTTCAACAGTTTTAAAGATAAATGCACTTTTCCAATGCATATAATAGATGCATAATTTCATACAATGAATATATTTAAGCAAAAGTTTCGGTATAAAAAAAGAACTAAACAATTATAACTTAACAGAAAAATTATAACTTTAGTTTGTTTAGTTGTATAGTTTCGATTGTGAAAGCTACTAAATTAAATAAGATTTATCATGTTTATCATCTCATTTTCAAATGACTATCTAATAAAAATATTTATAATGCACAGTTAAAACCTAAAACAGAGGTCGATTAATCAATTTTATTTAAACTGAAATATTCATTTTTCGCTTTATGGTAGAAATCCAATATTTTTTTTTTCTTATTATTTGTTTGTTCATCTTATATTCTAATTTTCGGAATTATTAATTTTCTAAATCTTATATAATAATTTATAGTTTTTATTGGGGCTATAGAAAACATTTTTTTGAATAAATCCCTATTTCATGAGATTACCATTTTTCTAGAGTAAAAGTGCTAATTTTAAAGATACACGGAATGCAATATTTGTTTTAGCATTGTATTTTGCCATATTTTAATATAATATTAACTGGTGGCATTTAAAATGTACTGCTTCTCAGAAAGGAAAAAACTTTAAAAAATTAATATAACGTAAATATATTTAAAATAATAAATTCGAAAAAAAATTATGCGCTTCCCTTTTTCTTAAAATTGTTAAATATTCTTTAAAATTTTAAATATGAAATGAAGAAATAAATGAGGAGACAAAAACAATTATTTTTAATAAAAAAAATATTTTTCATTTCTTTTGAAACATTTACCGTCCACAAAACATTGCTATGAAATTTGATTGCTCTGTAGTATTACGCATATATATATGCAGCTTAGAAAATGGTGGAATTTAAATTAAAAAAATGGCGAATAGCTTAATCACCGTTATATAATCGGAAAAAAATGTAAACGGCATCTTATGACATTATCACAAGTTTTCCACCCCATCATCAAACTAAATTGTTAGAATGCAAAAAAAAAAAAAAAAAAATCCAGGAATAAAAAAACAATCTCCATTTTACTGTTATATTCCCTCCAGATTTTCCCCATCCGCAAATAAGAGGTTTAGATAAAAGATAGAACGACAAACACACATTACTATGTAGCTGTCTCCTGGCGGATTTATTTGGCACCACGCCAAACCTGACTGAAAGGTGCGAAAAATGCTCTTCATTGATTGGTTGCCAGAGGGGGGCCCCCGCGATTTTTTTTTTTTTTTTTTTTTTTTTTTGTTCGTTCAAATTTATTTTGCGTTTCTTCCTAGCGTGATATTTTATTTTCCTTTTTTTTTCTTTGCAGACTCAAAAATCAATGGTCGTGTTATGAAGACATTTTGTTAGCTGGCGAAATTATTTTTTTTTATTTTGTAGTGATGATATTTCAATGGCAAATGAGTTAACGTTTTTTCTTTAAAAAAATAAACTTTAATATTTCTGTTTTTACAAACGTGTAATTAATTTTGATAATTAGTCGCTTTGGGGCCCTAGCGAGCATCTGTTTAAATGATTCTGTTTTCATAACGGAGGAAGAAAAAAGAAGTTGGTAAATAAAATAGAAACATACATGAACATAAAATTGCATACGATGGTAACTGCATTCTTGTTAGTAATTATTATTTTTTGCAGTTTTCTTTTCTCGTGTGTAATTTAGAAGTTTTCCGATAATCTCACGAAGTAATTCTACGAAGGTAAATTGATTCAATTCAGACATGATAAAATTAAATAAAAACGTCATAAATAAATTCCAATTAATGCTGATATTTTTTATGTTTTGAAAGTAGTTTGCTAATTAATCTGTCTTTTAGTGTTGCTGTAAAACTTCATGATAAAGTTTACTTTCTAACTATTGGTTCAAACTAATAGAGACACAGAGGGAGAAACGTAAAGATCATGATAAGACAAAGACATGTCTGTTTTTGCACCTTTTATTACTACAGAATCCGTATAAAATTTTCAATAAAATCTTCGGATATTTATATATAGAGATTGTATATAATTCTAAGCATATGATTTTAAAATCAAGGATTAAAATTAAGAAAGTTGATTTACTATTTTTCATTGTTGCTCAAACCATTGAGTGGTTATTGAAACTGATTGCGGAACGTTTTTACAATAAAAATACATTTACATGCACAATTTCATTACAATTGTTGCTTGTTACACAGGGTATATATATATATATATATATATATATACATGATTTTATTTCTTTCATGCGATTAATTTCTGATTTATTCAGCATTATTTACATACACGTGACATTTTCAGAAACGCTTAAAAAATAATGGATATGTCACATTTCAATGAATTTTGATATGAGTCTGTTATGCAACAATTATAGGAAAATAATGTAACTAAATATCATACATTTTCTCTGTCAGATTTAAAATAAAGCACAATTAACACAAATTGTTAAAAACTGAAGTGTTACACGAATTAAAATTGAGCATATAAAAGAGGGATAGATTCCAAATTTTACAGAAATACATCTCCTATAATTTTATAAGAAATAATTCACTTATTAAAACAATTTTTCTTTCTAAAAATCTGTAAATTATTTTATAAAAAAAATCGAGTGTTTTTCATCATTATCACAAACTATTTTTAGATTATTTCTTGTTTTAATCTTGTTTATTTTTATCACAAAAATCTTTATTTCACTTTATTTTAATAAATTACTGAACATTGGATATTAATAACTTTTATTGAATATGATCAATAAAGTAAATCATTGGATATGATAAAGTAAATCATTGGATATGATCAAATAACTTAAATCATATCCAATGTTCAGTATTGGATATTAATTCTGAACATTGGTTATTAATAACTTTTAATTTGCTTTATAAATAGAACTCTTTAATTCTTAAAACATGTTAGTTTATTACGCTATTCCCGAAAGCTTAAATTCTTTTATAGAAATAGCACTAAGTATTAATTTTAAATGTATTTATTATCTAAAATTATGAGTTTATTTGCTTCATAGTAACAAAAAGTACTAGAAACCTAGGTATTTTTTTAACATATTAGGAAATCATATCACATATAAAAAAATCAGAAAGAAAGAAATCATAATAAACTCCTTTTGACTGTACAACATGCATTAACTTTTTTAATTTATTCTCAACAATATACTAAGTTACCAAATGTAGCCAAATAAATATTTTAATCAAAATTAATTATGTATTCATTTCTATTTTTACAATCTTTTAGTAAAATAAAAAATATTAAAAATTGGAAACTAAATCAAATTTTTCTTCTTATTTGTAACAATTCAATCTTCTGGGAAAAGATTTTTTTCTTAAAGTAATACATGGTTTCCTTTTAGAATAATCATCCTTACGCATCATTAATTTAAAACCTAAAATTCTTTCAAATAAAATCCTAGAACGTGCAAAATATTTCAAATTTTCTGGAGTTTTGAACACATATTTTCATTTTATGTTGTTTTAAGAAATCAATTGCACAATTTAATGAATTCAGTTTAAAAATACCATCACTTGAAGGATCGTTTCTTTAAAGGGAACTTTTATTCCTTCAGATTACTTACTATTCTATGAACTACCGAGGATCTGAAATAATTTTTATACATGTTTTAGAATTAAATCAAATACGAACGTCATGTTTCATTTTTAAATTAAAATAAAAATTTTAAAAATTTTTGACTTTATATAGATCTTTGATAATATGTACTATATTGTTACAAATTGGAAATATTGCTTCATTATTGAGTAAGTTTCATGTTAAGGAATATAAATGTATATAAAATTTTAATGCGTACTAAATGGATCACTAGGAAATTGGCTATTGACAACTGTTTTGTTTCTTCGATAAAGTAACTTGCATGAACATTGCTCTATGTTTTGTCATTTTCTTACCACGTGGTTATTGAAGATTTTGAGTCCCACATCATATTTTTGAAAATTGTGAAAAGATTCAAATACATTTAAGGTTTATCGCGACCGAGAGTCTGGGAAAAGCTATATTTTTTATAATACTTTATAAAAAGAATAATATTTATAATACTTTATTTCTAATTATTTTTGCTTGAGGACCTCATAAACCATTTTACATATTCCACTGTTAAATTTAATCTAGTCTGATTAATTAAATTAAATTCTGTCTGATTTGAATTTCAATTTCCAACCAATTTTAGCTTGTCTGTCTACGGGGAAGCTGTTAACAAACTGATTTGACAATGTGTTGGTTTAAAAAAGTAAATAAACAAAGTAATTCGTAGTTTTCCTTTGAATTTGTGACCACTTTTTTTCAATTAAATTCTTGGAAAGTTCAAGACTTTTCGGATATGAAGAGAAATAATTTTACTGTTCAAAAATACGATCTCGAAATTTCGTTGGATCTCCACTTTTTAGATTTTTCTGTGCTCGAAAAACAAATTTTTGGAACTTTGTGAGTCTGTTCTGTATATACATGTATGTGAACTCTATATAATTCAAAGTGCAGCAAGATGGAAGAAATTTTATATGTAGTGTTTGCACAAAAATTGTTGAACTGCAGCAAATCCGTACAAACATTGTTTGTATATTTCTCTTGTACATGATGGCTGAAATATCAACATGGAATACGAATGAACATCGATTGTAATCTTGGAGCTGAGTTTCTGTATTATGTGAAATATTAATGCAAATATATCAACTGCAAAAATATTTTTCAAAAAAGATTATTATATATTCTTTGCTGTATGACGAAATTTAATGAAAATGTGCCATTTTGCTGAAAGAAAAATCGCAGGGCACAAAAAATGCGCTGTTTATTCTACATTCTTCATTATATGCGAAATTAAATAAAAATGCATTATTTGCTGAAATAAACTTTCCAGAATTCAAAAGTTTGGATGATTAATCGATATTTTTTGATGTATGACGAAACTAAACGAAAATGCATCGTTTTACTGAAAGAAAAATCCTACGACACAAAAATAATCGATGACTATTGTATATTCTTCGTTATATGACGGAATTAAATGAAACTGGACCATCTTCCTGAAAGTAAAATCCTAGGGAAAAAAATTCGATGATTATTCTATATTCTTCACTGTATGATGAAATCAAATGAAAATAATGCACCATTTTGCTGAAAGAAAATTCTTAAGGAGGAAAACATTTCGCTGATTATTCTATATTCTTTGTGGTATGACGGAATGAAACGAAAATGCATCATTTTACATAAAGAAAAATCCTAGGAGAAAAAAAAATTCGATGTTTATTTCTATAATCTTCGTTGTTAGACGAAATTAATGATTAAAAAAATGCACCGTTTTGTTGAATGAAAACTCGTAGGCACATAAAAATGCTATCATTATTCTATATTCTTCGCTGTATGACAAAATTAAAGATGAATGTACAATTCTGCTCTAAGAAAAAATATTGGGGCCACAAAAAAAATCCCAATTTTTTATTCTCCCTTATAATTATAACTTATAGATGTTAACTGTATTTAAAAAAATATATAATTAAAATAGGTAGAATTACAGATTAAACAAATTGTAGGAAAGGAAATAAATTGATTCTATAAAATCATGTATAAACATAGAATAATTGTAGAATTTTATAAATTATTTTCTTAAATATCATTATTTAACATTCGTTACCTTGAATGACCAAAATTTAGAAATTTCAATATTCTACGTCGACAGTCGATACATATCAAATAGGTTCGTGCAAAGCCAGATATTAAATTATATTCTTATACATTCGACATATTGTTTGCATATGCCGACAAATTTAGACAAAATCTGGTGGACGAGGGAACAAGAAACAGAAGACTACGTCAGACATAGAGACATAAAAGTTTAAGTTATTGCAATTAATAAGATGATATAACAGTAATAACATAATTTTTGCCTAAGTTTATTATTTGCATTATTTTTCCTTCTAATTTAAAATGCAGTATTCGTTTAGGTTCAATTATCATACGCTGTTAATTAAGTTTTCATCTATTTTTATGTGCAACAATAATTAATTTATTTAAAATTTTATTTAAAATTAATTTAAAGGAATTTATTAAAGTGTTGTAGTCTTTTTTGAAATAACAAAGCTCTTCATTCACCTTAGTGCATACTAAATGCCGATATGTGCATATAATTGGAGCAGATCTCAAGATAATATTAAGGTGCTGACATTCATAGAAGAATGTCAACATTTGCCAACATTTGTTTGTTTCACCGAACAATTTTACCTACAACAGTTTTCTTAATAATGCTCATTTCAGAAAAAGAAAAATCTCTAAATAAACGTTTATTGCATTTTTTTAAATGCTTTACTCATTGAAAAATTATTTCCAGTTCACACTAGTAACACTGTACCGTTCCAATACAACAAAGAAAAACCATCGAAAGAACAGGAAGGACTCGATTTTTTGCAGATCTCAATCGAATAGAATACGCCCGATATGCTCGCAGAATGCAATTTCCGATTCATTTAGTTCCAAAATGTACTTTGTTTGAGGATCGATCGAAATGGAACTCTAGTTCCATAAGTAAGGTTCAGCTGTTGGGGCATTAGATAGACATTCTGGCGTTGTATCGCAATTTTTTAAATAAAGTAGCACACTTTGGAATAGTTTTTTTCCTTCATCATGCTGATGTAAAAATAAAATAATATTATTAAAAAAGTTATTTGGAGTGAGAGCTGACATTTTGAAGAGTTCATCGAAATACTATTGAAAAAGTCAACGTTACTTCGAAATAAATTTATAAAAATCAATGTTAATTCGAAATATTTTTGTAAAACTCAATGTTAATTCGAATACTTTTGTAAAATTCATTGTTACTTTGAAATACTTTTATAAAAATCAACTTTACTTAGAAATACTTTTGTAAAAGTCAACATTACTTCGAAATACTTTTGTAAAAATCAACGTTATATAGAAATAATTTGTAAAATTCAACGTTATATAGAAATAATTTGTAAAATTCAACGTTACTTCGAAATACTAAAATTCAAAGTTTTCGAATTTCTATTTCAACTTTGGAAATAAGATAATTATATTAAAATAAGCTAGACGATGGCTATTTGAGCTTTTTTCAGCTTCATATTAGCATTGTTTTTAGTTTACACAAGACACTATAAGAGGGCAAATTTTATTCCATCATATTAATGAGATTCATTTAATTATGCCAAAAACACTTCGATGCACCACATCTTATCGAAGCAAAATAATGTTTATTAAAATAAAACTTGTTGATTAAAAATAAGGCCTTTTATTTATTAACTATATTTACGAAGTAGCTAAATGAAGTTCAGAGCTTTGTCAAAGCTACATTTTATGATATTTCTAGAAAATGGCGGGATGGCTGATCATTGATAATGGTTTAATTGGCCAAGAGTTTTATGAAATGAAAATTGGCGAAATCAGTAGTACAATCAGGATATAGTACAATAAGGAAGTTGGTGTAGAGTATAATAAATTTGAAGGAATGATAAAGTGATTGGTCTATTGATGTAGTTTTTTTAATTTACCATTTATTTTCAATGTATAGACATTTAACAAAATAATTTAAAATTCATTTTTAAATAAATTTTTTTTACTTCATTTAAAGAAAACAAAATTTAAGATATGTATACTAGCATATAATTAACAATGATTTTTTTCCATAAAATTTTTTTATCGTTTTTTATTATTTAAATTCTTTTTTATTTAATAGAGCAGCAAATAAGTACTCCACTAATTTAAAACAAATGATTTTTAATTTTCGATAGATAGATATTTTACTAATTGGTTTTGTATCGGTTTTAAAGTGGAGAATGTAAAGAAATTCATTCTTAAGCTCCAATAGATAGTTATTTAGGTTAATAATTATTTAATTGCCCATAATGGTAATTCCACAGGTCATTATATACCTATCCGAAGTTTAAAATTCACATATTCGTGTCTATTTTTATACAAAAAGAAGGATTTGGAATCATGCCTTACATAATCCACTAAATCTTGTCTCTCGAATAACAAATTACGTAGAGTTCTAAAAGGTCGTGACTGGTCTTTAATTTAAGCCAGCAAGCATTTTTGAGAATATTTATATCATCCCCGTCACATATTTTATCCCAAACAACTAATCACAGCAACCAAATAACGTGCTGTGATTCCACCCCTTTCTCATAAAAAAGATTCAAAAGATTAAAACAGTTTGTTTCCATTATCTTCAATTCTAAGACATAACCAATGCACCACCACTTCATTTGGAACTAACTCTGAGCTAAAACATACACTGACCTTCCCATCCCTTCATTCATTCTTACCCCTCCTGTTTTAAGTCAACCACGGTGCCTCTCATTTGTGCTAATGCACAAGTTTCATAAATATTCATTTAAAATGTCCACTATAGAAAAGGTCTGAAGAGACAGAGCAGGAGAGATAGGGGGCCATACTATCTCCTTTTCTCCATATTAATAGCTGACATGGAACATTTTCCTCTGTTAATTAGTATGTTTAAGATTAAGGCTGTTTTGAAAAGTATGTATCTTCGCCATGATGGGATTGTTGGCCGCGTGGAGGATTATTCAAGAGCTAATTGGTAGAAATGATGATTATTTTCTATCTGGAGAACGATGAGACGCTGGAAGATTGATACTTCGAAACGGGAGGGATTAAAAAATTGGTTTCAGAAATTGGGATGACAACGGAGCTTTAATATTCCAGCTTTGAAAAGAGCACCTTTAAATGAGAATTCAAAAATTTTCGTATTTATTTAGAGAGATATATTAAAAGGTATTTCACTTTGAAATTTAATATTTGGCTTGGGGTATTTGCATAAATTCCGTCTACAGCATAATATATGTTCGGAAATTTTTGAAAATCTGTTCTGATTATTTAATTAATTATTGGTTTCGGTAATTTAAAAGAATTTTCAGAATAAGTTGTGCTTAGTTGAATAATACATATATTATTTTATAGAGATATGTATTTATAAATGATATATTATATATTAGATGAAAAACTGTATAAATTATATTATTCTTATGACCAAATCAGAACAGAAAGAAAATTTTGTCAAACACATATATTTGAGTTCCCCCCCCCTTACTTTATCTTATACTAGCCGCCTTTGGCGACCAGCCGGTTCGCCAATCATAATGTTCGTTAAAATTTTAATAATTAAATATTTTATGCAATTCCTATTTTCATAGCTTCTTCATCAAAATATTTTAAAACTTCAAATTTTGATAGTCATATAATTCACTCATAATATTATAAAGGCCTTCAGTCATAACGTAATATGCATCTCTCTAATTTTCTATTAGCTCCCGTAGAATTTACACTTTAAATTAAAGTGGAAAGGATTAATCTGGAATTAATGCAATAATATTTTTCACTGAAACAAAGCATTTTTTTTAATAATATGATTACTGAAAACAGAGTCGCTAAGCATTTAAACCTTATGGGCACTAAAGAATGTCTTTCTTAATTTATGTAATATCTCAAGAATTTGTCAACAAAATTTTCTCAGATTCATCATGAGCAGATCGATTAATTAACAATGTTTAATTTTAAATGCATCAAACACTAAGGAAATAAACAGAATCGTTTAAAATAATCGGTCGAAAACAGGCTAAAAAAATACTTAAAAACAATGTACTTAAAACTATAAGCATATATAAACATAAAAATTATAAGCATATATAACTAATATAAATACAATTTAATTACAAAAGCACAAAACTAACTTAAAAATAATTTAAATCAAGTCCGCATCTATTGATAATAGTTGTCAACAATCAGAACACAATGCGCATACGCAAATTTTTATACGCCACTTGGGGTACCGCTACGCAGATTAGAAATTTTTAATTCAAAAGTACTTCAGAATGAATCTGAAAGGTCGAATAATTAACAATGTTTAATTTTAAATGCATCAAACATTAAGAAAATAAACAGAATCGTTTGAAATAATCGGCCGAAAAATTTTAAGCCTAGCCTCATTAGTGTGGGGAAAAAAAAAATGAAGCCTTACTCATTTGGCGGTGGGGAAAATTTAAAAAAATTTCTTTTGAGGGAAATTTAATTTGCAATTAATAATTAAAATTTGAAAAAAAGGGACCCCAGGTGCACATTCCTGACCTCCAAGGTATATATGTACCAAATTTGGTAACTGTAGGTCAAACAGTTTGACCTGTAGAGCGCCACCAACACACACACACACATTTAGCTTTATATAAGTATAGATAAAATATTCGAAGCTTTATTTTTGTTTTGCAATCACCAAACTATTTGAAATAAAGGCGTATTTTTCAGACATCCATGCATTTAAGATACAGATAAACACGATAATATTCATACTCTGCATGAATTATGATAAGCGTGAAGAAGTAATGGCTCAAAATGTCTTATAAACAATCTATTAGGCACCCAGACACTAAATTTGACTTTAATTTTTGATTCGAAGTCTGACAAGAAATTTTTTTCAAAATTAATTGTGATTACATTTTTAATTAAACATTAATTAGAAGTTTTGAAGTTTCCCAATAATTTAGGGATTAGTTATTGTACGAAAATCTATTTTGCACCATATTAAAATTTAAAATAGTTTTCCAGTAATTAAAATTTGTTTTATCCTCACGGTTTGTTTATCATTCATGTTAAAACTTTAAAATCTTTTAAGTGCATTTCACAACAGTATTTTTTATTGATTTAGTCAATAGATTAAAATTGTTTTCAGAAATGAAATTACATTAGGTAATAAAGGTAATCCAGTCTGAAATTTCTTTCAAGTGGTAGCGAAGCAGCTTAAAAGAATAATTTTTGACCATGTCGCGATTCACTTCTTTGTAAAAGCAGAAAATAGAAGTTTGATTGAATTTTTAAAAGATTATCTTTTCAATTATTTCCATTTCATGTGATTGTATTGATAATTTAACAAATGTTTGGCAATCGTATATATCCCAAAATATTTAATTCCTGGCAATTACTTGAAGAACTGAAACACTTTCTCAGTGATTGATTGAATACTTTCCATTATACCAAATGGAAATAATAAGGCCTGTAATCTAATGGAATTTCTTCATTAAAGCAGTTTTTTTAACTTTCTGTACTCGAAATATACAGAAATATACATATATTCTTAATTATCAAAACTTTGATGATCTCCTTGATTCAGATCTCCATGTTCTCCATTTTTGGAATTATGTCTATCCTTCTATATGTCTGTGAATCCAATGATGAAAACTGCTTTGAGATGGAAGGATGAAATCTGTTATGTTCCTGTTAAATTTTTATAAAATCGATCTAGCTTGTAAGCAAAAATGAATAGGATAACTATAAAATGCAAAGAATCATATGGATAAAATTTGCTAGAGAGATTTAACTTCAAAGGTGTAGATCCGTATCGTATTTTGAACAAAATCTATCAAGGCGTTAACTTTCTGTCAATTATCCGTTAGAATGCATGCAAATGCGATAGCTTAAAAGTATAAGTATTTGGATGAATGGAATTTGATCCATAGTTTTAGTATCTAAAGTGTATAAAAAGTGTTTATGAAATTTTGAATTAAATCCTTCCACGGATTGACCTTCTATTAAAGTGTTCCTTCATAGACGTGAATGAAATGACTCAAAATTGTAACGACTTAAGAAAGCCTTTCTGTTCGAGAATCAGCAAATAAACATCTGAACACTTCGTGGAGTTCACAGACTGTAATTTTAGACTTGAGGTGAGAAAAAATGACATCTTCAATAGAGAGTATGTGAGAAAGTTTTTGGGAAACCATGATGATTCACAAGTGCTTATGTATTTATTTTGTGATGAATAAAATTGAAATGAGTGAATATAGTGATATGCTAATAACATTAATGAATAATGTTAAGCCTTTTCCTTCAATTTATATTTTATTGTACTTATTTACAATTCTCTATATAAATTTAATATATATAAAAAAAGCTAACGATTTGGTTAATTGTGAATTAAAAGCAAGTGAGTATTTGTTATACTTCTATTAATTCATATGTTCGGAATTTTAAAAATTATTAAAGGAAATAGACTAAGTTTTCTTGAAAATTGTTCTACAAATATAATTCATTCATAGATTAATACTATTATTTAAAAGATACTATATCAGTTTGGGAATTATGACAAAATATCATTTAAATATGTTTCATGAAACTATCATAAAGTGATGTATAAATTTAAAAGTTCAATTATTTAAATTTTAATAAACGAACTATTACAAATTTAATATTACTAATAATTTGTTTACACATTACTAATAATTAATTTTAAGGTTTCGATATATAATACATCTATATTATCACTAAATACTGAATTAATCTTGTAATTTCATTATATTATTAAAAAATAATGAGTAATTATTTTGAAATTTTTATTTAAATAATAACCATAAGAATGAAAAAATATAATAGCTGCAGTGAAAAATTTATGAAAAAAAATTTTTTTTTATTCATATGTTTGTAGCATGAACTGAGATGAAACGACGTATGAAAAAAATATTTAATTTTTATCTGACATGCTAATAGCTTGAGAGTCTTATAAACAGCACGACAGAATAGATACATTTTGTTTCACAACTGTATCTTATATTTTTCATATGGTCTTGTCCTATATAACGCAGATATTACGTCACACTTCTAATTCATCAGAGTCTGGCTGTTCTCATGTTTATGGGAAATATAAGGATTTCGAAACTACAAAGATCAACTCTACAAAATTCATTTATTGCTTTCTGCCATTTCAGAATAGCGTTACGTAGAATTTGATAGATGATTTTTTTTTCATTCAAATTATTTTTTATCCCTAAGAATATTTTAAACAATCTTAACAAGTATTTAACAACTTTTCAAAAATAAATCTGATTCATTTTGAGAAAAACAATAAATCGCGTTTATTATTTAAAGAAATAACCAGAAAAATAATTTTGAAATATTCCACGAGTTATTATTTTTATTGCTTATTATTCAATTTTAGACAATATCGTCGCTAAGTAGAAAACAATTTCATTCTCTTTTCCTATCACTTGATAATTCATTAGTTGTTATTATTTCCTTTTTCTTAAAAATTTTTAATATGATTTCTCATTATTGTGTTATAGAGTATTCTCAAGTTGCATTATTTTAATGAAAATAGTTTCATTTTAATAGAAAGCATTGTCAAATGAAGCTTTAATAACATTTCAACGATTCTGCAATATAAGTGTTTTAAAGGAGAGCATGGAGTTTTCTTTTTAATTTAATCTCTTCTAGAGACTCAAAATTTATTCTTTGCAAGCTGTCAGAAATTTTAGAATCGCTATTTATATTTTTTAAAATCTTATAAAATATTTGTATAGCACTTGAAACAATGAATATTGAAGCAGTTATTGAAGGAAAAAAAAACATCACTCCTTTTCGACTTAATTAGATTTTTTTTATGCTGCTTCGATTTTGTTTTTCAGCAATTAAATGTGACAGTAGTGATTTTCACCTTTGCCATTTGTTTAAAAAAAGATTAAACGAATGGGAAATGAATTTACTGAATATTAACAAATCTTGGGGCATTTCATTTGGCTTTCATTAAAAATAACTATTTCTTATTTTTCTTGAATATTAAGAGCCTCATTTTGATTTTGTAAGTACATATTATTTTTATGATAAATTTTTAAACGAGAAGTTTATTTTCTGAGATTTTTACGTCAGTAATCTTTGTGAATTAAATATTCTTTTTGCTATTTATTGATTATATTTCATTGAACATTTTACTAGGCTATTTAAGAATCAAGATAATAATCTTCAACTTTAAATTAATGGAATGAAGCAATTGCACAATTGTTAATAATTCAAATGATACAATCACGTGATATATCAAGTGATATCACATCGCTTGCGATCTCCTGTGATTTCACTGCCTTTTTCTTAGATAAACAACACACTATGGATTCAATCTTGAAGCTGTAATAAATATGAAATTAATCCTTTTCAATAAGTTTAGCAAATATTTTATTGACGTAAATTTTTCTAACTTTCTGTTAAAATTGGAATTTCACTCATTTTTTAATTGATAAATCTCTAAGATTTGAAAAGAGGAAATCATAATAAATCAAATAGAAGGTGTCAAACTTCATACATCGCTACGCATTTTTATTTTGAAATAAACATTTCTGATCCACAAATAGTATAATAATTCAGTGGTGGTTGAAGCAGAAGAATATAAACCTAATTTTAATAAATTTAATATTAATTACTTAATATTCCTCTCACGAAGAAGGCTTCATAAAGATATGAAAAAGAGTTCGTGTTTTTAAACAATCTTATTTCATTTAAATTTGTAATATGTTTTTCAAAAAAAAAAGAAATCTACCAGATAAAAAATAAGAATTATCGAATTTGTTCATGAAAAAATTAAATAAAGTAATAAAATATTGTACATGAATTCTTTTTAAATTGTCACCAATTTACTAAATCATTCTACAAAGAAAATTATAGATTCTGAAAAGCGTTGTGTCACATTTCTTTTCTTTGAATAAAATAAGTTCTCAAAATATTTCATGACCTATCTCAAATCTTCATTCATTTAGCTATTTACCTTTTACCTATCATTATTATTATTTTATTAAGTTAAACTGTCTTCGATGTAGCTTCAAAAAGAAATATATTGTAATTACGCCCACGTATAAATAAGTTCGTTGTGCGTGGGCTTGAAATCATTCACGTTAATTCTTTGATAAAAAATGTGTGCTGGACAATGTTAATCTCATGGGTACAAAGAAGTTTTATTAAAATGACAAAACACTTCTCAATTTTTTTTATAAAAGAAATTATAAATCCTTATAAGAGATCTATTCGCAGTCAATACCAACGAATATCGCATATTCTTAAAATACTTTACTAAATATAATATTCCTTAACATTCATGGAGTATCTTCATTAATCATTTGTCAAAAAAAAAAATCGTTACAATTTGAAAAAGAAAAATACGCTCACTAACAATGTAAGTGCACGTGGGCGTACAATTATGAGATGAATTCCATTTATTTTTTGACAATACATCTGTACAGACAATGCCTGTAGTCTCGCTAAAAGAATAAAATACAATATATCAGTTCAGCAAAGAAAGAAGATGACACAGATACCGTTTTCTGTGTAGAACACCGTCTCTCTCGTGTTCGTCTGATAACATACCTTGATTCATTGAAAAGGAAACTGTGTACACGTCATAATGCTATTCGGTAACGATAAGTGAACTTTTTTATGCTATTAACCAAATGGGTAGTAATATGATTAAGCGCTTCTATGTCTGTAATAATATTTTCTCCAATAGTATTTATTATATATTCTCTTTTTGTTGTTTAAATAAAATAATACTAAATTAAATCAAGTAGAAATTGCAGTTCTCCAATAGTTAGTAACTAGCCGCCTTTGGTAACCAGCAGTTTTCAGTAGATTTATGAGTTCTAAAAACAGTTTACAAGAAATACATTGAATTTATTTAAATAAATCTACTATAAATTACTAAAATGGAAATTATAAATTGCATGTACTTCAAAATAAAAGAGGATATGAAAATCCTATTTCCGAAATAATGTACAAAGAAATCAATTTTTGAAATTTTAATTTTAAAATCTGTAAAAATAATCCTAAGTAGGCGATTGAAAGTTTTGAAGAATGAGCTTGTATTTAACTATAATGTTAACATTGTTATTGATTGCGCACCAAATCAAACTAAAAAATAATTAAAATAAAGGACAAAATTGAACGGTTTAAGATTAGAAGAAATGAACAGCTATTTCCATAGGCAAGTCATAACGATTACCTACCTGTCGATATTTAAGACCTATTTTCGATCTCAATTAAACTATGTTTAATGCTTATTTTTTATAGATTCTTTTTCTTCAGATTGAATGAAGTTTTTGGTTACATAAAGAGCCTTTTTCCGAGAATGTTTAATAATATTTTATAGCTTCATTAATTAGCTAAGCGAAGCTTTTAATTAAGAGTAGCTGTAAATACCTTCAATGAAACAATTTAAAATTTCTTATGAACTTTTGATTGACTTTTCTACTGAAATTCAACAATAAATAATAAGAACAATTTCTATGTCACATAAGTTAGCGTTTTATATATAAATGTATGAATGTGTCTAATCATATATTCATTTTGTTTTCAATAAGTTTATTTTCTATAGATTAATCAATCATTCAGAAAACGTGGCTTCAATTTTCAACGTTCTGTAACAATAGGCCAATAAAAATCCAGAAAACTTCCAACACTCAATTATACTAACGAGAATTGACAAGCGATGATAATAGTTTAACGATTTTGTCAAATTTTGAAAAATATTTTTTAGAAACAAATAGTGGTTGGCAATGGAATTTTAAAATTTTGGAAAAATGAAAAAAAAAGAACAATTGTAAAAAAAAAATCATAATATCACAATGAAAGAATGAAGAATGAAAGAAAAAAAGAAATGTTTATTTTCTTTTAAAATATCGCCCTTCTTTCGTTTAAATGCTTTTTATAAGCTTTCATTTATTACATTGCATGCAATTTTAAAGTATCTGATCGCTAAAAGCTTACTCATTGATGATTTGGAAGTTTCTTTTTACGAAGATAAACGAATTAGGTAAATTTACAAATTAAGAAAAAAATATTTATCTCTAACCTTTTAAGCAATAAAAGTTTTAGACAATGATGAATATAATTATTCGTATTTATGTAAATTCTAATAATTAGTCGTTACTTCTTACGGAAATAGGATTTTACTTATTAATCTATATCACTTGTGAAACAATAAGCTATCGTCTGCGATAGTAAACTTTAAAAGATCGAGTAGTGCTCTTTCTTTAACTTTCAATTTTATCTTCATTACCCTATTTATTATTTCAAAATTCTTAATTAAATACTGATTCAAGGCATAAATTCTTTTTGTATTTAGTTCTATGAAGTTTTCATATAATGCTCAAAAACCCTTTATTATTATTTACTGAAGGGAATACAATAATATTTTATTTCATAGATCTAGAAATATCCACGGATATAGAAAAATCCATGAAGCGAAACCAACATATGCATATAGACAGATAGATATAGATATATGAACGGTGAACACTTCTAATAATCAATATATTAATATAAATTACTATCCAGTATATTAATTAATACATGACTACCTAGAGTATTAATGGAAATAAATCTGTTGGCTTTTTATACCGGAACATCATTCCTTTTTTACATTGTTAACGTAGGTATATAATATTAATAATAGGAAATATTTGGAAATAAAAAGCATTAAGATAATTATTTTGTTCGCAGAGTGGTTTGCAGAAATGAATCAGAAATAATTAAAGAATCCAACTGTTTCATTTCTTATTGGAACACTATTTCCTTTTTTACGTCATTTGCGTAGTTTCTTATAATGAAAAAGATACGATGAATTTTTGAAATAAATAGATATTAAGGTAATTATTTTGCTTGCATAACAGACTTTGAAATGCTAGATATTTTGCGTTTTAATCTATAATTTTTTCCATTCCCAATTCTAATCGGGAAAAAATGTTTTTATTTTCTAAAAGTCCAGAAAAACGGTACATATCACAGTTTAATGAAAAAAAAAACCAAGAAAGATGAAATAAGAAATAATTGCTTTAGTTACAGCTAGCATTAAGGAATACCATATAAATAAAAAATATTTTTGTAATTCAATTTTAGGTTTCTTTTATTCAAAA
This sequence comes from Argiope aurantia, assembly GCA_026543865.1. NCBI lineage: Eukaryota > Metazoa > Arthropoda > Arachnida > Araneae > Araneidae > Argiope > Argiope aurantia. Next base: position 176,167 of record JAPMOR010113746.1, on the reverse strand, counting down.
TAAGAATTTTATACTCGGTTTCTTAATTTTCGTACTAATTAAGAAATATTAAGGAAATATTTTGCATAATTGAAATATATGAATCTTCAATTAATGTTTATCAAGTATAAAAAGGTATATTCTCATTCTTAGAAAATGAATATTTATATTGAAAAGGCAAATATTTTATTGATTTCTTTCTAATAAAGAATTACCATTTGAAAATCAGGAATGTGAGATTGGTTCTTTTTATGTTTGAAATTCGAATTATTATTATAAATGTATGTTTATTTTGAATCAATTTTATTTTTTATGAATCTATAACATTGCTTCATAATATTCTTCATATTGATAATATCACTAAAGATTGATTTTTTGTAAGATTGAGGATTGTTTTCAAAAATTGCTGCAAAGGTTGATTTTCAAAGATCGTGGTAAAGACTGAATTTCAAATATTTTAATGAAACTGAAGGGATACTTTATCAGTGCCTCTAATGCGGCAACAAAAAGGAAGGTTTTGAAAAAAAAAAGTTATGACGCTATCTGGCTAGGAGTCGAGAACCTAGATCCTTTTAAGCGATTCCATGCTGGAAGACAATAAAGGCGATACAGCCAAGTGAGGTGCCAGTTCTCTATTGTGAGTCTTAATCGCAGAGCGAACTCTCTTGGTATTAGTACTGAACTCATACGAGGTTTGTTGCTGGTTGGAGGTTCTGCATGTATTATTGTTCGTGTTCGTTTCATCTGTGTCTCAGCTACATGTACTTCATGAAATTAAGATTCGTTACCGAATTTGTGGAATGTTTCGCACTGTACATTCAAAGGAATATTGAAGTAATACCTTGATAATGAGAACATCTCTAATTTGACTTTAAAACTGTGCCTTTAACCATCAATTTAACATGATATTTCTATAAAATAGCTTTCTTGCGAAAGGTTTGATTCGTGAAGAAATCCTTGACTGCATAAAGGACAAAAAAAGCTATTACAAAAAAAAAACCCTCGTTTTTTTAAGATAAAAAATTAATAAATATTTTTTTTATAAAAAGAGGTTCTCAGTATTATTTTATTTTAGAGAACGATTTAATAAAGAATTTACAATATGAAAAGATCAAACAAAAATTTAGACGACTTTATAGTTAGTTTAATGAAAATCCATGTATTAAAAGGACTAAAATGTTTAAAGAATAAAAGAAAAACTCACCAAATGCTTAATATTAATAAACGGTACTTGTTATTACGTACCCTCTAGAAACAAAGAAATAAAGGGAAATCTGTTTCAATAAAAATATAGGAGAAAAAAAAGATGTAAACAAAAAATCTAAAATGTGAGCAAACAATTTTCATTAATTGTCTTGCATTTAATTCCTTGTTTTAGTGGTGTATGTTTAAGCTTAAGCTTCACCAGGGAAAAAACATGAAGTTTAGCATTGTGTGTTAGCTTAGGTTACTCTCAGAAAAAAAGTCGCTTATCTTTGAATTTGGATGACAAACATTTTGTTGTTAAACATATATTAAATATTAGACATATACTAATATTTTGACGCTTTAATTAATTACTTATAAAAGCTGTTTAACAATAAAAGTTATCGTGTGGGACAAATTCATCTTGAAAAACCCAAAACAATTGCTGATATTTTTTAATAATTAAATTGGTTGGATTATCATTTGACTCAACCGAATAGATAAATATTACAATGCAGTTAGTGTGTTTTCTATCCTATCAGAATAAAAAGAAAACATTCATTTATAGAAAAATTTGCTTTCGTTAATTTTAATAAACTCGAAAAATAATTAAATAAATTCTCTTGATTTTTATGTAAAACAAACAATCAAAAAGTATCTGGTGTCCTAAGCTCTGTAATGATATAATTTGAACTTCTGTTTGCAGTACCGTCTTATGAATAATTCAAGTAGGCGAACCATATGTGTGTTAACCGTCATCCCTTGTTATCTAATTGCCATGCCAGTTGAAGACGGATCTCAAAGATTGCACTCGAATACAACTGCACAAATTGATTTTATGCCTTCTATCTCACTTCAAATTCAATTCAAATTCTGTCAATAACCCAGACAACTAGGATATATTCTCGAAACAACACTGGTCGATTCAGATCTTACATTGAAGGAACCATTGTATAAATGAGAACTGCTATTTCTGGGCTTATGTTGTCCGTTAAAATTGCTGAAAAGAGGCATTTTTATATTTGTTATAATGCAACATATTGACAAAAATTATATTGATTTTTTTTAATATTCTTGACATTTCAAAGCTAAAAATAGATAAACCATTTTAGGAATCTGTGATTTTAGAAAATAGAATTGATATATAGATAAAGATTGAAAAAAAATGTCAGTATTTGGTTAGTTCTATTTTAAAAAAAATCAATATTATTTATTCAGAGCTTATTGATTTCTTCTTTTGTAGTACTAATTTTACGCTTAAATAATTTTTATCTGTATAAGAATCCTTTGTTTATTTTAACACTTAATATCATATTACAAACTCCTTAACAATGCCAAACTTTCTGCGAAATAAATTAATAAGAAAAAATTTTGAAATGAAGGGAAATGCGTTAAGAAATCGAATTCAATAAATTATGAAATGGCTTATTAATATAGCAACTCATTTTTTTTATACTAGCTGATACCCAGCGCATAGCTGCCGCAGAAGAAAGAAATATCGTTTGAAATTTGAAGCAGCTATCTTGTTTAATTAGTAATGATAGAAAGAATGGTATTTTTTTTTGTTGACAATGAATACCTTATTATTCAAGTGCTTTATGGTAGACAATATTATTTTGTTGTTCCATTTCCAGCAAAAAAAAAAAAAAATGAATTTCTTGGTTATCCGGCTCGTAAGCATTAAGCATACAAATGGAAGAATATGGGTTTTCTAGATTCAGTTCCTCACGTTTGTAGTGATTGACCTGGCTCCTTGTTGATGGTTATCAAGAATGAAAGTTGAATGAGGAACTGCAGTCGTTTGAAATCAAAAGGCATGTCGGTGGAAATAATAGGAATGCGTGGAATGAGCACATCTTTCCCATTCGTCCTTATGTTAAGATTATTTGCCTCAATGCTTGCCGTATGTTGGTCTTCTGATTCTGATGCATATGATCGGTTAGCACACATCTTTCGATTCTTGCCACATGTTGAGCTTGAGAATCTCAAAGACGTGAATTTGCAGTTTGTAAACGATCTGTTTCATTCCTCGCTTGTCGTTCCTTGCTTGTTTGGGAAGCTCGAATTTGTTATTTATACGTGCTGCACTGGCAAATCTACTAAGTGACGAAGATTTGGAAGTCATATTTTCTAACGAAGCATTCAACACGATATACGCTTGTATTACCGAAATTTCTTTTATCAATTCATTGAATTAATTTACTGTTTGGACTTGAAAATTTCCATTATATATAACATACCTCTATCGGTATCGATAATAATATTTTGTTCTGTTATTTCTTCTGCTTCGCAGCCAAAATATTGTGTACATTGAATGACAATTTCTTGGGCAAATGGCTATCCATTAAAAAAAAAGAAAAAAATAACACTTTCATTAAAAATTTTCGATTTCATTTCACTCTTATTGATTAGTATCGATGATAATAATTTTATTTTGTTTAACATACTCTGAATGACAAGTGCCGTTTGCTTTTACTATTTGTCTTTTTCCATTTGTCAATTTTAAATTGTTGTTGAATAATGGAAACACATGAAAAGATTTGTATATAAGTTTTATTGTGTTTAAAATAAATGATAATAATTTTATTATGGCTATAATCTTCGCGCAAGTGCAAGCAATAAGTTGGCAAAGCTTTATCGCAATCGGATGAACGATAATGCAGAGAATGAGGTACGAACAAACAAAAATTAATTTTTATATATTAGATTATTATTATTGTACAAATTATTTATATAGTAATAAATCAATTCCAAATTACTAAATCAAGGAAAAAATTATGAATGAATTTATTCTGCTAACGAAGGTATATGTATTCAACAATATTTTAATTAAGATCGAAATGTACTTCTTGAGTGGATAATAAATGTTTCTATCTTGACGCATGTATCGCATAAATTATAATAGTCATATGCTTCCAAGAAATCCAATCACGTGTGCAACTCTTAATTTATAATCAATTCAAAATGCAAAATCGTGGGAAAAATTAATAATGAATTTATTTTGTTAACGTGTGCATATACGCAGTTTAATTAAGACTGAAGTTTACTTCAAGGGTGGATAATAGATACATGCATATAAATACAACTCTCTCATTGATCATCGCAGTAAAATAAATGGACTCCTTCAAGTTACTCAATGACTGCATATAAATGCGTTAAAAATAAATTGCAATCGATTAGTTAAGATTAACGTCTAAAATATCTAAAGGATGTTGATTTATTTGATTAATGAAGCTAAATTTTTCCAATAGCCCTTTCATAATGATTGAAACGCACACCAAGAGATGGAAAACAGGTTTGTCAAGGTGCACAACAATCAAATAAATGCATGCTTTCAAGCAGCCCAATGATCTCTTCTGAGTCTGGATTTGCACCCAACTCAAAAATCGATTCCAGACTGGAAGTGCATCCTACCCACCTCACATCCAATTCCAACCCCCGAACCAATAACTCAAGCAACCAAAATATTATCCCCAAACGATTTCTGTTCTTACGAGCCGAAAACTAATTCGAACAAACTGGAATGGCCAGAAGGGTAGGCAAAGGCAGGCAAAAGGGGAGGCGTTAAAAATCGATGGCTTCGTTTCCTACGCAAGGGAAAATAATGAATGGAAGGGCGAGAAAATGTCATAGAATCAGCAACAACTGCGACACTGAGTGAAAGGGGCAGGAACAAGAAAGAACAATGAGGTAAAAAGAAGCAGAAAAAGGCAAAGACGATAAAAGTTGGGCAATAATTGCCGACGCTGCGACGAATTCTGTTGGTGCAAGACTCGACCAGACAGCGATGTTCGATTTTAGATTTTTAAAAGTCGTGAGAAAGGGAGAAAATGTGTGTGGAATGTGTAGAAAGGACGAGATGAGGTCGCTCCGGCAGATTTATTGCCACGAACGAAGTAGTTAAGCTAAAGGTATAATTATTCAAGCTAAAATGGAACCAAGGGAAAAGAGGGCTGCCAAATATCAATACATGAACTTTCGATGTTGATGATTAATTTTTAATGACTCATTAAATAACCAATACCGAAATTTATGGACATTTTCTACCAGACGGTTATTTTTCAGTTGGCCAGCTTTGAGTGTAATAATAAAGAGCATAAACAAGTCAAAACATTGTTTAAATCATCTGCAACAGAACGTTTTCTAAACATTTTTTTTAACGCGTCTCTGTATTTGCCTTAAAAAAACGATTGACTTTTACATTTTGTTCAAATAGAAATAGAATTATTTTAATTCTAGAAAACTTGCTAACCATGTTATTTGTATCAATAGAAGGAATCATTTTATAACTAAAATATTTTTTTAAATACATAGCGTTTGCACTTGCATTGTTTTCATTCCCCATAGCGGGAGGGGACCCCAGATATGAGAATGAGTTTTCGATATAGTGATTGGTTCTGATCATACTGCCAGTCATATTAACTATGCGGGGTTGAATTGGCAGCTACTAGTGATGTGACATATCTTCCAATGAACCGTCTGTACCGACACTGGTGATAGCCATTAGGATTCAACTTATAACCATGTTATTTGTAGCAAATATTTTATTTTGGAATTAACGGTTTCAGATAGTGTAGAACTAACTACACTTAAAACTTACATTATTTTCTTTTCTTGTAGGGGGAGGGGCATAACAGGTATAAGAATAAGTTTTTGGTATGATGGTTGCTTGTGGTCATACTGTCGGTCATATTAATGATGTGGGGTTGAGTTAGCCGCCGCCAGTGATGAGGCATATCTCCTATTGAATCGGATGTTCTTTCGCTGGTGATGGCCATTAAGATTCAAGTTATAACCATATTATTTGTATCAAATATTATATTATTGAATTTACAAATTATTGAATTTACAACGTCAGATTAACTGAATGGGATGTTTTAAAATGGAAAATATCTATTGAATCGTTTTATAACTAAACTATTTTTAAAAATATAATACTTACACTTAGCACTTACATTGTTTTCATTTCTCATAAGGGGGTGGGACATCCTATATTTGAAAATGAGGAGTCTTCAGTGTGCTGATTGGTTCTGGTCACATTAGATGTCAAAGATAAGGTGTGAAGTTGAGTTATAAACCCACCAATGAAGAACATATTTTCTAATGGATTGGCTGTACCGTAGTTGATTATGGCCAACAGCACACATTACTTTCCTCGCACATTATAGGTACATTACTCAATAGGCACATTACTTTCCTGGCGTTCAGATCATTCAACAAATGCCAAGCCTTCGGGTGGGAGAAGTGTAATTCAGATATAGTTATACTACTTTCATGGACACAAATCTTAGAATTAAAATTTTTACCTTTGATGTTTTGCTTCATCTCAAATTTTATTCTTCCTGGATATTCTTCTTCATTGATGGCAAATAAAAATGCGTTTGCAGCTCACAACTGACTGGAAGTCTTTCAAGACGCTATATTCTGTTAAAAATTTTACCTCACTGTGCATTTAATTATAGCTTTCTAAATTTGCCATGTGAGAATGTGATGTATTATTATATTTGAATTTGTATGATTTCACACTTTGAAAATTCATTCAGTTATAGTTTGATTATTAATTTTGATAAAATGAGATAAATTTAAAAAATAAACACATTTCTTATTCGTTTTAATTTTTTTTATTTAATCTATTAATTCAATCTGATCTATTTAATTTGTTTTCTAAATAAATTCATTTCTAGAAATGCAATTTATAAGCTCTATAATTCTTATTATTTTCATATGTTTCAGTTAAAAAGGATATCACACATAGACATGCCAGTATATAGGAAGCCATTCTATCCGGTATTCGTCAACCGCAAAGACAATCATTGCCTTATTAACTAAATCCTTTTGGCGATCAGCTGATTCATCTGAGATTTTGAATATATTCAATTTCTGTTAAATCATTTAGATATAATTTCGTGTTTGCAATTCCGTCCAATTGTAAGATATTTAAGTTACGTTTCTTTTTTTTTTAAATTTTCATGAACAAGTTCTGTTTATTACATAATGAAACTCCAATTCCATTACATCATAGTTCTAATAAAAATGTAGCTGTGTGGTTCATCTATCTTTAACGTTTTGAGGTATTATAATTGCAATTTTTTTATTCATCTATCTGCTCATTTTATTCAGAAATCTGAAACTTATTTTAGGGAACGCTTAAATTAATAGAATAAAAATAAAATGGTACCATGTAGGATGAATTAGTGAAATTCAATAGAAGTAATTTAGAGAATTTTAATATGAATGATTTAAATAAAATGAAGATAGAGATTGATATTCCATATTTACTGTTACAAGCATATTGATTTTTTTTTCATTTTTTTTCTTTTCTTTGATTTTTCTAAATGATATTAAAATGTACACTATTGATTTTTCAATCATAATATTAAATTATTTGTTTTCTTTCTTTCCAGGATATGGAAACATCGCACCAAGAACCAACTGGGGCAAAATTGCAACTATTATATATGCCATTATAGGCATTCCTCTTATGCTGTTATATCTCACCAACATTGGCGATATTTTGGCGAAATCCTTCCGGTATGTCTATGGTCGAATCTGCAGTTGTGGTTCTAGTGACCCTTACAAGCGTCGAAGGCACAACAATCACCATCATCACCCATCCGAAAACTACAGAGTCCACCATATAGTAGCCCACAATTCGCCCAAAAGACATCACCCTAACTCAGAACCTGGAGTTCAGGACAAGTTGCATATGCCACCAGAAGACGAAGTCCGAATTGAACACATGGCAGACCTAGATTTGGACATCGAATATGAGAAACCACGAGTATCTGTACCAATTACTTTATGCTTGTTGATACTTGTCAGTTATATCTCAGGGGGCGCTGTGCTGTTTTCTCTTTGGGAAGGCTGGGGCTTCCTTGATGGCTCCTATTTCTGTTTCGTGACCTTGAGCACTATCGGTTTTGGAGACTTAGTGCCAGGTGACTCAGTGGTCTCTGATGAAGGGACGCAGGAAAAACTGGTCATATGTTCTCTGTATCTTTTAATAGGCATGGCACTGATCGCAATGTGTTTCAATTTAATGCAAGAAGAAGTTATTCATAAAGTTAGAAACTGTGGTAGGAGAATTGGAATTATCAAAGACCAAGAAGAAGAAGACGACATGGGCTGATATTAGATCTTTCTGCTTGGTTGGAAATCAAGGTAAAATTTAATGGTCAGATGGTAGTTTTGTTGATCGAACAAATTGACACGCCCACTCCTGGAAAAACCTGGTGGCGTGTCTTTTTTCGGTAACGAATATTCTGAAAAGCTGTTAAAGACACTTTTTACTGAATACTTCTTAAAATAATTATAGAATTGTGTTACAAATGATCAAAATCTAGATCAAAATTTAAAAAATTGCTTACGAACATTTCTTACGAAGAATTCACACTAACATTTCTTACAGTAGATTGACAGCTCTATAAATCCTTGGACAGAGCAACAGGTGTGAGTGCAGAACGAGAAACCTATCAGAAATTTGCAAATGTAGAACTCAATCACACCGGTGAAAACAAACTTGCCTGAGGAGCTTCGTTGTTTTCATACAGATTTCAGCGTAGATAATGACTCTTATTAAACCACATTGGAAATTAATGGCATTTCTTAGTAAATAAATATCACATGTTAGTTTGTATTAGATCCAACTGTACCTCATATCGTTTTCATTCCGATTTTGAAGTAAGAAGAAAGATTTCTTATTGTAGCTGATTTGCAGTTCTTTTCTTCTAAATGAATGAAGGAGTTTTACGAAATGGGATAAAAATTAATAATCCCTAGTTAAAAAAAAATAAGGCGATTTTATTTGTAGTACCACACAAAAAGCCATAAGTGTAAATGGATAATTTTTGATCTGATATTTAACCCTGAAGTAGTAATGTCAACGCTGAGTTACTTCAATAGAAATACAGAATGAATTTTATTCCTCAGCCAAGATAAGATTCTTTCGAATATGTTGGAATTTTTTATGTCAGATCCTAAATATGGACAACTTTTACGCAATTTATTATAAAGCAGTGTTTTATAAAATCATTTTTTATAAAACGCTTACTTTTATTTGTTATATGCCAGACTAGATATATTCTCCTGAATCAATTGAAAATCGTGGCATTTCTGTTTAAAATTATTTACTATTTCCAGCAATATGTTAACGAAACGTCTCTCTTATGATCCATGGAGTAATAAATCTTAATATTCTGTGGTTCATTTGGCTAATACTGTGGGTCTTGGAGAGTTAGAATAATTATTCTCTGAAGTGAAGATTGGAAACCTTACACTGGCCGTCAGCTAGTTCATGGTTATGTATACTATTTCCTGAAGCACGAAGTGTCCCTCCTCTTCGAGCATGGGTTCTCGATTTGAATAGAAAATGGAATCGCCAAGTTTCCTTTCTATGGTTAAGACATATAGGTGGAAAACACAGAGTTGATATTACAAACGTTGAACTTTGAATTGCAATTTTAAATTGTTATTTATTTGCTAATAATGCCATTAATGTGTGTTTCGCTTGTTACTGTTTCGCCTCAAAACTCTGTCCAATCCCTGTCATCCAATCTAAAATTATGACAATTATTCAGCAAACCGCCCGCCGTTGAATTATGAAATGTAGAAATTTAACGCTGACATGTTAAATTTAAACGACAGTTTGGGAGTCTTGGAGAACTGTTTATATATGATAAATTTGTATAGGCAATCAAAGAGTTTTTCTTAAGGAATGTTAAAAATTACTTCTGAACAAACTGACTGTTATTGGAGTTAATAGTCTCATGTAATGCAGATATAAACTTTCACATTCGAATGAATTTGTATGAAAGCTAACGAATAATTTTTAAATATTTTTTAAAAAATTCATATATATAAAATGGAAATTGATTTATGTATTAGTAGATAAAATGTTTTTAATTGTGATAATTCTTTTACTTTAGCGATGAAAATAATTTTATCGATTGTTATTCATTTCTTTATTAAATATAAAACGCTTTGAATTTTTTCCCCTCCAGGTTAGATTTCAGAGAAAGCTCGCATATTAAAATTAATTCTATGGCATTTATTGCTTAATAATACAGGATATTACAAAACTTTTGATGTAAATTTTAAAGAATGATAAAACACTCTCGGATAAATACAAATTATCATACAATGCATTGTCGTTACTTTATGCTTTAGGGCAATTTCTTTTTAAAACAGTCCTATCTAGATTCTGACTTAGTGTCCCTATATAATTTGACTGGACTACTTCAAGAACTTCACATACTGACATAACTTTGTCAATTTTGCTGACATTTCTATGACTGTAACTAGCATGCAATGCATGACCAATTCAATGCAAATCACAATATCATGCATTGTCACTACTTTATTACTAAGATTAGAGAGTACTCCTAACTAGAACAAGTCTATCCAGATACCGGCGGAATGTCATTATCCAGTGATTAGACTACTTCTTGATTGATTATATGAAAAATTCTATTTCCAATCAATTTTTATGACATTTCTATGACTGCAACTGACGTACAGTGGATTGCCGTATACAATATGACTCACATTACAATGCATTGTTACTACTTTATTAGTAAGGTTAGAGGGCACTCCTAAATAGAACAGGTCAATCCAGATTCTGACGTTATCCTACTATCTAGTGTGATTGGACTACTTCTTGACTACTTTTATGAAAAACTGTATTTGCAGAATTTCGACAATTTGGTTGAACATCTTGTTGCTGAGAATTCTATACCTACAGCTGCCCCTAAAAAATGCTAGCTAATTCAGTTACTATATTTAAAATGTGGAGATTGTGTCAGTGTTGGCATTTCAATAATTTATGCATTATGTTTCACAAATTTATAAATTCATTTAATCAGCTTTATTTTATATTTATTTCGTCATTTCAGGCATATTAATTACTATTCGTTTTTCCTCACTATCTGATAAACGACAATGCATTGTGGTGATTTGTAGTTTCCCTACTAAAAAAAAAAAAAAAAAACCGACAGCATTGTACGATATTTTTCGAAATTCAGAATATCGAAATCATTGTGGGGATATCGTACAATACTTTGCGCTAATAGGGTATTTAGATACTTTTATCATCCTTTTAAATTTTCTGGCAGGAGCTTTGGAACATAATGCATATTGCAAATAAATAAGTAATTATTCATATGCATTTAATCTCTACATTTTTGTATCTTTTTACACTTTTAGAAATCAAAATATAATTTAATTTGCAGATATAATTTATATAATTAACATTTATTTTAATTTGCTTTGAAAATAATGTTAAGCCGTTATAAGTTTAACTTCATCTTAAATTTAAGAAGATAGATAAAGTTTGCCTAAAGCAGTTATCAATATTTAAACTGTTTTCTAGTTAAATAATTTCGATGTTTACTTTAATATAAATGCATTTTTCCCCAAGAAATATTTAAAATAAAACTAACAAAAAAGCGATTTCTAACCATGCTCTTAGAAAATGCACTTTTAAGTCACTATCAAATTGTTCAATATCATCATGAAATATCTAAAACACTTTAAAATTATATTTAAATTGTTGAAATTCATTTTTTTCCTAAGATAAAATATTTGATTCTTTTACAATTGAATTCTGCTTGTGGTGACATTCTTTTTCGCAAGATAAATGGAGTCTGAAAGACATATAATCCAAAATCTCAGCAGATGATCCTAGTTCTTGCTTCTAATTGATTAATATATCATGATATACCATTTGGATAGAATTTAACTCCTATCCTAACTCGTGCTTTTATTGATTAACATTTTTTGATATATCATATGATTTGTATGTATTATTAATTAATTTGCCATGATGATTCATTGGACCAGAATTTCAATAAATAATCTTATTTTTGTGTTTTTTTATAGATTAATATGTTATGGTGAGCCATATGACTAAAAAAAGTAATAGAAAATATCAATCAGATGATCGTATTTCGTATTAATTAATAAGCCAGTATAATTAATATGACTAAACTCTCAGCAGATGATGCGAATTTAGGTTTCGTATTGACAATTTTGCAATTATATAATAAGAATTTCAGCAGATTATCCTCAATTGTGCTTCTGATTGATCTGTATGTAATAATATGTTTCATTTTGAGAGTTTCAGCAGATTCTCTGTGTTTCGTGTTAATTATTATTTTTTGATATATCAGAATTTCGGCAGAGTTTCAATTTGTGTGTTCATGACTTTGAATTGTTGTTAAACACAAGTAAACAACATGCTTTTTTATTTTGATCATTGTTTTCCTGGTGGATATAGTGAAGACATTTCAAATATGTCTGATTTTTCTGTTTATAAGACGGTTTTTAAATACTGAACTCATATGACAAAAGGAACTGAATCTGGATAAACATTTCGTCGCATTTAAATGTTGCAAATGAGAAATTTTCACGGGTTTTATGAATATTGTTACCCAGTTGATAAAATAAAAATGTCTTTACAAAAAACTGTCTCTACTTTGATTTTATAATGAACTTTCACATACTACAATGAAAATGAGCTAATTAGAATAATAAAAGTAGTTAATCAATATTATATTTATTCAATAATTAGAATTCCATATTTCAGAGATAAACATCCTCTTAAATAAGTAGAGTAAGGAAAGTAAAAATTTAACCCTAACAATTGCAATAATATATGCTTTTAATAATGTTTTTACTACGTAAATTCATGATTAACACTAAGTAATTCATAAACAATATTTTTAATAACTAATTGTAATAAATAAAGGAATATATATTAATTATATATAATTAGATAATAATAATATTTTAATATATAATGGAATTTAGCTAATTCGAAGTTGAAGAGTAAACAATAAATATTATATTTATTCAATAATTCGAATTTAAACAAATATACTCTTAAATAAGTAAAACATGGAAGATGAAAATATTTAACCTAAAATTGCAATGAATACTTACTTTTTGTAATACTAATTGCCTTTTAAATAAATCCTGATAAATATTATGATATGGATTAGCAAATATTCTTAATAACTAATAAAATTAAGTAAAGTGATATATATTAAAATATAATTAAACAATAACAATAATTAAATATATAAATGAAATTTTAATTTTTTTTAATTATTAGCTATAATAACTTTTTTATTTACTGTCAAAATATTTGTAAATTTAATTAACTAATTTTAATGAAAAGGTAACAATAGGAAATGCTTTGAGTATATCATTTGTTTAACAAAACCTTTGAATAAAATAAAATAATTTGCAACCAAGAAATTTTTTAAATTATAGAGAAATTACTTATGGCTTTTCTGTGAAATAAGAATCTTAAAAGACTAACAACTATGTAGGATACAAAATACCAATACTAATACATACTATAAATAATTAAGAAATGTTATGAGTTTTATTCAAAGTTTTTTCTTGACTCCAAATTATTAAAAAAATTCGAATTATAACTTAACATTAGGGTAATAAGGTAATATTATGGTAAATTTCAAGATATCAAGGAAAAAGAAACGAAATTCGAAAACATTCGAATTTCCTAAATAACACCGAATTTAAATAAGCTGTTAAATGTTAATATCCAGCTCAATGTCGAAGCTTATCTAATTATTTCCTATTCTCAAATAAGAAAACTGTCCGTCCTTTTGAACATACACCAGGAGGAGAAGAGGAGAAGATGAAGGAATGAGAAGGATATGTTTAAATTTCTTTAATAATATCCTTTAATAATATCCGGAATTAGCTCTAGTAGCAAACTCTGATAATCCACAAAATTGAATTTTCCATATGAATAATATACACAGTTGCTGTGTTAAATATGACCAGCAGTACTGAACTACAGTGCTTTATTCATATTAAGTTTATTATTATTTTAGAAATTCTGTACTGATACAGTTTTTACTCAATTGGATTTTCCATATGAATAATATACACAGTTGCTGTGTTAAATTTGAACAGCAGTACTGTACTACAGTTCTTTATTCATATTTAGTTTATTATTATTTTAGCAGTATTGTACTGATACAGTATTGTACTTCTACTCAGTTGAATTTTCCATATGAATAATATACACAGTTGCTGCTTTAAATATGACCATCATACGAAAAAAAAAATATTTTCTTGAAGAAAATATATATTATGGTTTGAAGTCAATGCCTAACAAAGGACCCCAAAAATATGTTCATTTTATTAACTGCTTGTCACGTCTGTGAGAGGCGAAATCGGTTGGAAGTGATACTTTCGGTTGTCTGAAACCAATACTAATTGCCATAAACCATGTAAAATAATCGAATAGATAGTAAAATAAACAATAGCTTTTCTAAATAATTTTCCCTTAAAATTTAAAGAAAATTTTCCATTCTGTAGTAAATTAAATCAGTTAAAAAATCTTAAAGTAAACCATCGGGAGTGGTCTTCCTTAAGCTTTCTCGCAAACTCATTAATAAACTAGTCATGATAGAGAATATCTTACATGGCATTGGCGTAAAATAGGTAAAAAATATTAACTTTTGACGTAAATTAATAATTTTACTGAATCTATCGTGTCATCCTTGGTGAGTTATTTCGCGATTAATCCCTGACATGCATTAATTTTATTTAAAAATCGAATTTGTGCTTTTAGACACATTTTTCCCTACAGATTGAAACAAAAATGTTGCACAAAACTACACTTGTAGTTATAAGGCCTCGTACGAAATTTGATATATTTAACCCCTTGCCTGCCCCGGGCGTATATATATATGTCTCCCTAAGTCAATGTGTTAACTGCCCCTGGCGTATATATACGTCTCGCAACTATTTACGTATATATAGGATTAGGATATATACTTGGCAATGGGGACCGAATCTCGCAAGTTATCCTCCGCAGATAAGGGGTTAATTCATCGGATATTTGAATTATCACGTTTACTTATTTCTGAAAGTATAGACCGACAGACAGTCAACCCGTAGTAGGATTTGATTCAAAATTTGACATGTGTCTACACTGTAGATGTTAAATCTGTGCACCATATTTTATCAAAATAGTTCTATTAGTTTTGTAATTATCGTATTAACTTATATTCGAACAAAGAGACAGCTTTCCTCTAAACCGATTTTGCACAAAATTTGATAGAAATTTGCACATTTAGTGTAAAGACCGTATACCGAATTTCATTCGTCTAGATCAAAGCGTTTTTGTGTTTTCTTTGTCACAAACAGGCAGACGGACAGGTATTTCCCACAAAATGAGTTTTTGGAACTCAGGGAGGTCTTAAACTTGGATATTTGTCAAATTCTCGAGTTCGAATTTTTTTGACGAATACTATACTTCGTATACGAGAAAGTAAAAATCTGAACTTAATTCTGTGTAATTATGAAAAACAGGGAATGTGGACTGCAAGAGTTAATGGAATTCGTTATTAATTATTTGAAGCTGCTCATTTAACATGCTTCTATGTCACTTCATGAAAAATCTGTGTTTTATGAAAGATGGATTTAAGAAAATATATTCATCTAGTCCTATTCTTGTAATGAAAAATAGTAACATAAGATAGCTAATAAAATATTATAAAATTCAAATATATTTAAAGGGATTTCTCGACCTGAGTCATAATGTAAAACGCGCAGAATTGTGAAACGAATAGTTTATTTTATTTACATGAAAAATATATCTGTCATTTCTAAAACTGTGCAAATAAGATGTAAATGAGACACATATTGGTTGAGTTTGTTTGTGTTTTTCATTTCAAATACGTGACATCTATTGCTGTGAGATAAATTCTTTGAAAAGGAACTTTATCTCCTTTTTATAGAAAATTCAGAAGCAGCAAAATAGTTTTACATTTCTGCACATGAAAATAAGAAAAATGCAATATATTTCAAGATTTTGAACAATAAGAGATTGTTTACTTTTATAAAATCCTAAATAAATAGGAAGGACATGTTTTTTAGAATTTAAATGGGCACATATAATTTACAGGCTGAAGATTGGCATATGGAAATGAATAAAAAAGTTTGGCATTTTGGGATAAAATGTTTATTAATATATAAATAAAAGGAAATACATTAAAATAAAATATCTGTGAAAGTATTGTATATAAATGGAGTTAGTTTCTTGGAAACAAAATATTTTTAAGTAAGTAAAATAGCATCAGCATCATGACAAGTATAGTTCTAAGAAACTTAAATATTATATTTTGCATTTAAAACAACTGATTTTCTTTAAGATAAATGGCAACGTTCACGAAGAATTAAAAATGTTATAAATTGTTGTTTTTTAAATTTATTTTTTACATGGAATATATTAAAAAACTACTTAAAACAGAAAAATATGGCAACTAAAAGTAAAGGATATTTGGAAATTGGAAGAAATATAGTTTTTTTAAACTAAAAAGTGAGAAATAGCAAAATTCTTCTAATTTGAAAATTTTTTGAAAACTATGCAAATAACTGAAAAGAATAATATCTCATTCTTGAATTAGGTAATAAGCTTTATTTTTATCATATTTTGAAGTATTAAAACTACTGAATGCTTAGTTTGTAGATAAGAAGCTCCAGAACATATTAAAAAAATTTTTATATCAAATTTAAACCAAAAATATGCATTAGATTTTAAATTATGAGATTTTTTTCTTAATATGATTTTACCGAATTCCTTTTAGAAAATAAATTTCAAAAATAAAAAAAAATATCAAAATGCAAATTATACTAATCTAAAAATCAATATAACTTTCCAAAGAATGAACGCAGAAGAAAAAGTTTACTGTTTCTTTTTTTAAAAAATTTTATATCAAAAGTCTCTTTATAAAAAAATTAGCTGAAGTTATTTTAGTCAATTTATAAAAATGTTGACTGTGCTCAGAAACAGAGAATATTAAATAAACAAATATTTAGAATTTCATTAAAAATCGACTATTAAATAAATCCCACCAAAAACAAAAGTTGTATGTCAGGAAATTTTACTAAAACAAAAAAATTGGTTATTGTCTTAATATTAGATCTATCCAAAAGAAGATATTTTCTGTATAATAACAGCTGTTTTTTAAACTTATCTGTTTTTTTTTTTTTTTTTTTTTAATGTCTGTTTTTAAATAGCTCTACGGTCCTAAGTTTTGATTATTTGAATGATGATGTCGCGTCCGCGTTACAACGGAAAGGGGGGTGCAGTAATTAGTGCGGGTAAGAACCCCTAAGCAATCGAGGGCAGAAGTCTGACTCCTAGCTCATTTGAAGATGACACTAACACATTCACTTGCACATCCCTTTTTTACTGGGGGGGGGGGGGCTCTTTCACACACCTCACAGATAGAACACAGACCTGAACCAAGAAGAAACAACCTTGCCCGAGCCAAGACTCGAATGCGGGACTCCCAGATTACGGGGAAGACGCGCTACCCCCATGTCATGATGTCGGCTTTTTCATTATTGTTTCATTCAAATACATGCTATTGTAATATAAATAAAATTAGTGTGATACATTTCTATATCAGAATTCATTCTTAAAGATTCTGAAAAATATCAAAAGCTGTCAATAAGATTTAAAAAAAATTAGCGTGTTAGATTGTGTAAGCAATATATAAAATAAATTACATTAGTATATGCTACAATTCTAGGATAATTTTTAGAATTTGGTAACCAGTGAAGGCATAATATAGTACTTAGCAAATTGCAATTTTATTACTAAAGCGAACTTAGCGATTTCTGTGCTTTAGCATCGGATGTTGTAATTGCAATAATTTTGAGATCGCCTGCATGTTGTATTCAAAAAATTAAAAAATGTAAATATTTACAGAATAAGATTCCGTTAAATGGGATTTTTCGATGGAACTAGACTAATCGGCGCTAAAGTAATTAATTAAATTTCGTCAATCTTGCAATGAGGAGATAATGGCTTGTACGAAAGGTTTCAAGAGATCACCGAAGCTTCAATGAATTGAATCATGCTTCGGTAATATTACTTTTATGTAACAATGAATCGAGTGAATTATTTTCAGTAGCACAGGATATTGAACACGCTTCGGAAATTATACTATAATATGACAATGAGTCTGTAACATATTATAGTATGATTACCGAACTGCCACTGAACATACATTCAGTGGTAGTATGTGCCTACATTCAGTGGCGTATACTGCCTTGTGCCACTGAACATACTATCAATTTGTATATGCTTGTGCCACTGAACATACTTTCAGTGGCACAAGCACAAGACATTGAATACGCTTCGGTAATCTTACTATATATAATATTTCGAATAAATTTTTTTTCAGAGGCACAGGACAGTGAGAAACTTTGATAATCATACTGTACATAATAATGAGTCGTGAAAAATGTTTCAGTGACACAGGACATTGAACACGCTTTTGCAATCTTATTACGATGAAACAGTTATTGCTATCGCGCAAGGTAAGGGCATTGAATCTGAATTGAAAATCTTGATCTTTAATAATCTGTGATGTAACAATGAGTCATGTAAAAAAATGTTTTCAGTGGCACAAGGTGTTGTATTTTAAAAATGGTTTGTCAATCTTACAGAGATAGGACAGTGAATGATTGAAATAATAGAAACAGATATAGGACAAGAAACAGAAAGTTTCGGCAGATTTAGGCAATGTATCCAATGAAATGTTTCTAATATCCGAAGGTGCATTTAATATTTTGTACAGAATTTTACATTTGGACATTTTGTCTTCATTCTTAGAGCAGAAAATCAAGATAGCACTTTAATACAAAGTTCTACTGCACTAAAACTCTCACTTAGAAAATAATTTGGTTCAGTGTATGACATAGGTAAAACCGAATTCGCCACCACGACACTTCACCAATGCAACGGATACTTGTCATTCGCTGATTTAACGCATATAACATACTACATTTATTACCCCACCCCTCCATAAATTAACTTTATATGCATATTTTCCTTTCGTCCATTGAGAAAAATGAGTAGGAAAACTCTCTATTTGTGCATCCTTGTTCTGATCCAACTCGAATAATACAAGGTTAGATAGATCCATGACAAATAATGACTTGCATGTCATATTCTATCAATAGGAGGGCCGCGGTGGCCTGGTGGTAAGGTCTCGGCTTCGGAACCGGAGGGCTTCAGGTTCGAAACCCGATTCCACCGAAGAACCGTCGTGTAAGGGGGTCTATTGCACGTTAAATCTGTTCTGACCAAATGTCCTCCCGCTGGTGTGGTGTGGCGTGGAGAGGGGGGTGCCAGCTCAGGTGTCGTCCTCGTCATCTGACCGTGGTTCAAAATTACGAGGTCCGTCCCAAAATAGCCCTAGTGTTCTTCAAACGGGACGTTAATATAACTAAACCAAACCAAACCAATCTATCAATAGGAGGAATTTTGTGAGTCTCATTATTGGCTTTAATCATATATCATTGTTTAAAAAGTTGCATTACTGTTTAGAAAAATGTATGTAATCGAATTTGAATGATTCTCTAGCATTTTGTTAATAGAATAAATCTCAATCTTTGCAATACAATTAGGCAATACATTAAATGGAATGTACTGAATTTTGCAAGTCGAATAATAGATACTCATCGTATTAAATATAAATGATAGCAAAGGATAAGAGAAGAAATAAAGAGGATAAAAATTTAGATATCTTACTAAAATAAAGTAAATAAAAAAAGATTTTTTAGTAGAACAAAATGTTAGTTGTTTTTTTTTAAATTTGCATTACTTTATTTTGTTTTCTATTTTCCAATATTTAATTTACATATTATTTTCATAATTACTTCGGAATTTTAAAATGATATTTTCTCAAATTATACCACTAGGAGTGTCACTATTATTGAGTTAAAATTTGATTAATTTTCTTTCAAATAACTAATAACTAAATTCTAAAATAATAATAATAGAATACGGATATCAAAAATGCATAAATTCTTTTAGTTTCAAATGCTTATCATAATTAGTAATTGAGTTAACATAGACTACAAATTCCAACATCACAAACATGGAACAGATAAAATTCAAAAACTTCTAAGTTCATTTGACAAGAAAATAACTACACATCTTGTTAATGTTAATATTAAAAGAAATTAGATGTGTTGATTGCAATATAAGAAAATATGTTTCAAATTTCATTACATCATTTTGAGTTTTATAAAACTCAAAATGCTGTAAAGAGATAATACTAGTTTTCCTAATCATAAAAAATTGAGAAAATATTTAATAAAAGTATAACTAATTATTAAAAATATAAAACAATATGCTTAAGTAAAGTATCATAATTAGGTAAAATATTTTCAACTTTCAATAGTTTGATATTTTTTTCTTACAAGATTTTAAAGAAAATTATTCGCTTATATAAAACTTTAAATTAATTAATTGATAAACATGATTAAGTCCAAAAATGATAAAAAAAATGTTAGGGAATAAATTCATAGAAAATATTGTTTAAATATAATAGATTCCCAATATAAATAAATGGACTATATGTTAACTTTAGAGAGATATAAAAGAAAAAAATGTTAGTTCGAAGATCAATAACTGTAATTCTTAAGAAATTTCTAACTTGGGTGTCTCGACTCATCACAAGTCAATGCCTTTTTACCGAGATGGGTAGCCACACATTCCTCTAAGTTATCCCTCCCACGTCCCTCATCTAATCGCTTTCACGAACATACCCCTCACTCCGTCAACGAATAGCGCTCACCTGTTAAGATCCATATCGAATTCAGCCCCCTCCCATAGTGTCCAGGCAATCACCATCTGTTTCAACACCTAGTAATGTACTTCTGGATTGTCATCACAGTTCCGTGGTCGAAACTACGTGCTTTCTCCACGAAAGGAGGAAGGAAAAAGAATAATAAAAAAGAAAAAGCAATTGCCAAGATTGACCTTCCTCTATGTCCAAATGATGGATTGCTCTTCATTACGATCTCGGAGAACAGCAACAGAAATCAGTAAGATTAAGAAGACGGCCACGGCTGTATGGAAAGATGAATTGTTTGAGATCGGCTCGCTTCGCTTGATGGTTTGGCACAAAAAATCTCTGGTTTGACCCCTTTAATGCATATGGATTGTTCCTCTGATGGATACGACGGCTAAACACAATGTGTGTTTATATCGCTTCTTTTGTTGAGGGTGATGGATCACTCTAATTGATGTGACTTGTGAGTGTCTCTTTGGGTAAAGTTTTGCAATAAATGTCAATTTATATTGAACTCCGAAACATTAATTATATTTTTGAAGTTCTCGGGTAAGGTGTCAAAGTGATTATGGTGACATAGCATCGCTTCGAAAAAGTATCTAGTTTCTATCAGGCAAAAATGTTAGCATAAATGTTATTCATTATCTTTTCTCTTTCATGATAACAGTATTTTCCTGATATTGCATTCATTTTTTTCTATAATTAGGATTCCCCATAAGTTTCTTTCCTATTTCTAATATGAAATGAAAAAATTTATACAAAATATTTACTGTTTAAGATATTTTTTTTTATTTTGTTATATAAGGACCTTTTTGCTCTATTACGTTTTTCTATCTCTCAGAAAACCTCCTCATTATGCCTTCTTTCCGAAACTGTTGTGTTTTGGACAAGAAATAATCCTCGAGATGCACCTTTACTTCTCTGATGGATTATCGCGAAGAGAATTTTTTAAGGACAGAAAGAAGTAATAATCAAATAGAGCGAAATCAGGAGAGTATGCAGAATGCGGTAAAACAACCCAATCAAACTGTAAGAGCTTCTCTCTTACGATTAATGCAATATGTCGTCTCGCGTTATCATGGTGAAAAACAACACCTCGTCAGTTCATTAATTTTGGATTTTTTTTTTTT
This sequence comes from Argiope aurantia, assembly GCA_026543865.1. Lineage (NCBI taxonomy): Eukaryota > Metazoa > Arthropoda > Arachnida > Araneae > Araneidae > Argiope > Argiope aurantia. Next base: position 154,239 of record JAPMOR010113746.1, on the reverse strand, counting down.
TGCTATGGCAGTTTTTAATTGATCTAGTTGATGGCAATATTTCGTAGAATTTATTGTTTCATCTTGAGGAAGGAGCTCGTAGAAAATTACGCCTTTCCAATCCTATCAAATGGACAAAATAACTTTTTTGTGGTGTATCCCGGCTTTGCAACAGTTGAGGTCTATTGTCCATTCACCAAGTGACATAGAAGGCTAATAGATAAGCCTGCATATTTGCACAAGCAGAACCAAATAAGGCAATTTATAGTACGATGGGAAAGATACACTAATATTTACATTTTAAAGATTACTTTAATAATATATCTCCCATTATATTTAGAATAATTACATTAATGTCCCTTTTAATATAATATATCTAATTCTGCATAGACAATAACTGCTCTCTGTGCTCTTGATGATTGAAGAATTAAAGAAAACCACATCAGAGGGCACCGCATCTTTCCGAAAATTCCATAGCAATCTGACTTTAGAAGTTCGATTTAATATTCCTCAGAAGAACACAATTATTGTATTTTTGGTAGAATCTGGTTTTGAATTTGGAACCTTCCAATACCGAAATTAAGACTTTACTACTTTTCCATGTTATTTCTCTAAAAAGGCGGATGAAGAAATGCTTAATCTTATTTAAATTCAATTTGGAAAAAAAACATATGCATAGATACTAAGAAATTAATTTCAAGCTGCTTTACCGTTTTATTAAACGAATAAAGTTACTGTACATTTGTCGTATGAAAATAAATTAATCAATTATCTATAAATGATAATTTCGTGAAAACTAAGAAGAAAGCCGAAGAGATATTTTATTTTCATGAATAGAAACTGAAGATTTTAATTCCCCATAAGAAATTAAAATCCAAACCAAACATGAAAATATTTCTCTTATATATGCATGTCAAATTCAAGTATTAGCACTGTCGGAGCAACCAAGTCTTAAACTAATGAGGGAAGGGAAAGAACACAAACAATAAATTTTTATAGAAGTGTACACTTGCATTCGAATATAAAGTATAAAAAATAACAAGAAAACGATAAAGTTAAAACCTTTTTTTTTGTTACATGAAGAAATACATGCCTTCTTCATTTAAGAATACATATCTTTTACATGAAGAAGACATAGCTTCTTTTTCATGATGAAAACATATTTTCTTCTACATAAAGAAAACAACTTTTACATGCTTTCTCATTTCGAGAAAGGCGTGTTTTCTGCCTGCTACTATCTTTTCTTGTTCGCAATCATGATATCTTTCGGAACAAAGGAAGGATATAGTTCAAGGCATAAATATAGAGACAAAGCGCCAAGCATAGAGTTAAGATTTCAGTCTTCCTTTTATACTTTGAATCATTTCTACTAAACCAGTGATAGTGGTCCTCCCAAAAATTCCTCGCATACTCTTTAATAAGTTTGTCGTGCCTGAAAACGGGTTAAGAAATATTAACTTTTGGCGTGAACTTAGCATTTTTTATGAATCTATCGTATCATCATTGGCGAATTTTTTGGTGATTAATCCTTTTCATACCGTTAATAGTATCAGAAAATCAGAGACGGGGTTTATTGATTTGTCGAATTTGTGTTTTAAGTAAGTGTTTCTCAACCGATTGAAACAAAACGCCAAACTGTACTTGAAGTCACAAAATCCCATTCACCAAGTTTGGTATATTTAAGCTATTGAGCTTTTGAATTATAGCGTTTACATGTTTCTAAAAGTACAGACCGATAGATAATCAACACTTAGTTAGATTTGGCTCAAAATTTGAAAAGTATTTACTATATAGATATAGAATCGTATCTATCTACCTCATTTCGTTTTGTAGTTACCATGTTAACGTATATTCGAACAGCCGGACAGATGGGCATCCTCTGAACAGATTTTACTCAAAATTTGGTGTAAATACCGTTTACCAAATTTCAGCCATCAAGCTCAAGGCATTTCTGAGTTATCTGTGTCACAGTCAGACAGACGGACATTTTTAAAATATGTGTTTTTAGTGCTCCAGGGAGGTCTAATACGTGGAAATTCGTCAAAATCTCGATTTCGAATTTTTTGATGATTGCAATAAAAATTGTAAGCTTCCGCCCTTTGGGAATAATTGCTTAGGGAAATGGTATTATAGATTCTTACTTATACACACATAATATAATCGATTATTTTGGTTTTCTAACAATGGATATAAATTAATCGATTTTAATCAATAAGATCTAATGTTGATTCTAAGCGTGAATGACTTAAATTTATTCCATTCTTTCATTAGAAAATATACGTAGAAATCCTATGTTTATCTTGTTACTGTTAATTCTTGTATACCCTTTAAGGAGTTGAATAATTTTGTTTAATCATATAAACTCAATGTGTTTATGTAATACGTAGTTCGGAACACAATAAATTATTTAATACTCTAATTTTTTACTCTCTGTTGCAGCATCAGAAAGTAATTAAAAATTTACAAATCGTGATTTTTAAACATCATTTCATTTATTCATTCAATGAAAGATACTCTCTGAAGTGCGTTTGAAAAGTAAATATTAGGTAATGTACTTGGAATTTGCGTTATTAAATAAGCATTTGAATTCCATGTCATCATAGCTAAATTTCATTTAAGTAAAGTAAACATATGAACATAATACCATTATCTCAAAGAAGATGTTAACAATAAAAACTTCATTAATTTTATATTCCATTAATTGTTTGAAATCTAATAGTGGTTTGAAATAATTACGATTTGTGTTGACTATAAGCGGAATTTTAAGAGGTTCTGCAGACGTAGTTTTACGAACATTTAAATAACATTTTATGTAAATAAAACCACGAATTTAATATTGACTTTAGTAGATGTTTGGGTTATTTCTGATATCATGGTAGTTATTTATTTGCTATTTCATAAATACATATATTTGATATTTTTATATTATTCGAAAACGTTATATTTTGGGACAGAAACTGAACAAAAAACACACAAATTATATTAGGGATTTTTGATTTAATGATATTTTCTCATTTTGCATTTCAATAATACACTCATGTCCATAAATTAAGGATAATGCAAGTTCAGGAAAAGAAAGAGCCAGAAGCAAAACAAATGTGACTTATTTGTAAAGCTTATATATTAAACAAAAGTAAAAGAGCAAAAAAGATGCTACATGTTTGATATTATTAATAAAAATTGCAATTGTTTGCTCCCTGGAGCAAATTACAAAAAAAAAAAAAACTATTTACAAAAACTAATATTACATGGTTGGTATGATGGTTAATACGCAGTATGTCTCCCAGCCTATGCAATACAGTCCGTACAACACCTAGGTATGCTGAGTATCAAATTATCGATCTGATTTTGGGGAATATTACACCACTCATCAAGCAATGCTCTCCGAAGTTCCGGTAGACATGTAGGAGGTGGTTGACGTGCTGCAACTCATCGGCCAAGCATGTCCCAGACAGGCTCTACTGGATTCAAATCTGATGAGAATGCTGGTCAGTACATACTGTTGATATCCTCCGATCGAAGGCATTCGTATACAATGTTTGCATGGTGAGGACGGCGTTGTTATGAATAAACACGAATTCTGCGCCCATGGCGTCCCGGAACAAACGTACATGTTGTTCCAGAATGACGTCCCGATAAATTTGACCTATCATGGTTCCAATTTGAACATGCAGGTCAGTTCTGGAACCCAGAATATTTCCTCTCCAAACGAGCAATCCTGCACCATCGTAAAGGTGTCGTTCAATGATGCTATCTTGGTGGTAACGGGTACCTGGTGCTCTCCATATAAAAGTCCGACGAGAATAAGACTGCAAGCTAAACCTGGACTCGTCTGAAAACATCACACAAGCCCACTGTTGCGGTGTCCACAACGCATGCTCTCTACTCGCAGGCGACAGTGAGTTCCAGCAAGTGAAACACATCTGACAGCCCTCCGAGCATACAGATCAATCTGTCCTAAGCGTCTGCACACGGTCTACCTTAAAATTGTAGTACCAGTGGCTGAAGAGAGCTGACAAGACAGGTCTGATGCTGTGCTCCGTCTGTTTCTTTTGGAAGTAACTGCCAATACCGGTCCTCATTCGGCGTTGTAACTTGGGGACGATCTGTGCTGTAACGTCTATTCATATTACCATTTTCTTGGAATCGTTGCTAAGGCCTGGAGATGACTTTCTGAGCGATTCCAAGTTCCTCGGATACTTCCAGCTGGGTACGCCCACATTCCAGACGGTCGATAATTCTATAACGTAAAAAATCACCCAAAAGCGTACTTTGTGTCATAACTATGCGGTTATTGCACTGAAAGGTTATAAAGAGCTTGCGAACAATTTTACTTCTTTGCCTGTATTCCTTATAAATCACTCTCTTACACTCTTGCCATTGTGACGTACTATCGGTGTCATCTGCTGGCTTCCTGCAATTTCCATATGATTTTGGAAGATGTGTGTAGTGTTTTTACGGCTGATATATGTATTTTAGAATTTGAGTTCCGCGTGATTCTGAATTATCCTTAATTTATGGACATGAGTGTATATGCATTTGATAGTTTACAAGTTCTTATCAGAGACACATTTATAATCCTATAATCAAGTTGAATTCTGAAAAATAGAAATAAAGATATAAGAGATACATATGACACACGTGTTTGAAACAAAATAAATTTAAAATTCTTAAAATTAAAAGTATTTATGTAGCTATATAATGCTTAATACACTTTACACTCACATCCATTTTACTTCTAAGTAATTTAGTTCAATGTTGTTAAAAGCGATGTTCCCGAGAAAAGTATTTAATGATGCATCAACATTCCTACTGTATTTAAGATTCCTATTTATTTTTAGTGCAATAATAATATAATATTACAATAATATTCCAATAATTTCGCTTTAAGGTCTTATTGTACTTAAGATTTGCATTCATTTAAATAATTTTCATTGCATTTCTCCGAATTCACTAATCAAAAGTTATGTTTTAGTTTATATTGATTGTATATAAATATTTTTCAAAATGTATTTAAAAATACTTATGAAAATGCTGCAGACATTATAATATAAAGCCCTATTCGAGCAGACTAAGTTTCAAACATCATAAACAAATTTATCGCTTGAAAAATACTGAAGATTTTCCTGGAAAGAATAATAACATCAATTTTTATTCTTGGAAATATTTTGTAAGAATAGAAATGTGTTCAGAAATGTATTAAGAATTGAGATACATTATATGATAAGAAAAGCTCTAATAGAAATAAAATTGCATAATTTTATATGAAATAAGGTATATAAATATATATGTTTTATAATTCAAAGTAATAAATTATTTTTAAGACAAACTATAACAAATTTTAAAAAATGAATGAAATGGATGAATCATTTCTAAAATACAAATAGAAATTTTTTTCCCCATTCAAATATATCGTTTGGAATAAAACTATTGAGAAAAATTTTGTTTCAGACGAATGTGGTACTTATGTTGGAAATTATCTATCTTTAATTTATTTAATTTATCTATCATAGTTATGTTTCCTTTTTGTCTTTTATTAACTGCTTTTTATATGGAACTACATAACACAAACAATGATTTTACTTGAAGGGACTTTTTAAGCACTTTTCATTTCAACGATTATTTCTCTTTAATACTGATAAATATGTGAAAGTTTACAGAAGAGAAAGTTTGCAAACATTTTATCTTTCAAGTGATATTTCAAGTACATTTCTTTACAGGAGTTCTAAAAAAATTTAAAAGTTAAAATGTTTAGTGAAGTATTAATATATCGCTACGAATAAATTTCCATAAATATGCAAAATCTATAAACATTTAATTATTTGAAATCAAATATCTTTTTTGTGTAATAAAAAATATATGATATGATCCTATAGAAATCTTATATATGACAGACAAGAAATAAGGAGAAACCAGTCATATTAAATTGAAGGCAATGAAAGAACTTAATAATATATACCATGTAGGATTTACACCCATTCAGCTGCCTGTATTGTTAACACAATATAATTTACGATTACCCCCACGGTATTGCCGATATTTTGAATGCCATTCAATATCGTGAAGACATCATTGCACTGTTATTGGGTATTTTTTGCCAATAAGATAGGCATCCAGGAAATCTTAATAACCATCGTAAAACACAATACGAAAGTGGAATGCAGGTTGAATCCTAATGGTCACCACCGGCCATAATATACCTTTCCACAGGAAGGAGATCCCATTTTGGTAAGCCTTTCCGAAAGCTTTACTGCATATATTTGGGAAACAGGAATGAGCCATATTCATATTACTCCGGGACGGATCCTGTGTAAAAAAAAAATCAATCATTTTGCTTAACTTTTTAGTAAACCAGAAGTTTAATGGATTTTACAAGAATCTATTGATTTGCCGTAATTGATTTTTGAAGATCAATTTTATTTTATTAGTAAGACAAATATCAATGATTATATTTTTTAATAGGAAATATACAAAGAGAAAGTAATGAAATTTAAAAAAAAATCGAATTCGAGATATTGTTGGAGCTCAACATTTCTGACCTCTCTCAGTTCACAAACAAAATTTTGAATTTCAGTTTATCTCTCTGTGAGCATGATGATTCGAAAAGGCTTGAGCCAGACGGATGGATTTCGTACGTGGTTTCAGCATGAAATTTTAAGAATGCAGTCGAAAGAAATCCATTCATAGGAAGTCCGACTCTCCGAGTACAATTAAAGATACGTAAAATTAGGCATGCAAGTTTAGTTAATAGACTGTAGAACTTAGTTTAGTTAATAGACTGTACAAGCGATTCCCAACGCCAGTTGATTTGGAGAGAGGTCGCGACACGGTTTCATCCCAGTAACATCACGGAAAGAGACCGTTTCGGTGGTCCTGGAGTTGTCGTCTGGGGAGGCATTATGATGAATGGGTGGACTGAGATTCACATTTTCGACAAAGGTTCTGTAACTGGAGATCGCTATTGTCAGGAGGTGATCCTTCCCCATGTGCGACTGTTCCGAGGTGCCATTGGATCAGACTTCGTTTTTATGGATGACAATGCACGGCCACACAAGACTCATGCTGTTGAGGAGCTCCTGGAAAGTGAAGATATCGCTCGAATGGATAGGCCGGCTTGCTCTCCTGATTTAAATCCGATAGAACATGTGTGGGATGCTTTGGGGAAACGCCTTGCGGCACGATTACATCCTCCTAGGAACACCCGACAACTTAAACAGATACTGATTGAGGAATGGGCACTCTTACCTCAAGAACTGTTGGACAATCTGGTGCTGAGTATGGGGAGACGGTGCGAAGCAACCATTGGAGTAAAGGGAGGGCATATCCCATACTAAGGAACATCTGCTTGCTGTTCTTCCTCTTGGACAGACAATCATGTGTAACGATACTATGAGTTCAATAAAGCTTTTTTTTTTGTTTGATTCCATACTGTATGCATTGTATTCATTTCTGCGCAACTATGCTTTCCTCATTCTTTCAGAACAAAATGCTGTATCTCATTTCTGAATTTCATGTCTCTCAGATGATTTCTCGTGAAGTTATGGCAAAAAACATAACTGTTGCTTAAGTTTTGCACACCAGTGTATCTAAGGCTTCCTCGGAATAACACCTTTATTGCGAGAAAGTTTTAAGGTGGGTTGAATTTGATACCATTCGTTTCCAATTGAATGTTGCAGTAAATAATAGAAAAAAATACGGCATTATTAAAAATATTGTGAATAAAGATTTTATTTTTTAAATATGAAGAACTTGTTTCACTGAATTGTGTAATTTCCTGATTTTACATCTTTTTATTTCAATAATAATAAAAAAACTTTAATGGAAAATATAAACATTTTTTTACCATAACAAACAGGGTCTGATATGTTATAAACTTCTTCAAATCATACAAATCTCTGCAAAGGTCTTCCTTTTAAAAATTCAAGACCTATTAAAATGGATACATTTCTCAATGTTAGTTTTGTATATTATTGAATGCGATACATTCACCTTATTTATTCAAAAAACAGAGAATTTCTTACTACACTTTCTCACGCATTGCTTCTAAAAGCTTAAAAATGTTCGCTGAACCTTCGATAATCTTTCTTATGTTCCTATATCCAACATTCCGCTTGCAGAAAATGCGAAAAGAATGTCCTCCTAAAATAGTTGCTAACTTTCACGTAGCTGCAGAAACAATTTTTATTCCCGGCACACCTACCAAAATGTATTTTCTATTCCCTTTTCTCCTAGGAGATTCTTTTATAAAGAGTTTAGAATGTGTCAAAGAAAATATTCAATACTCCTACTTACAAATCGTACAGAAATTGTATTTCCTGGAGTGTTAGGAAAAAGAAAATCTAGTTGCGTTTATGCATGCAGTTCGCAAATAGCATCTTATGCCTACTTCGAGAATGAATAAATTTTCATAAAAATGAGCTGTGACAAAAATAAAGAAAGGAACAAACTCAGACTGTTCAAATTGAGAACAAAATGCACTTTGGATTCCGAAATGGCAAATATTTGAATTGGCTTGTTTTAGTATTCTTATGCATAAGTAGTTCTTCTTTAAAATGGAAGCGGATGGATGTTAAAAATGCATGACGTTATGTATTGTCATGAGTATTTCGACAATCAAAATATGCTTAAGATTCAAGAATACCGATTTTGGATTTAAAATGCAATGATTTGCTTAATAATTGTTAATCGTATCTCTATTTGACATGAAATTCGACTAAGAGAAATTTAAATTTATGTCGATGGACACTGTTGTTTGAAACTTGTTATACAATTGTTTGGTTCCTTCCTAGCAAAGATGTAAAGGCTATATATGTAAATTCACATACTGATAGTGTGTAACCATAAACTTGGCTACTCCCACCCACCAATAAAGCATATTTGAATGACCGGACCGTCGCGACAGCATTGGCGGGAACTAAGGTTGAGTTCTAACGGCCTTTACCGGCCATGGTACAACCTTCTCGGCAGGAAGCACGTCATATCTGCGATGCAAACTGGCCCTTATATCTGCCATCCTCAAATCTGTGATGCTAACTGTTGGAAATTAACTTCTCTAACTAATATAAAAATCACTTTCCTTTAAAATATAGCCTTAAAATTAAAGGTTGTGTTTGCATTTAAAGTTCAATAGTCAATGAGTTATGCAAAATAATAATTATAGAAGGAAATATTTAATAAAACGCAATAATTCTACACCTATTGACACTGAGTTTTGTATAATGTCTCCAATATATTCGATAATCTGAATGCTGTACAATATTGGTAAGATATTGCATTAATGTTTTTATTTATTAGTCAGTCACTCCGTTATTATAGAACTAAGTCGTATAAGAGGGGATTAATTGTATTACTATTATTTGTAATCTTTTGATAATAGAAGGAATTTAAAAATTGATCATTGTAACAAGAAAATATCTCACAAAATACATTGGCTTATTAGTTGAATGGCAATAGAACAATAATTCTAAATAGAAGATGTCTAACAATTCAGAGTAATTCAATAGTGAATAGATAACACAAGTAGTAATTCTAACTAGAAAGTGTTTAATCAAACTGTGTAAATCAACAATGAATAATTTATACAAATTCACAATTCTAGCTAAGAAATAATTAGTGACAGATATTAATTCAAAGGTGAATAAATTTACGAAAATTGATAATTCTAATAGAGAAATCTCTAACAAATTATAGTAATTCAATTTCTAATTAATCTAAACTAGAGCTAAGAATATGTAATAAATCACATTAAAATAGGGATAATCAATGTAACATCTACTATGGATTTACGCAATTACTATTCTGAAAGTTTTTTCAACAAAAATAAATCTTCACTAATAATAAAGGAAGGTGTGTGTATGAAACGTAAAGGAGAATGAGAATCTTAAATATAAAGGAGAATGTGTCAAGAATAAGTATCTTCTTTAGTATAGCTCAACAGGATGGGCCGTTTGAACTAGTGCTATTAAATTTAGTACATACATGCATTGGAGGGCTGCAATGTGGACATTGGAGCGTGTTTATTTGGAACATTAATCAACATTTTATTTAATTAAAAATTAAGCGGGATTTTGATTTTCATCGCAAAGAATTCTGAAAATATTCTTGCACGAAACTGATTTTTATACCATTTGAAAGTTTAAAAAATTATTAATTGTATGAAATTAGGATCTGTAAAATTTTCCAATTGGATTTAATTTAATTCTAAAGATATTTTTAAGTAGATTTTGAAAAATATTTTCTTGTATGAATTAAACCAAAATCATTTTCATTATTTCTTTTGGTATTTCATCCTGATTTGGTGAACAATGTATAAAGCCCTACGAATGTTCACTATCATTGCATTTTCCTGTGATAAATTTGGAAACATAAAAATATAAATAAGACAGAAAGATAGCGAAATATATATAACAATAAACATAAGAGTGCATTGCTTCCAAAATTATATGTCTATGAAAATTTGCCTAAGAATGTTTTGCTTAGAAAGCTAATAAGATAAAGTTACAAAATATATTTAATTGGAATTTTTAGCAATCATTAATTAGGAGAATCAACCCTCGGCCAATGGTGTCTGGTTAAAAGTAATGCAAATCAACGTTAAATTCCTTAGACATACTAACCTAGAGGCTGTGATTAATCTTAACTCGAAAGTGAAATCTATAGAAGCAAGATCAAGTGCATTTTTTTGGAGTCATTCCTCTGACTCTATGACTTAAGTTATTATTGTTTTGTTGAATCCATAAGTACTTTTTGGGATTTCTAAGCACCAAATTCAAATTTCTCGAAATGTAAGAAAAATTTCTCTCTTACCTTGTCATTCCGGGATCTTCTAAATGAAATAGAATCGATGTATTCCAACGTGAATTAGATCACATAGACATCGAAATCATTAATCCAAATGTTCCCATTTTTGTCATCTTTTTTATTTGCAGGACGAGGACATAGGCACAGACAATTATATACAAAATATTTACATATATTTCATTTTACGTGCACAAATTCTTTACACAGCACAAAACAATCTTAGGTTCCATCATACACGCTTCATCCACACTGAAACCTAAACTCCACTTACCTCACTTACTCCGTGGGATCATGGGAAATTTTTTCCTGACGTCACCAGAGCGCATGCGCAAAGGAGTTACATCATTAGGGTTAGGTCAGGAATTCCAACATCCTCCCAACTTTGAGTTTTTATTACAGAAAACTCAAACACAATTATCAAATTAGTACAAAAAATTCAAAATTATCAAATGCAAACTGACAAATGTCAAAATAACTGAAGTAAAAATGCTTATACTATCAAATATAACTCAACAAAACATTTCAACTATAAAATTAGAAAAAGCATTTCAAATATTAAAATATATAAAGTAGCATTTAGCTATCAAAATTTATCTAAGTTACAAAAGTATTTCATATATCAAAATAAATCATATCATCATTCATCTATCAAAATATATCATAGGTGCAAAACTTTAGCTAAATTTTCAATTCTCAATTAAAGTTCTTAAGATATGTAGATAATAAAAAGTTCAGAGGATAAAATTTCTTGTAATAAAGAAAAGATCAGTTTTCACATTAAGAGTCTCTTTACCTTTCTTAACCTTCTGCCATACCTAGAGGTTGGTTCATCATGCACAGGTTTGTCCAGCGAATCATCTTCAACCGCATTGGAATAATCACAGATAGATTTTACAGGTGGTTCACTCTTTTGGAAAAGTTCCTTGTCTTGCTCACAAACTTCCAAAGGATACAGTCTCAAAGTTGGACGTAAGATTTCTCCACTTTTGGTTTTTAGTTTCACAAGTCTGATGTTTACATCTGGCGATGTGAAGACTTCGATGACTTTGTTCAAAGGTCAGTCCATTCTTTTCATATTGTCACTGGATATCAGAACAATGTCTCCGATCTTGATGGAGGGCGAGCTTCTTATCTTTCTTTCAAATTGTCTGAGCTGTCCCAAATATTCAGAGCGAAAGCGCTTTCTTAAGTCTTGCCGTAATCTTTGGCGATAAGCAAACCTTTTATTTAGAGATTTACTATTTAGGAGATCAAGATCAGGTATTCCAACCTCTCTGACTTCTTGCAAGAACATATTGGGAGTAAGAGGTTCTAGGTCACTTGAATCATCACTTACATAAGTTAGAGGCCGTCCATTGATGACACTTTCACAGTCACATAAGAAAGTGCTTAACTCCTCAAAATTTAGCGATGTTTGTCCTAGAATTTTACTTAGGATTCGTTTAACAATACCAATTAAACGTTCCCAAAAGCCACCCCACCAAGGTGCAGACGGGGGAATGAACTTCCAGTCTATTTTGTTCACAGTACTGTATTTGGTTATGGTCTCCCAGTTAATCGTTTTGATGAGGTTGTCCGAATAGACGACAGCTGGTCTACCTCGACGAGCCACGAAACTACGGAATGACTGCAGGAAACTTTCTGTTGATAGTGAAGTGGTCAGCTCTAGGTGTACTGCTCTAAATACTGCACAAGTATAAATAACAATCCAGGACTTCTGATTTCCCTTTAGATAGAGAGGTCCAGCAAAATCAACTCCCACAATTTCAAATACAGAAGCCGCTCTAAGCCGGTCGACTGGCAATGGAGCTATTGGAGTTTCTATTGCTCGTACATCATATCTTTTATAAGTCACACAGTTCTTGACAACTTTGCGAACAATTTCACGATATTTCAGTATCTAGAATTCTTCTCTGAGGTTGGTCATCACTATTTGAATACCTGCATGACCTAGAGAGCAGTGTTTCCAACGTACAAGTTTTTCAACTATCGAATGCTCACTTGGTAACACTATAAGAAATTTAAAATTCCTTAAATTGTCCTTCAATGACAGCCTTGTCTTAATTCCGAAAAGTCCATTCTCATCTGGAAGTATTTGGAGTTTCTGAAGCCTCTTATCTTGTGGCCCTGTGAAAGATTCTCGCTGAGCTATCTTTAATAAGGAAATTTCGGATCTATTTCTTTCTTCCACAGTTATGTTTCTAAATTTAGAAAATTTAGGGGGACTTAGGGGGTAAGTCCCTTTTCACCCTACAGTTATCTATAAATCGGTAAATCCAGGATACAACAATAAGAAGTTTAGGGTAAGAGGAGTAAATATCATAAATTTTATCTTCCTTTTCCGTATTGGTGACACTAACGACTGTTTTCCTTTTTTCTGTGTTTATAATTTCTTCGTCTGGGAAAATATTGTATTTAGGCCAAAGTTCAGGAGAGATTTTTAACCAAGAAGGTCCTAACCACCAATAAGATTCGGCTAGATTTTTGAAATTACAACCTCGAGAAGGTAGATCGGCTGGATTCAAATGTCCGTGTACCATTCATCTGGATCAGTCATAAGACGAATTTCTTTTACTCAATTGAAAACGAAAGTAGACCAGTTTTCGTTATTTTTAATCCAATAGAGAGCATTACTGGAATCAGACCACTATCGCGTAGAAACTTTTTCCATTCCCAAAATCTCTTTCATGGATTTGCACAGTCTTGCCCCTATATTACAAGCTAAAAGCTCTAATCTCGACACTGATATAGATTTGAGAGGAGCTACTTTTTCTCTACCTTATATCAAATGGCAATCGGTCGAATTAATTCCTTCATTCCTCAAGAATACACACGCAGCATACGCCTTTTCAGAAGCATCACAAAAGACGTGCAATGTTATATTGCTGCCTCTTTCATTTTTGTTTAGACATCTAGGAATGGAAATATAATTTAAAAATTTGAGTTGCTCTTTCCACTTCGTAAACTTCTTGGTCATACAGGATGGTAAATTGGAATCCCATGATAATTTTAACTTCCAGCATTCTTGTAACAGCAATTTTGGTATCAACTTTGCTGGACAGGTAAATAGAATGGGATCAAAAATTTTATGAACAGTTGATAATATGATCCTTTTAGTTACTGGATGATCTTCTGGAATGGGATCTAAATCTCTCAAATCAACAGATAGAGAGTCGGTGTTAATTTCCCATTTTAAGCCTAAAACAGGGACGGTTTTTGTTTCTGTTTGGTCAGATTCATTTTCTTCAAAGGGGGTATGCTCCCACCCTCGTAAGTTGAACTTTGCAGGTTTAAGAATCTCTTGCAATTCATGAATGAATTTCAACAATTCTTCTTCATTTTCAACACTATGGACACAGTTGTCCACATAAAAAGCTGTCATAAGATTTCGAGCCGTTTTGTTATAATCAGGGGGAGCATTATTAAGATGATAATCAAGAGTTGCTCCCAGTAAGAAAGGGCTGGAGGTTATTCCAAAAACTACTCTTCGGTGTTGAAAAATTTTTAAGTTCTATTTCTGCCCACCCTGCCACCACAAAAATTTCAAATAAGGCTTATCATCTTCATAGAGTTCTATCTGCAAAAATGCCTTTTCAATATCGGCAGTCTCCATATTTGCCTATTCTAAACCTGTTTAAAACAGAAGGAATCAATTCAACCAAATTGAGCCCCTTTTCTAAGCAATCATTTATTGATGGTGAATTTTTGTCTCGGCCGGATCCATCGAAGACGGGCCTGATCTTCGTTTTGGAGTTTTCTTTGAAAACAGGGCGATGAGGCAAGTAGTGTTCAGGTTCCGAAGTATCTACCTCCTCAATAATACACTGATCCAACCAGTCCTTAAAAATGTTTTCGTATTCTTCTATTTTTCCTAATTTCTTAAGAGATTTAATGGAATTTGCAAGTCTTTTTTCAGAAATATCTTTGCAATTTGTTAAGGGGGGATGTCCTTCGACCCAAGGTAATCGTACTTGGTACCTCCCTTCTTCATTTCTAGTTACAGTTCGAAAAATATACTCTTTTGCTGATTGTTAAAATTCTTCCCTAGTTTTCTTTTCACTTGGATCACAAATTCCAAGTGTGTCTAATCGCCATAAATCTGAGATGACCGCATCATTAACGTGACAGGAAATAACAGTAGACGTACTGTCACCTTTTTCTATTTCATTTGTCTTTCCCATCAGCGGCCAGTCTAATTTAGTTCCTACACATACTACTCCTGAACTAAGTTGCCTTACCTCTCCTGTGAGCAGTTTACCAGCGACGTCAGCCCCAATTAACAAATGAATTTCTAATGGAGAAGACTGATACAATAATTGGTCATCATAAGCATGCACTACATAAGTTAAAAATATTCTATTAGATTTAAGTTCTCTCACATAGGGTGCCAATTTTATTCTAGAAATATCGGAACAAATCTTCTCTTGATCTAACACCTCAAAATTACAATGGTAACTATCATTGACATTACTTAAACGTACCTGATATTTTTATGGCTTTCCGCTTTTTTAACCCCGCTAAATAAAGAATGTAAAATAGATTCCTCATTGATAACTTCATAATTCATTCTTTCTGCGGCGTATTTTGATATGTAGGATCTTTGCGGTCCTGTATCATAGAGACAACGAATTAATTTTGTTTCACCGTTCCCACGAATTTGAACTACTAATGTTTGTAAATAAACTTGACGTAAGGATGTTTTATTAGTTAAAGAGCTCTCTGTAACAATTTTTTCTTCCGAATTTTTTTCTTTATTTGTATTACTTGCGGATTCATCATTAACATTACACATGATAGGAAAATGTTTCCAATTGCATTTAGAACAAATAATTATTTGTTTACAGAAACGCGCAATATGTTTGCGTTTAGAATTTAAGCATTGAAAACATATTCCGCGGTTTAAAAGAATTTCCTTCTTTTTTTTCCGTTTGTTAAACGCTTAGCAAATCTACAATTTTGAGTCATATGCGATTTATCGCAAAATGCGCACTCTTTATTTTTTGTATCAACCGGAAACAAATTTCTTCTCGAATTATTAAATAAATCAAAACCAGATGGCCTATTTATTTTTTTCAGGAATATGATGATTCAGCGTTTTTTTATTATGTTTTTGTAAATCGAAAGAAGAACGCGCAATAATCAATTTTTGTTCTGATTCGATTTCTTTTTTAAGAAAGTTTAAGAGATGAGTCAGCCTATCACTCCCTGAATTAATTCAGTTTGATTTCGTTCGTAAACTCTCAATAAATTGCTTGGTAAACATGACTCAACAAGAGGATATAGCAATATACTCGAAAAGTTATCTTCTGCAACTCCTAATGATTTTAATGCTCTGAGCTGCCCTTCTAAAGTATCATACAGTTTAACTAGAGAATACTTTTGACCTTGAGGATTCGCGTTATTTATGACCAACGAAAGAAGCTCTCTGATATAAACTTCGATCAGTAAATCATCTCTTCCGAAGTGCTGTTTTAAACATTTGACAGCTTCCTCGTAATTTTTTCCTGTTGGCGGGAAAGGTTCTACTAATTGCCTAGCCGGTGAATCCTTTTGTGTTAATTGCAACAAATATTGAAATTTGTCATCATCTACAATATCTACATCTTCGTGAATCTTTTTAAACTGCTCCCACCATTGGAGCCATTCTTTTATGTTTCCACTAAATTGTTTTAATTCCAGCTCTGGAAGTCTAAATTTACGATTAGTATTATCGACAGATTCTTTCATTATAGTAACATCTTGTTTAGGTTTTTCTAAAACATTTAATCTTCTCTGTAGTTTCGTTTTCCATTCTAAAAACCTATCTTCATAAATAGTAATAACTTCATATTCCAAATTAAAATTATCTTGAGTGCAGAGTTGTATCGCTTTGCAAAATAGATAAAATCTTCGTATCTAAAGCATTTAATTCTTAAAATTTCTGTTCTAAAAGAACTATCTGTGTCGCCAAGATATCTGTGTCCTCTACTTTGTTTTCCAAAATTTCACAAGCTTTATTTAATGATCTCGTAAAATTACTCCTTGTAGGAGTTCTTAACTTTTTAATACTTTCGACATCCATTTCTAATAATTTCTCAATCTAATCCCAAATATCTCGAATACTATATCTCTTTACGTTAATTCTATATACATAAATCCCGGCAGGGATGCCAGATTTTGGGATTTCTAAGCCCCAAATTCAAATTTCTCGAAATGTAAGAAAAATTTCTCTCTTACCTTGTCATTCCGGGATCTTCTAAATGAAATAGAATCGATGTATTCCAAGGTGAATTAGATCACATAGACATCGAAATCATTACTCCAAGTGTTCTCATTTTTGTCATCTTTTTTATTTGCAGGACGAGGACACAGGCACAGACAATTATATACAAAATATTTACATATATTTCATTTTACGTGCACAAATTCTTTACACAGCACAAAACAATCTTAGGTTCCATCATACACGCTTCATCCAAACTGAAACCTAAACTCCACTTACTCCGTGGGATCATGGGAAATTTTTTCCTGATGTCACCAGCGCGCATGCGCAAAGGAGTTACATCATTAGGGTTAGGTCAGGAATTCCAACAGTACTTAAAATAATAAATTTTATTATTATAAGATACAAGGGGTGTTCAAATGAAAAAGATACGAAAGGACATTGCGGGTATAAATGAAGACTTTATTCAAAGTATATATACCATAGACCTGAGCCCAACGATCCCATTGATTAACGAGCCGAAGGATTCCTTGTTCCCTGAAATTCTGTGGAAAAGAAGAGACCTAGTCCTTCTCAGCGCCCTTGAGTTTGCTGTCTAAGGTCCGCTACTTGTTGAATTCCTCGAGCACAGAAGAACCATTAACTCCGACGTGTACTGTGAGACACTCCGAAGACTGCGCAGGTCCATCAAGAACAAAAGGCCGGAACTACTCACAGAAGGTGTGGTTTTGCGGAGGGTGTGGACCACTCATATCCAGGGTCTCACACGCTGAACTGGCCAAGCTCAAGTGGGAGTAGCTCGGTCATCCGCCCTACAGCTCGGAAATGTCGAACTGTGATTTTAATGCGTTTGGTTTGCTGAAAAAAAAAACCTGAAAGGGAAACGCATCAAGTTGGATGGCGAATTCAAGGACGCTGTGAAGGACTAGTTCTCGTCACGGCCACGGGAATCCTGGGAACAAGAAATCCTTCGGTTAGTTAATCAATGGGATCGTTGTGCTCAGGCGTATGGTATATATGCTTTGAATCAAGTCTTCATTTATACCCACAGTGTCGTTTCGTATGTTGCCTCTAGCGACTACCTGGTTCTACAGGAATATCTTTATATTTATTTTTAGATAAATCATGTAAATATCATTTAATACTCATGATTCGCTACATTGTGAGATACTAAAGTCTTGTTATTCAACTGTTTTATTTATATTTCTTTTATTGTGTGCATGAACATTTCTAATCGAAGCCAGTGCCATATCATCGAAAATTCAGGAAAACTCTTCGAGGAAATTAAATTAGTGACATTAAAAAGACAACATTTTAAAATTTTGAAATAGTGTAAAATTTATTTTTGAGGTTTCTGAAGTTATTGAGATAAAGTGAGATATTTATTCTGATTGTCAGACCGTTCGAATTAGAGCTATTAAATCTGACATGTACATACTTTGGAGGGTGCGACTCAGAGCAAGAAGATTGGGTGACTTCTTTTGAAATTTTAATTGTAATTTTAATTAATTAAAAATAAAGAAGATTTTGGATGGGTGTTTTCTCAATAACTCATAAAAATATTATTATAAATTTTACACTATTTCGAAAGTTAAAAAATTGTTATCTTTAATAATTTGTTATATTGTCGTATAAATTCTTCCTAAAATTCGGGCAGTTTAAAAAAAATTTTTGTTTGATTTCTTACAATAGATTACATTGTTGCACAGAAATTCATACCGTTGTCATTGTTTCAGCAAATATTTGGAAGCCCAGTTTTATTTCATTAATAAAACTGGGTTACTAAAGTAAAAATATATTATGTTAAATATTCGTGTTGCTTACAAAATGAAAAAAAAGAAAGATTATTAGAAACTTAGAAGACAACTGGTAACCGAAGATGACTAGAGTAACAGTAAAATAAGCGCGGGCAGAAATCAATACGCGCAATGAAAGATAGTTATTAGCTTACAATCGTATAATAAAACTCTTATTGATATGTTATAGTATATGCTTACTCATTCCGGACTCCCTGCTTTCCATCCTGAGCCCCGGGGGTTCTTATCTACCTCGTTTTCGATAGGCTTTCAGATTATGATATTTTCAACATCGTTTCGGACTTTCGCAGGTATTTCTAGTAAATGAAATTTTCTCCTGTTTTTAAAGTCCACAATATTTGGTTTACCCTAGTTAGATTAAGGACATTATGATTCAAAGGGACTTCCTGCATTTACATTATCATTATAATGATTGTCGATTCATTTAGTTCGAACGCATTCCCAAGCCATTTATTATTTGCTTCAGAGGTTGATCAGTGACTGAATATCTTTCCTGAATTGTCGGACTATCTTTAAAGTTTTATGAGTTTTCTATCTATTCTAGATCATCAAAGGATGATAGTTTACTCACAATGGGTTGATTTTGTACCTAACTATTACGCATAATTATAATTGGCTTTTATAATGATGTTATCGCTTTTGCTATTGATGAGTTTTCAGTTTCTTTATGAATGATCCATAAAATCCATGTCAATGGCTACATCTGGAAATAAATACAGTAATTGTCACTTAATTTCCAGTTCATTTCAGGGCTGAAACTCATTTTTTTCATATTTTATATCATTTCATATTTTTATCATTAACTGATTGATAACAATAACTAACTAAGTTAAAATGAACTAGAAATTTTATCTCATTAATCGATTAAGAACACTTACCTTAGGGGAATCAATAATTTATTTCAAAATTAAGAATTGAAAAAAAAATCATTAATTTTTGCTCGTTAAGAAATATTTCTTGTCAAAAATTGCTTATTCACTTATTTACTGCTTTTATTTGTATTGTTGTTTTTTTTTAAATTTCAACATGAATGGCGTTGCAAATATTAAAAGATTCAACCATTCTGCGTTTGTTAGAGGACTTTGTAGTTCAACTCATTCATTCCCGTTGTGATAATCAGCATTTATTGCTTGATCTTTCTAAGAAAAAATGTTAATAATCTTTCAAAATTTTACATAGACACAGCTGTGAAATTTTTAACTGCGTTGAAACGCTGGATTACAAATTTTAGATACCTGTTAAGAATTTTAGTTTTTTCTTTCTAAAATACTGAATATTCAAATCAGATCTTTTTTATTTGTTGCACTTTCCAATAAGCTCGGTTAAAAAAAAGCTTTTGTTCCATGCTTTGTTTCAAGAAATTGACATAAATCACAGATAGTGAAAATGACATATAGAGCCGGACTTAAAAAATCAACACTACATATACAAAAGGCATTTCCTTAATTAAAAAATAAACCAAGCGCATAATCGAACTCTACGCCACCATCTTGCAAAGTGATTAGTATTTGAAAGCTAGAAATATTTCTCCTGTGAACACCTTTTTTTTTTTCTTACAGTTTTTAGAAATTCTATGATATTGCATGGAAAGTTCCAGACGGATAATCAGATTTCGGATTCTAAGCATCATCTTTGCATTTTCCTGAAGCTTCTTTTTTATTGACAAATTCGTTGCTTAGTTGTCAGACAGTAGCCCAATTTAGTAAATTTATACTTGATAAGAAATTTAAAATTAGATTCTAAGCTTCGAAAAGATATTCATTCATTTTTTAAACTCTGCATTAGCTTAAGTAAGAAAAATATTAAATACGTAAAATATGTAATGTATGTTAAATATGTAAAAATACAATACATAAATTAAAATTTTGAAAAATTCATCTATAGAGTCTAATATTATCAAAAGTTTTATGATCAAAAAATATTATTTGTAACATTAATTGGTATGCGACAATTTTTGCAATCTGGTTTAACTTTTAATCCAGAAAATAAATCAAAAAATTGTCTTGCGAATGAAAAAAAAAATTTTTTGTGTGTGTGATTAAGTTTGATTGGAGGATGCAAGAATTTAAAAATAAAGAAATAAATCTTCGAAACTGTGATTTTATTAGAAATGTGCTAGAAATTTTTTGCGCTTTTGGTGTTTTAAGTGAAATACAGAATTTTAATATTTTAGTCACATAATTTCAATTAATAATTTTAATTAAATTTTAATTCCAAACATGAAGTGAATAGGTATGAAGAAGTATGTCAAGATTCCATATTAATGGATTTCAAACAGAAACTAATCAGTACAAAATAATTACAACAAAGTGTTTTTACATTTTAGAAGAATAATAAAACTGTTTCTACAAAAATATTTTTATTAGTCATTTTCTTCGAAAATTAAAACCTCAAATACTTTGGATAAAAACCTGTAAAATACAAGAAGTTTAATTTGAAAGCATAAGGAGTCACATTAATAGAGCATATATCAGTGATATAATGCCAATTTTTAAAACATGGTTATGCTTAAAACTTTTGGGCGTAGTCTTTGTGAGACCTTTAATTAAAAACTACTTACACTAAAAAACTTTCTAAACTGTTCAAAAGAATAAATTATGTTTGTCAATAGGAAATATATAAAAGGTTTTTTTTGATAACCCATTTTATTTCTTCAAACTGTTATGATTATTTGTCACAAAATATGGAAATATGAAAAAAAAATGATCATATTTGAATATTTGTCGTTCTGACAAAACATTCTTCTTGACATTTTTTTCATGATTTATGCACTTTTTTTAAAGTTTTTATATTTCTGTGTGTTTTATATATCTTTATGAAAATTCCTAGCACCAAGAAGTACTCTGATCGTAGTTTCTCAATTCAGAAATATTTTATGAGGTATTATGTTAATATTCATATATGAATATGCTATAACAATCGCCATATTATATTATCACTTTTCTTATGTGCTTATGATTCATCTGTGACAATTCAATGAAGCAGTATTTTATATTTTCTTATTATATATATATTTTTATATATTAGGAAAATCTAGGATCATCCATCTGTAAATAACAAAAATTCATTCATTTAGCACTTAACATTTTTGCACTAAATCAAATACGTGATGAAAATTCGAAATGATCGAATTTACCTAGTAGAATGCATGCAGATATCCATCGAAAATTTCGTTTTTTGATAACGGTGCATAATAGTATTTTATAATTAAGTATATTGTTTGAATATATTTAGCTAATATTTATTAAAATTTTTTACAAACTGTTATTACCATGTTAAAAACTGAAAAAACGTTTATATTCATATATAACGCATGCATCTTTGGATGATTCTTTTAGCTACATCACAGGGTGAATATTTTAGCTACAGATAAATGCAATAAATTAGTGACTAAAATGATTATTTTTTACCAAGGAAAAAGCTGATAAAGCCATTTCAGCATTCCTCCGTATACAACTGGACATAAACTGCCTACTGAAGTTATATGATCAAGGGTTTCTTTATTATTCCACTTTTTAAAGTATAATTTGATATTAAAAATACATGTTTCTTGACAGATCAAACAAAACCTCCGAATATTACATATGTTCGAACTATAAAATATTACTTCTTTACATGGGTCACAGGTACATCCTTTATTATGAGATACTAGCTCAAAAGATCTCAAGCACACTTAGTATCATAAGTCATAAACCGAACCTGTACCATGAGTTAAAAGGACCACGGATCACAAACACATTCTATATCATGGGTCAAAAACACACCTTGCACCATTGATCAAAAACACACATTGTAACATGGATCACGAATCATACTCTGTATCTTGGATCACAAGCACATTCAGTACTGCGCATCACAAACACACCTTATGGCATGGATCAGCAGCACATTATGCACCATGGGTTATAACTACACTTTGTACCATGGATCACAAGGGCATTCAGTACTGTGCATCACAAACACACCTGTACCATGGATCAGAAGCACATTCTGTACTATGGGTTATAACTACATCCTGTGTCATGAATCACAAGTACACTTTGCACTATGAATCATAAACACACTCTGTAGAATGGACCATAAACACATTCTGAATTTTGGATCACAAGTACATACTGTATTATTTATCACTGGCACATCCTATACCATGGGTGAGGGTGATGATTTAATTGTCATGATCTTTTAAAGACTGTAATACGGTGTCTTAGAGCAAAACGGAAAGTATGCGAATGTTTTGATCACGAATCCATAAAGAAGTAACTAAAGTATTTTAAACTTAAGAAGAAAATTTAATTTTATTTAGAGAGTTGTGCAGAGTATGTAATGATAATTAAAAAACATTTATTCGATATTTAATGACTTTTAAGAAGCTCGAAAAAAGGAATTCCAATATGATGCTGGGGAATTAAAAAATATTTAAAAAAAAGAAAGAAAAAAAGCTTTGTTTATATATATATATATATATATATATATATATATTTTTTTTTTTTTTTTTTTTTTTTTTTTTTTTTTTATATATATAAATGACAATAATGAACTATATATTATTGAAGAAAGAAATTTGTTCTTAATTAACAGCGGGAGCCGTTTTTTTAAAACGTTCTCACTTTTCTCTATTAAAGTTACCCTACTTCCCCCATATAAAATTGTGATAATTGGATAAAGCTGCGAATGCCCTCAACGGCATTAGTGAATACTATGAAATACTATCTTCTACGTAAATCTAGCGTTTTTTTTAAATATCTCATGTGCATGATCTTTGGAGATACTTTTTAGAAAGTAATCTCTGGCATGCTGATAATGTATAACGGAAATTGAACACGAAAATTGAACACGTATTTTGGACGCCTTTCTTCCCAACCACTTGAAACCAAAATTTAATATAAAATTACTATTGACGTCACGAGATCATCTGCTAAATTTTATATCTGTTAAATCTTGCGCATTTGAATTATTGTGGGTACATGCAAGCGAAAGTACTGATAGACAAACAGTCAATTAATTGTTTCACATATTTTATTCAAAATTTGATAAAAATTTACATTTTAAATGCTAAACATGTATAACAAATAGATGCTAAACATGTGTTATAAAAATTTTTAATCCAGCTTTTTACACTTTTTACGATCATCTGGACAAACAGATTTCCTCTGAATGCATTTCGTTCAAAAATTGATAAAAATCTACAAATATGGTGTTATGTTCCAAATTTCCTATGTCTGTCTCTAACGCGTTCATAGGCAAACAAACGAACATCCAACGTGACCAGATTCGGAAAATTTGTTTCTCAAAGTCAGGAAATATATATAAAACAATATCAATTTCAAAATCAATACAAAAATATCTCTCAAAATATGATGATTATAATTCTATTTTTTCTGTATACATGGTACACAAAAAAGTAAATACATATATATATATAAATATAGCGAGGGAAATGAAAAAAAAAATACTGAGTACTTTTTGATAAAAAATATTGCAAAATTATCCATTAAGCAATCAGGAAAAACTAGTTTGTCAAGGACAACTAGTTACAACTCTTTTTTCAAATCCTTGTAAAACATTCAGCGTATTAGATTATTTTCCTCCTTATAGCAATCGGAATCAGGGAAAGAAGGATCAACAAGAGAACAGATATAAGCATAATCCAAAGTCATTAAGGTCAAAGTAGACATAATACAAGGTCATTAAGGTAAAAGGTAAACATAATCGAAACATACAGCAAGTCATACTATTTCATTTTTTAAAAAAAAATTAATATTCATAAATAATAAAATTAAAGTTGAATTGATATTAACAAAATATAATATTTATGACAAATATAAACAATTTTATTTTAGTCCTTTTCAAAGTTATTTACGGTAAGCAGTTTCCAAGCAAAAGAAAGATATAATTTTTGTATAAAACAATATAAAAACGATTTGTAGCTAATTAAATAACTACAATTCTCAGATTTTTATTCCTTCATTTATTTTTCTTTTAATTAATTTGAATATTTCTTTTAAATTACCTTTCTCGAAACACCGAAACTGAAACCCTTAAATTTACGTAGAATTTATTATATCTATACTCATAATAAACCTCAATGTGTGTGTGTGTGTGTGTGTGTGTGTTGGCGCTCTACAGGCCAGACCATTCAACCTACAGCTACCACATTTGGCACGTGTATACCTTGGAGGTCTGGAAAGTGTACCTGGGGGATATTTTTTCGAATTTTTAAGTAGAATTTTATTTATTTAAAAATTAAGCAAAATTTTGGCATGTTTCTGCTATAACTTCCTAAAATATTACCGCACAAAAAAGATTTTTACATGAAGTCAACGATCAAAAATTTACCTTTTAATTGATACCAATGTTTTAACCTTAAAATTAAATTTCTATTTTTAATGAATTTTTAAATAAATATTTTAACTATATTTTTCAACAATTTTTCTTAAAAAATAAAAATAAAACTTAAGCTGCACGAGCACAATTCGCATACATGGGAAAAAATTAGCTTTTTTCAAAGTGTTGCCATCACATTTATTAAAGCTCCAATTAAAAATAAATTAAATATTTTGGGAAATGAAATCTACAAAAATATAATTTTTGGCACGTGTTTGTAGGAAATGAAACAAATAAGAAATATTATTTTTTCTAAAAAATAAATTCAAGAAAAATTATTTTATGATCTTTTACATTCTCCATATTATTAATCCAATAAATCAGTTTTATTTTAAGGCAATTTTGTTTAATATGAACAGGTTATCCCTTCAAATCAGGGCCATACAGCGAATTTGTAAACCTTTAGTAAGACATAGATATGCTAAAATGGTCTAAATGGAAAATGATTATATTTTATGTAACTTGATTCAATAGATGCTCTAATAAATAACGAATTTTTGATTTTACATAAAGTTTCTGCCGTGGAAATCACGATTAACAAAATGTTCTTGAAATAATAATATTTTAAATAAAAAGAGTTAATTTCCAATCAACTAAGTCAATCACTTAAACTGACTGATTTATGAAAATTTGAAAATCACTATTCAATAAAAAAAGGATAATTTTAGATTTTCCATCGATCGTTTCAAAGAAAATACACCAATCAGCACACAGTTTTCTCAAGATTAATTGGCCTAAGCTTAAGAAAATGTTGAGTTTTTCTAAATTTTTAACATTCCAAATTTTATAAATCAGTCTTAGTTAATCGTGGTAAATAGAAACATTCATTCATTTATTTAAAATTTGGTGTGTCCAGAATATTTCTCAGAATATGATACCTTACTGCATTAAATTTATACTTCATAATTTTTGAAATATATTTATAGGCCGGAACAAAATATTATTATTGATTTCATTTCAATCCTTTTGAAAGCAAAACTAAAAACTGAATTTTATGCTGAATCTGAGAAATTTTTGTTGAATTATTCTTTGAGATATTACATAAATTATGAAAAATATTTTGTAGTTCACATAAGACTTAAATACTGAGCGATTCTGTTTGCAATACTTATATTCAATGATAATAATAATTAGTAAATAACAATAAAGACGATAAATAAAATAAAACAGTTAGTTTTATTATAAAATATCTTTATATTAATTGCAATTTCATCATTTCCACTTTAAATTAAAGTGGTTTTACCGGAAATGACAACAAATTAGCAAAATATAGTAAATTGAACGAAACGATCTAAATAACAGTACAAGTTTGGTATGACTATCAAAATTTGAAAATTAAAAATGTTTTGTTTGAGAATCTATTAAGAGTCCAGTTACTTAAAATATTTAATTGAAACTTGTAGCGAGCGGTAATACTGGCGAATTGGCTGCCCGCCAAAGGCGGCTAGTTATAAAATAAAATAAAACCTCATACGTAAGTCAATTTGGTAAATCATTTTGGTAATTTGGTAAATCATTAGAGAGGTAACATATGTCAGCACAGAAATTAAATTTTGGAGAAATTCATCATGATAATAGGACATTCGTGATATTTCAGTTTGTTTTGAACAGAGATAAAAATTTCTAAATTTTTAAGTTGAACATTTTTCTTATTTGATAGACGCAGTTCTTACTTATTAAGATACTTTAAAATCAAATAAAGTAAACTGCATTATATTCTTTTATATGCTAAAGTAAAATTGAAAATAAATTGGGAAAAGTAGAATTGTGCATAATGAGCATGGTATTTTCTTTATTTGGTACTAGCCGCCTTTGGCGACCAGCCGGTTCGCCAATCTTAATATTCGTTGAAATTTTAATAATTAAATATTTTAAGCAATTCCAACTTTAATAGATACTTCATCAAAATATATTAAAACTTCAAATTTTGATATTCATATAATTCACTCATAATATTATAAAGGCCTTCAGTCATAACGTAATATGCATCTCTCTAATTTTCTGTTACCTCTCGCAGAATTTATGCTTTAAATTAAAGTGGAAAGAATTAATCTGCAATTAATATAATAATATTTTTTACTGAAACAAAGCATTTTTTTATAATATGATTAATGATACCAGAGACACTGAGCGTTTTAACTTTATGGGTACTAAAGAATATCTTTCTTAATTTATGTAATATCTCAAGAATTTGTCAACAAAATTTTCTCAGATTCACCAAGAACAGATCGATTAATTAACAATGTTTAATTTTAAATGCATCAAACACTAAGAGAATAAAATGAATCGTTTAAAATAATCGGTCGAAAACAGGTTTAAAAAAACTACTTAAAAACGATGTACTTAAAAATATAAGCATATACAAAAAAAATATATAACTAACATAAATACAATTTAATTACAAAAGCATGCAACTAACCTAAAAATAATTTCAATCATTGAAAACAGGTAAAAAAAACTACTTAAAAAACGATGTACTTAAAACTATAAACATATGCAAACAATATATAACTAACATAAAAACAATTTAATTACAAAAGCATGCAATTAACCTAAAAATAATTTAAATTATCCGTTGATAATGGTTGTCTTGTCAACAATCAGAACACAATGCGCATGATTGAATTTTCAACGCCAGTTACGGTAACACAAATGCGTGAAATTTTCTACGCCAGTTGGGGTAACGCTATGCAGATTAGACATTATTAATTTTCTTTATTCTGTGCTATTTTAATACAAATGTACTTCAGAATGAATCTGAAAGATGGATTAATTAACAATGTTTAATTTTAAATGCATAAAACATTAAGAAAATAAGCAGAATCGTTTGAAATAATCGGCCGAAAAATGTTAACCCTAGCCTCATTACTGTTGGGAACGAAAAAAAAAAAAAAAAAAAAAAAAAACTGAAGCCTTACACAATTGCCGGTGGGGAAAATGCAAGATTTTTTTGGAGGGAAAGTTAGTTTTTAATTAATAATTAAAATTCTAATTAAAAATTCAAAAAAGGGACCCCAGGTGCACATTTCCGACCTCTAAGGCATACATGTACCAAATTTGGCTGCTGTAGGTCAAATGACCTGGCCTATGGAGAGCCAACACACACACTCACACACATTGAGATTTATTTATAACTAGCCGCCTTTGGCGACCAGCCGGTTCGCCAGTATTACCGCTCGCTATAATTTTCAATTAAATATTTTAAGTAACTGGTCTCTTAATAGATTCTCAAACAAAACATTTTTAATCTTCAAATTTTGATAATCATACCAAACTTATACTGTTGTTTAAATCGTTTCGTTCTATTTACTATATATATTTTGCTAATTTGTTGTCATTTCCAGTAAAACTTCAACTTTAATTTAAAGTGGAAATGACGAAATTGCAATTAATATAAAGATATTTTTTTAATAAAACCAAGCATTTTATTTTATTTATCATCTTTATTGTTATTTATTTATTTATTATTATTATTATTATTATTGAATATGAGTATTGCAAACAATATCGCTCGGTATTTAAGTCTAATGTGAACTACAAAATATTTTTCATAATTTATGTAATATCTCAAAGAATAATTCAACAAAAATTTCTCAGATTCAGAATAAAATTCAGTTTTTGGTTTTGCTTTCAAAAGGATTGAAATGAAATCAATAATAATATTTTGTTCCATCCTATAAATATATTTCAAAAATTATGAAGTCTAAATTTAATGCAGTAAGGTATCATATTCTGAGAAATATTCTGGACACACCAAATTTTAAATAAATGAATGAATGTTTCTATTTTCCACGATCAACTAAGGCTTATTTATGAAGTTTTGAATGTTAAAAATTTAGAAAAACTCAAAATTTTCATAATCTTAGGCCAATTAATCTTGAGAAACCTGTGCACTGATTGACGTATTTTCTTTGAAACGATCAATGGAAAATGTAAAGTTATCCTTTTTTTATTGAATAGAGATATTCAAATTTTCATAAATTAGTCAGTTTAAGTGATTGATTTAGTTGATTGGAAATTAACTCTTTTTATTTAAAATATTATTATTTCAAGAACATTTTGTTAATCGTGATTTCCACAGCAGAAGCTTTATGTGAAATCAAAAATTCGTTATTTATTAGAGCATCTATTGAATCAAGTTACATAAAATATAATAATTTTCAATTTAGACCATTTTAGCATATCTGTGTCTTACTAAAGGTTTACAAATTATCTGTGTGGCCCTGATTTGAATGGATATCCTGTTCATATTAAACAAAAGTTGTCTTAAAATAAAACTGATATATTGGATTTATAATATAGAGAGTGTAAAAGATCATAAAATAATCTTTCTTGAATTTATTTTTTAGAAAAAATAATATTTCATATTTGTGTCATTTCCTACAGACAAGTGCCGAAAATTATATTTTTACAGATTTCATTTCCAAAAAGATTTAATTTATTTTTAATTGGAGCTTTAATCAATGTGATGGCAACACTTTGAAAAAAGCGAATTTTTTTCCATGAATTCGAAACGTGCTCGCGCAACTTAAATTTTATTTTTATTTTGTATGAAAAAAATTGTTGAAAAACATAGTTAAAATATTTATTTAAAAATTCATTAAAAATAGAAATTTAATTTTAAGATTAAAACATTAGTATCATTTAAAAGATAAATATTTGATCTTTAATTTCATGGATTTTTTTTTTGCGGTATTATTTTCGGAAGTTATAGCAGAAACACGTCAAAATTTCGCTTAATTTTTAAATAAATAAAATTCTATTTCATTAATTCTAAAATATCTCCTAGGTGCACATTCCCGGCCTCGCAGGTATACACGTGCCAAATTTGGTAGCTGTAAGTTGAATGGTCTGACCTGTAGAGAGCCAACACACGAGGGCACACATACACACACACACACACATTGAGCTTTATTATAAGTATAGATAAGTATATATATATTTTTTTCTGATTCAACTGAATTTCTGACCATTTAGATGTGGAAATATTTGAAAAACGAATATTTACAATGTTTCATTTCCTAGAATGTTATTGCTTTTATTTTTTCCCAGCCATTAATTTGATGAATTTTAAATCGTAAATATTTGAGTTTGGTATTAAAACTCAATACTCTTATTTATTTTTCCTCGTTAAATATTTTATGTATCATTTTTGAAATGTTTTTGTTTTATTTGATAAAGCAATAAAATTAATAATTCGCTTTTATACTAAGAAACAAGAATTAGTTTCGTTATGTAAAATTGAAAATATGTTTAAAAAGTTAATTTTAAGAAATTCTGAAATGTATTTTCTATGAAAATAATAGATTTTTAGTATTTATTATAATAAAATATTTAAATAAATAATCGTCGGGTCTCTATTTTATAACTAAAAATGGAATAAATCTCAATACAATGCAAACGATTTGTATCTCAATAATCCATCTTTCTTATATATTCTGATATTAAAAATATAAATTCAAATTACTTCAGAAAAGTTATTTCTCTTGAGAGATTCTGAATTAAACAAAGATTCTGAATTAAAGTTAAAAATAAAATGAATCACTCTGGAATTTTTGAATCGCCGTCATATGATCCAAACAATATACAACACAGACTTTGAATTTTGTCTTACCAGAGAAGGTAATCCTTCATAATAATTTGCGAATTTACTTAATGATTTAAGATGAAACACGTATGCGGAATCAAAACACACACACAAAAAAAATCTCTGACGAAATGCGTGGTTTATGATAGTCCGATTGCTCTTCTTCAAACTGGAATGGTAAATATACGCATGGTTATTATATTACATTTATTTTATAATTCTTCTTCAGATTTTTAAAATGTGTATGAATTAAAGAGAGTTCCGGAACGACATTTAAGTTTAATCTTGTTTATTTTTACAAACAATGAAGATGAACGTGTATGTGTATATGCGTGAGTGTATGTTGTTGCTCTATAGGCCAGATAGTTTGAGGTAGAGAGTACGCGCTAACACATATAACTTTAGAGGGTGGGAATGGGCATCTCGGAATGATTTTTTTAAACTTTAATTAATTAAAAATTAAGAGCAATTTTGATTTTTTTCCTCTCTAACCTCCGTAAATATTAAAACACAAAAATAATTTTTAAGTGTCTTCAAAATTAAGAAAAATCTTTTTTAATGATACCAATTTAATATTTGTGCAAAACTTTCCTAAGTCTTGGGAATTTTTTTAAACAAAGGTATTTTTTCCGAATCCGAAACCAATTCTGTTTTTTAATCAAATATACAATCACCTGATTTTTTTTCCCAATTGTTAAAAGAATGCTAACCCTGAATGATTTTGTTTAATACCTGTGTGGTTTATAAGTCGAATAAAAAGGTGAAGTTACAGTTCCATGAAAGTTTGAAGATAGATGGAGTGGACATTTTTATTTTTAATAGCATTGTGATGTTATTGAGCTGGTTTCCATTAGAAAGGCCCATGCACATGATGAACAGAACTTAAGACAATTAAAATACCATGCATTAATGTCAGATAATTCGGTGGAAGAAAGAATATGGAATAATAAAGTACAATTTATCTACAACCAAATACTCACCAAAACTCTCGGTGAATGATTTAGTCATCTAAGGCAACTAGTATAAGACAAAATAAAATGCAGAATATGGTATTTTTAAAACATATTTAAGCTTCTAAATAGATTTTTTTCAAATTTTGATAATAAACATAAAAAACGAATATAGAGAATGTTTGGTGATAGTTATTTAGATAGAATATAGATAAATACATAATTGAAAGACAAAATAAAGCTGTTTTAATATTTATCAATTTAGATAATTCATAGACATAAAGTTATATTTAAAGGACTTAACTAAAATTAAATATAGCCAATATTTCTAACCAGCTAGTTACCAAAGGCGATTAATTTTTAATGCTTTATAAAACTGCTGGATTTGAGTAAATATTATTCTTTTCTTTATGGCGCGAATGACGCTATCTATATAAAATGAACGAAAATATCTCGCATAAAATGCAACATTCACTAAAATGCATCTCAAAATATTGATTGCACACAATACCTGTTTTAACATCCGTATTCATCCATTCATTGAGTGAACGCATACATCTTTTATATAGAAACGCGTATTTATTTTCGCAAAAATCCAAGAATGATATTTGGAAGAACACGAATCCGCACTTCATCACGAATGCTCAAGAGAAACTTGAATGACAAACTCTAGGAGAGAAATGTTATCTCGGAGCAAATTGTGAACAGCAAGCCATTCATCAGCCGTTTCATACTTTCCGATAGACTTGGGGGTGAAAAATGAATGCGACTTAGCCGGACGGACGACTTTGCGGCGGATGACGAATTGGGAATTATGGATTAGATACCTTCTGGGATTCAGCGGAAAATATGAACTTTTCAGATAAAGCTTAACAATTTATGTGTGGTATAGATTCTCTTCGATAACAGACCTCAAATGAATTTCTCAGTGACAAATAATTTAGTTTCTAATCATAAATTGACAAAGGGAATTTTAAAATACATTAACCCTCAACTGAGTTGATAGTAACTGAACTGAAAGGGAGGTGAATGTTTAGGACATAACCGGGGAGGTGCGGTCTTGAAGACATGATTTTATTTACACACAAATTTAAATTTTCTAATAAAAGTATTGGTACGAAAATCTGTCAATATATTCTACAAATATTTTTCTTAATATATAAATATTTTTAAGAAATTTTTCAAAATATATTATTTTAAAAGATAATTACGTTGGAACATACATTTTTTCTCAAATTACGTGTCACAACAAACAATTTTCTTGAAAAAGCATATTACTTATTATTTTTTAAATCATATTTATTTTTCCAGTATACAAAGGTAAACAGAAAACGTTTTAAGGGAAAATTCAACAATTATATGGAAAAAAAATGACTATGGGTAAAATTTTCCCTTTTTTTTTTATTGGCATCATTGGTTTTTGAGGACATTTTAAACATACAGGTTAAGTACAAGTATAAAAAAACAGCCTATAAATTCTGTTATTTCTCTTGGTATATTAAACTATTTTAGAAATTTTTCAAAATACGTTAAAAATACACGAGAAAAATTAATTACATTTGAACACACATATTAAAAGCACCAGAATTAGAACTTTCATCGAAAAAAATTTCTGTACAAATATGTTCATCACTAACTCGAGGTGAACAATAGTTTGGATGATGTTTCGAGCACCAAATTTTAGAGCCATCTGCTAAGCCTTGTAAAAAAACCAGAACACTAAAAGGGAAGTGCGGTATCACAGACGCCGCGCTAAGAAATAGCTGAAATGTTTTAAAAAGCACCAGCTGAAGCTGGTTGAAAAAGTGCACGTGTAGTGAAGGTTACGAAACAGAAAGCTACAGGCTCAATCCATTCGACTAAGCTAAAAATAGAATAGGAGTGACCGAAAGTCCATCTTTAGAGGTCTGACAGACCGTTCCTCCTTAGTAAAGGGTTAACTATAACTGGTAGTTGGATTATATTCTAAAATGAATTTGCTTGCAATTTTTGGACTAGATTATACAATGTTAATAATAATGACAATTCTACTATGTTAATAATACAATGTTAATAATAATGACAATTCTACTATGTTAATAATACAGTGTTAATAATAATGACAATTCTACTATGTTAATAATACAATGTCAATAATAATGACAATTCTTCTATGTTAATAATACAATGTTAATAATAATGACAATTCTACTATGTCAATATGTAATGTTAATAATAATGACAATTCTACTATGTCAATAATATAATGTTAATAATAATGGCAATTCTACTCTACAATATTAATAGTAATGTTAACTTAGGCGTGTCGGAAAGCCATTGATATGACTTACCCCTTTAATAACCTTTACATTATCTTACTTATTTTTAAAAAAAAATATTTTTTTATATTATATAAATTTTACTGCATAATTTAATTTATTTTTAATTATTTAAAAATTTTAAATTAAGTTTCACAATATATTCCATTGTTGTAAAATGCAATGATTCTCAAATCAGTTTCAAAACTATTAGAATTATTTAATCTAATTTTTTTTATTGTTGTTGATTAAAATTTGGCTTATTCTTACATGTTATGTAGATTTCTGTATGTGACATGCATTTATTTAAATCCTTGAAATTTTGCTGAACGTAGAGATATAAATTTGACTTCAAAAGTAGTTGAAGTTCCATTTTAAATTAAAGATCAAATTTTAAGTGAGACGATAGAAAATTATAGGCAAATAATATTTTATCAGGAACAGAGAAAACTTTCTTAAATAATATGAGTTTAAATTGTTTGAAGTTTAAAAATAATTTACTGAGGAATTTATTAAGATCAACTTACACAAAGTACTTAATTAATATTTTCAGCAAACATTATGCCAACTGATCTTCAAACGGCAAATGAATGACAACCAAATATATGATGAATGCAATACTTGCTTGCAAAGGTATTATTAACTCCAATGATCCCAGAAAAGTTAAACTTGCAACTCGACAAAAGTAGTCATGACCATTTTTGTGCGCTTCTAAGATATCCTGACATGATTAAAGAATCCAAATGAATATTCGAACAATTTTTTCTTATTGAGTTAGATATTACGTCCAATATAATTTAATAGGTAAATAACTTATTGCTACAGAATAGGGAAGAACGTGAAAATTATATTTAAGAAAAGTCTACGCTTTGGAATACTGAATTTTGGAGGAAAAAAAACTCAATTAACTCAATTGGCAATTTTCTCAATAACCGTTTTATTAATTGTATACATAGAACATTTTATTTGTAATCTAGTAATATAATAAGACATTTATAGTTAAGAAAGCAATTATGACGAAAAAATATGCAATGTAAAGAATAGTTAAAAGAATATGGACAAATATGTAGAATATTATTTATTTTATTTATTTAATTTTTTTAAGAATAAACAAACAGATAACTTTCTCTAGAGTAGACCAGCACATTATGTGTTTGTCAATTCTTGATATAATAGGCAGTAGACAAAATTATTTCCTCTGGTGTCTTCAATTAAGTTTCTATTATAAAATGTATAATCTAAGTTTGGACGTTTTGTTTCGGAAATGTTTGTTGTGTCAAATTAATCTTGAATGCTGTATGAACCCAAAGAATTCTCACGTGATTTTTCTTTAAATCGTTTGTTCTTAATTATTTTCCTAATGTTTATTTTACGGTATGACAGATTTTTGCAAGGTTATAAAATAGAATAAGATTAAGGGTGACAAACATTACGATTAAGATTGGGATGCGTTTACGCTGAAAAGATTCAGAGTGACAAATATTGGTTAGTACTCCAATTTTCCCTCAGGATGACAAATATGAAGTATTATTCTAGGAAGATGAACACAGAATGTTATTCCATATTTGTCATCAACTAGAATAGTATTCTTCACTCTGTTATTCATTCATCACCTAGAAGAAATGTATTTTCGGATCTGTGGAAAATTATAAACATGGATCTGGGATTCGATAGTTAAACTGATTGGAAATGAAAATAAATCTTAAAATGTGTTCTATTAGGTTACAAAAAATAAAGATTAAGTTAGAAATAAAATTTTAATGTGGAAATAAAATACAGATAACGATATATGGGAATTTACACATTCACACAAAAGCGCAGTATTAATAACAAAAAAATGGTGTTACAGCTAGAACAGCGTAGTGAACGCTCAGGAAATTTCGGCTTTAATAAAATTATTTGTTTTGTTTCTATAAAGTTGTAACTTTGAGTAAAGAATGAACCGACATATTGCACATTGGTATCTCACACCATATTTGGCTTTTTTCCTCTGTTTCTCGATATGATATAATTCCGCCAGCTGCATATCATATGCCATATGTGAATTGAAAATAATCTATTTTCTATTACATTCTGTGATTTTTTGGGATTAAAGATCACTTTACCATCAATGATGCATTATGACAGACTTTCATATCATTTCTTAGAAATAACAATACATTACATTTTTATTGTATTTGAAAAAAATTATACATTAAAATAGTCAATTAGAATATACACTGGTGTGCAAAACTTAAGCAACAATGCAAATTTTAAGCAGATAGCCATGAAATTGCAGCAAAGGAGTTCTTGCAATCAGTACAATGAACACGTAATTCAAGAGAAAGGTCATGCGTATGCAAATATCAGGAGTAAAACGTCACAGGCGACATGAGCGTACGCAAAACACGTGCGGAAGGCGCGCGCAGCTCAACACTACAATAAAAGGAAGGACGGAGACGCAATTAAAGACATTCGCTGCAAGTGCACGTGAGTTAATTCGTGAAATATGGCTAGCAGAAATCACCTGGACGATTTCACACGTGGAAGAATGATCGGAAAGCTGTAGGAGGGGCGTAGTGTGACCAGTGTAGTTGAAGAGTTCGAAATCAACGAAAGTGTCGTTTCGCGCGCTTGGAAAGCCTTCCAAACCACAGGTACAGCTGTGAGAAAGGTTGGTGGTGGCCGCCCCAGGAAAACAACTGCAGTGGATGACCTATATATCGTCCTGCAGGCGAAAAGAAAACGAAACCAGTCAGCAAGCGCCATTTCTCAGCAACTGTGTGCAGCAACGGGGCGACAAGTGTCGCGTTTTACTGTGTCCAGACGCCTTCACAAAGGTGGACTATTCGCCCGCCGTCCTGAACGCTGCATCCCTTTGACAGTTTCCCACCAGCGTTTAGAGTGGTGCAGGGAGCACAAAAACTGGACATCTCATCAATAGAGTAGTGTCCTCTTTACAGATGAGAGTCGTTTTAGTGCCACAAGCGATTCCCAACGCCAGTTGTTTTGGAGAGAGGTCGGGACACGGTTTCATCCCAGTAACATCACGGAAAGAGACCGTTTCGGTGGTCCTGGAGTTGTCGTCTGGAGAGGCATTATGATGAACGGGCGAACTGAGCTCCAAGTTTTCGACAGAGGTTCTGTAACTGGAGATCGCTATTGTCAGGATGTGATCCTTCCCCATGTGCGTCTGTTCCGAGGTGCCATTGGATCAGACTTCGCTTTTATGGATGACAATGCACGGCCACACAGGACTCATGCTGTTGAGGAGCTCCTGGAAAGTGAAGATATCACTCGAATGAATTGGCTGGCGTGCTCCCCTGATTTAAATCCGATAGAACATGTGTGGGATGCTTTGAGGAGACGCCTTGCGGCGTGATTACATCCTCCTGGGAACACCCGACAACTTAAACAGATGCTGATTGAGGAATTGGCACTCTTACCTCAAGAACTGTTGGACAATCTGGTGCTGAGTATGGGGAGACGGTGCGAAGCAACCATTGCAGTTTGGGAGGGCATATCCCATACTAATTAACATCTGCTTGCTGTTCTTCCTCTTGGACAGACAATCATGTGTAACGATACTATGCGTTCAATAAAGCTTTTTTTTGTTTGATTCCATACTGTATGCATTGTATTCATTTCTGCTGAACTATGCTTTCAGAACAAAATGCTGTATCTCATTTCTGAATTTCATGTCTCTCAGATGATCTCTCGTGAAGTTATGGCAAAAAACATACCTGTTGCTTAAGTTTTGCACACCAGTGTAGTTTAATTTTAGGTTAACATTATGATATTCATTAAATAAAATCTAAGGTGTCCCTTATAGGAAAAAAATATTTAAGGAGATACAGAAAATTTCACTTTTTTCTAAATAAATTTTAGATTAGATTTTTTTTCACTCTTTAACCAATTCACTATTGACCCGGCCCTGAGGATTAACTTGGTAAAACATATTGTAAAATGAGTTATCATCAAGGATGCCCTAACTTTACTCCCTGCCCTCCTCGTTTGAAACAGAAATTGATCAACCAGGGTAAAATTTCCACTTCTGGTTGGGCTGGGTTAGTAGTGAAAGTGTTAATATAATTTTAATGTATGTAGAAGAGAAAATTCTAATACCAATTGATCTAATATGCAAGTTGATTTAATGAATCAAGCATTATTATTTAGGAATTATCTCCCTTTTTAAACCGAAAGAATTTTAAGAGAAATTTATGACTGAACTGGCTGTTTTACGATTAATGATTATTCAGGAATATTGTTTTTTTTTCCTTCTTTATGGAATAGCAGTAAAAATAATACCAAAAAAAAATCCTAATGGAAATTCTGACGAATCCATGTTCAAATTTCCTCTTTGACCAGACCATATTTTTGGCATTATGCCAGCCTGTCTGTAAACACGATAAGTGATAAATGCCTTGAGCAAAACGGATTGAAGTTGATGCATGGATTTAATACCTAATTTCTATATTTCTTCAAACTTTTCGTCGAAATCCATTAATTGAAAATCAGGTTGTATGAGGTTCAAGTGAAACGCAATAGCTAGAAAACTTAAGGATTCAGATGAATAAAATTTACTCATAGGTTTAGAATCTAAAATGAAACTTCCTATCACAATTTAGACCCAATCTATCTAAAGATGTTTACATGTAAAAGCAATAACTCATAAATTCATCGAATTAAATGAATGAAATTCGGTATGTGATCTTGTGACTACAACTATAGTTCCGTGTCAAATTTTGGCTTCAGTTGATAGGAAAAAATGCGATCAAAATACAAATTCGCTCTAGAGATTCAGTAAAATTATTAGATTCACACCAAGGATTTATATTTCTTAACTATTGTTCTTAGATGCCTTTCAAAGCATTTGTGGTTTTCTCAAGGTTTACAATTTTATTTTGGGGGTGGAGAAATATGACTTTTATTGGGGAGTATATGATAAATTTTCAGGAAGACTGCATCTGCAGATTTAAAATTATATCGTCTTGTTTACTGACAATGGTTTATATTATTACCAATTCTATAAGAAGTTAAATTGTTTTATGGTCTATGTATTTTCTGTAGTCGGTTCAAGGTCATATTTTCTATCTCGATATTGGTTGTCTGGTACCAGTAACGAGGTAGAAAATGTGACCTTGAACCGCCTATAGAAAATACACAGACTATAGACAGCAAATACCAAACTTTTTCAATTTGAGTTGTACTTGAAGCACCGAAGATTTTTCCGAGACAACCTTTTTAAAATAAAATAAATTATTTTTTCTTTCTCATACATTAAGTGTACAAAGAGAAAGTGCCGCCATCATCAAAAAATTCCAAAACATAAATTTTGATGCATCTCCAGGTTTCAGACATCTCTGAAGTCGGAAAAATATTTTTTGTAATTATGTCTCTTAACGATAACTCAAAACTACTTTGAGCTTAATGTACGAAATTCGACATATGGTCTTTAAAACAACATTTGTACACTTATCTCAAATTTCGAAGAAAATCCTTACATAAAAAATCTATCTCCTCGGCTGTCTGTGTAAAATTAATCAAGATTACTACAAAACGTAAAGAACTTTATAAATAAAATTTGATACATTGCTTAGCATCTAAAATGTAGATTCTTTTCAAATTTTGAAACAAATTTTACCATTGATAGGTATATTGCGATAACTAAAAACCGTAAATAAATAAATAAATGAGATTTGATAGGTGATCCTGTAACTAAATTTGTTATTTCGTACCAAATTTTGCTTTCAGTATGTTTGAATAAAGGTATTTCGATTTTTAGGTATTTGAATATTAAACACTAAACGGGGATTAAGAGCCAAATGAAAATCGCCAAAAAACACATGATAGATTCAGTAACAATGCTAGATTTATACCAAACTATGTTATTTCATATCTATTGTTCACCAATTGGGCCATATAGGACATTCGGGGACTTTCTGACCTTGATAAGGTCAGAAACTTTATACAAGGAGAGCAGGATAATATTTTATAGGAAAACATTCAAGGAAGTTTTTTGAGATACCATTTCCTGTTGCTAAAAACAGTCTTCAGTAAAAATAAATAAAGCACATTTTAAGTAATTGCTGATGAATTTTGATTAACGTATATTTAAGGGGATGAACTAGGCCTTTTGATCTCTACAAATTTTCTAAGATCATAAATCTGATTTGGTACCGACTCAGATGGAATTATTAGCAAATGGGATTAAAATTCTCCAAACTTAAGCGTTTAATATTAGTTATTCATTTCTTATTCTTTCATTACTTATTTCTTATTAACTTAAACATTTAATATTAGTTATTCTTTCTATTGCAATTAACGTTTGAATTATATAGTATAGATTCGAATATTAATTGCAATAGAAAGAAAATTTTAAATGTAAAGGTAAACTTTAAAAAAATAAAATATGTAATTACAGTGCCCTGAGGTTTGCTCGTTTAATCGTCAGTTCTCTCAGTAGAGTCAAATGTTTTCCATTAAATTAAATAGAAAACGAAATGTATTTGAAACTGAAAAAATAATATTTTTCTTTCGCAACAAATGGAATAAATTAAGTTTTTTAAATAATAATATAAGCTTAATCATACAGCAATTAACATATAATATGGGCAAACATTTTTAGAATTTTTTTTTATACATACATGACAAGAAAAAAGAAAAACACGATATATTTCTTTCTTTATCTACGTGATAAAAAAATATTTTCTTTGTTCTTTTACGCTAAAAAGATTTTGAATTGCTAAAATAAATTCATATTGAAAAATTTCAAATAAAAATTTTTTTATCATTACAGAAAACATTGTATTATTATTAATCCATTGTGAGAGAACTTATTTGACAAATAGTTTAATAAATTATCTGCTCGGTACCATAACGAAATAAGTGAATTTTAATGTTAGGCAATGCATATATTCAGAAAAAAACCCTATTTTAATGTTATAGAAAAAACATCTTTTTTATGACGCCATATAAATTAATGAAAACAAAATCTTTACAATAGAGAAATAATTTAATTCTTAATTAAATTAATTCTTAGTACATCATTCAATTACA
Source organism: Argiope aurantia (assembly GCA_026543865.1). Classification (NCBI taxonomy): domain Eukaryota; kingdom Metazoa; phylum Arthropoda; class Arachnida; order Araneae; family Araneidae; genus Argiope; species Argiope aurantia. Next base: position 113,185 of record JAPMOR010113746.1, on the reverse strand, counting down.
TGCTTTTTTTCCATAATCTTTATAAAACATACATTCATTGACAATGACAAAAATATTAAATGCATTGTTTGCTTAGAAGCAATACAAAAGAGACAATTATCGTATGGAAATTGTTTTTCTCCTCAGATATATGGGGACAAATTTCATGATTTTCTAAAAATGAATTATACATATTTCTAAAATTTACTAAGATCTTTATCAGCTCCTTAAATTGGTGTCAGTATGCGTGGAAACTAGGATATGGATGTTTGAGCTTGAAATTTTCATAATAAACTTTTCATAACATACCATTGTTCAGTTATAAATATAAAAAAAATATATCATAACAAAGACCTATTTTTCTAGCTATAAAACTAAATATTGGCAATTTTGAAATGAAAAATGAATTTAAATTCAAAATCTACGATGTTGGAATAAAGAAAAGAATTCTGATCTTATGTCACATTATACACTGGTGTGCAAAATTTAAGCAACAGGTATGTTTTTTGCCATAACTTCACGAGAAATCATCTGAGAGACATGAAATTCAGAAATGAGATACAGCATTTTGTTTGAAAGCATAGTTGCGCAGAAATGAATACAATGCATACAGTATGGAATCAAACAAAAAAGGCTTTATTGAACTCATAGTATCGTTACACATGATTGTCTGTCCAAGAGGAAGAACAGCAAGCAGATGTTAATTAGTATGGGATATGCCCTCCCCTTACTGCAATGGTTGCTTCGCACCGTCTCCCCATACTCAGCACCAGATTGTCCAACAGTTCTTGAGGTAATAATGTCCATTCCTCAATAAGTATCTGTTTAAGTTGTCGGGTGTTTCCAGGAGGATGTAATCTTGCCGTAAGGCGTCTCCCCAAAGCATCCCACACATGTTCTATCGGATTTAAATCAGGGGAGCACGCCGGCTAATCCATTCGAGTGATATCTTCACTTTCCAGAAGCTCCTCAACAGCATGAGTCCTGTGTGGCCGTGCATTGTCATCCATAAAAACGAAGTCTGATCCGATGGCACCTCGGAACAGACGCACATGGGGAAGGATCACCTCCTGACAATAGCGATCTCCAGTTACAGAACCTCTGGTGAAAACGTGGAGCTCAGTCCTCCCGTTCATCATAATGCCTCCCCAGACGACAACTCCAGGACCACCGAAACGGTCTCTTTCCGTGATGTTAGTGGGATGAAACCGTGTCCCGACCTCTCTCCAAATCAACTGGCGTTGGGAATCGCTTGTGGCACTAAAACTACTCTCATCTGTAAAGAGGACACGACTCTATTGATGAGATGTCCAGTGTTTGTGCTCCCTGCACTACTCTAAACGGTGCCGCCGGTGGGAAACTGTCAGAGGGATGCAGCGTTCAGGATGGCGGGCGAATAGGCCACCTTTGTGAAGGCGTCTGGACACAGTAAAACGCGACACTTGTCGCCCCGCTGCTGCACACAGTTGCTGAGCAATGGCGCTTGCTGACTGGTTTCGGGTTCTTTTCGCCTGCAGGACGATATATAGGTCATCCACTGCAGTTGTTTTCCTGGGGCGGCCATCACCATCACCAACCTTTCTCACAGCTGTACCTGTGGTTTGGAAGGCTTTGCAAGCGCGCGAAACGACACTTTTGTTGTTTCCGAACTCTTCAGCTACACTGGTCACACTACGCCCCTCCTACAGTTTTCCGATCATTCTTCCACGTGTGAAATCGTCCAGGTGATTTCTGCTAGCCATATTTCACGAATTAACTCACGTGCACTTGCAGCGAATGTCTTTAATTGCGTCTCCGTCCTTCCTTTTATTGTAGTGTTGAGCTGTTATAATAGTTCTATTTTTGCTTTGTCTAAAATATAAATTTTTCGAAATTGTTTCATTATTTTGTGTATATTATTTCTAAAGACTTTCTATTTAAGGAGATTTTACTGAATTAGAATGTTTTTTTTATTCTATTAGTTTCCTTTTCCTTTCGTATTTTAAAAGTAAGAATGCAAGCATTATTCTTTCTTTAACTGCGATATAGAAGTGTTCAGATTCTTTTTCTACCAAACTGAGCACCTTAAAATCCTTATTTTCTTCTGACGTTAGATAAAACGATAAATTGTCGATTGATTTTAATCCTCTGTTTCTCTATAAATGTCCAATATAATTTTTTAAAATTCAGATAGAATATTTATTTATCCTTGCTGACGCTAAGAAAAAGGCAATCTGGTTTGCCATTTTTTATTCCTGTTTCATATAGGGACAAAGGTTTATTCAATTTTTTTCAATTACTTAGAATATTTTAAAGTTTTTCTCTTCCTCTCAGATCATCTGCCAAATAGTTACTCTCAGAAGAATTTAACTATCATGACATATCAAATCATATATATTTCACCTTTATTTATCCATCTGGGCCACAGCTCATTTCTGAATGTCGTCCGTCACATACTCAAAGCCCTTCTATATTTCCTGAATATCGTACATCGCACATTCGAAGTCCTTCTATAATTTCTGAATATCGTTCATGAATATCGTTCATCGTTCTGAAGTCCTTCAACAAAGAAGTTTTCTAAAAATAAGATGTAATATCTTAAAATCTTCCTTTTTATTTGAACACACGCAAAATAATAACACACACGCAAAAAAAAAAAATCGAATTTTATCAATTAATAAAGAATTTTTTTTTGAATAAGTAAAGCAACTTTTTTAAAAAAAAATTGCGTATGATCTTTTGAAATTAAGTCTTATTCTATACTAATAACCTTTGGAAATTAACTGATTTGTATGTGATACTGGATATATTTAATTTCAATTAAATCGTTTACATATAGCTTCATGACCATTATTTCATCAAATTATTAGACATTAAAGCAATTTTATTTAAATAGTCTTATTTATTCTTTGTTTATTGCGTGTTAGAGCCTCTCTAACAGAGACAAAATCCATGACATCACAGAGCTTAAAAATGCTGACTGATTCGTCTGTTTTCTATATTGTCTGTCTTCTCGGTATTATGATTTCATTTTTTTAATCGTCTTATAAATTACACAGATATTAAACAGAATCTTTCTTCTCTAATTTTCAACAATAGAAGAAAATTACAAGATTAAATATTTGTTAAAATAGGATAAAAGACTTAATTTCAGGGTGGCAAGTTCCTATTGTTAAAAATTAGAAAAAAAAAATTCTTAAAAATATTTACTTTTTTTTCATTTTTTTCGTACATATTAAAAATAGTTCCGCTGTGATTATTTTGAAGTTCACAACTATAAATCAATAAGTCTGGAAAGAAGAATCGCTACTAATAATTTATACTTATAATAAAGCTCAATGTCTGTGTGTGTGTGTGTGTGTATGTTGGCGCTCTACAGTCCAGACCATTCAACCTACAGCTACCAAATTTAGCACGTGTATACCTTGGAGACCGGGAATGTGCACCTGGGGGTTATTTTTTCGAATTTTTAACTATAATTTTATTTATTTAAAAATTAAGCGAAATTTTGACGTGTTTCTGCTATAACTTCCGAAAATATTACCGCACAAAACAGTTTTTTACATGAAGTTAAAGATCAAAAATTTATCTTTTAAATGATACTAATGTTTTAATCTTAAAATTAAATTTCTATTTTTAATGAATTTTTAAATAAATATTCTAACTATGTTTTTCAATAATTTTTTCGTAAAAAATATAAATTAAAATTAAGCACGTTTCGCATTCATGGGAAAAAATTAGCTTTTTTCAAAGTGTTGCCATCATATTGATTAAAGCTCCAATTAAAAATAAATTAAATCTTTTTGGAAATGAAATCTGCAAAAATATAATTTTCGGCACGTGTTTGTAGGAAAGGAAACAAATATAAAATATTATTTTTTCTAAAAAATAAATTCAAGAAAAATTATTTTATGATCTTTTACACTCTCTATATAGGGTGTTTATTTAGTCCCGGACCCATTTTGATGCTTAATGACTCATAAAATAATGAAGATATAAACAAACTTATGGCATTTATTGATGGAATAACTCATATATTTTCCTTTTCAGGTTTGAATATTTTTACTTTTGTAAATATCGTCTACGCGTGTGGTTAATTTCAGATAATTTCATTTTCCAGTCTAAATATCTGTACTTTTCTAAATATCGTTTGCTTATTAATTGCATTTTTCTCTCCTTCGTTTTTGCAACTATTGAAATGCTATGTTTACTTTTGATGTGTTTGTTCTATGTAGTATTTTAGTATGTGATGTTTTATTCGAGTGGATATTAAGGATATTAATTTCCACAAGAGAAAGCACAGATTTTATTGTGGTTCACAGAAACGAAATCGATAGTGCAAGCACAGAGAAATTTCAGAAGAATTTACCAAAAAGATCATCCATCCAAAAACAGCATCTTGCGTCGGAAAAAGAATTTTCTAGAAATTTTAAGTATAGCAGATAAGAAACGTTGTTAATATCCAATCAACTAAATCAATCACTTAAACTGACTGATTTATGAAAATTTAAATATCACTATTCAATAAAAAAAGGATAATTTTAGATTTTTCATCGATCGTTTCAAAGAAAATACGCCGATAAGCGCGCAGGTTTTTGAAGATTAATTGGCCTAAGATTATGAAAATTTTGAGTTTTTTCTAAATTTTTAATATTCAAAACTTTATAAATAAGTCTTAGTTGATCGTGGAAAATAGAAACATTCATTCATTTATTTAAAATTTGGTGTGTCCAGAATATTTCTCAGAATATGATACCTTACTGCATTAAATTTATACTTCATAATTTTTGAAGTATATTTATAGGCCGGAACAAAATATTATTATTGATTTCATTTCAATCCTTTTAAAAGCAAAACTAAAAACTGAATTTTATGCTGAATCTGAGAAATTTTTGTTGAATTATTCTTTGAGATATTACATAAATTATGAAAAATATTTTGTAGTTCACATAAGACTTAAATACCGAGCGATTCAGCTTGCAATACTCATATTCAATAATAATAAGAATAAATAAATAACAATAAAAATGATAAATAAAATAAAACGCTTGGTTTTATTAAAAAATATCTTTATATTAATTGCAATTTCATCATTTCCACTTTAAATTAAAGTTGAAGTTTTACCGGAAATGACAACAAATTAACAAAATATAGATAGTAAATTGAACGAAACGATCTAAATAACAGTATAAGTTTGGTATGACTATCAAAATTTGAAGATTAAAAATGTATTGTTTGAGAATCTATTAAGAGACAAGTTACTTAAAATATTTAATTGAAAATTGTAGAGAGCGGTAATACTGGTGAACCAGCTGGTCGCCAAAGGCGGCTAGTAAAAAATAAAGTGTTTGTGTGTGCCTGCTTGTTGCTTCTGTGTTTATTAATGCTTGTATTGACACTCTATAGGTCAACTCGTTTTACTTAGAACTAACAAGCAAGATATATATACTATGAAAAAAATAAGCTGAATCTTGCCAATGAATTCCGATAACTTCACAGCACAAATTCCTTTTACATCTTTTCAAAATAGAAAACAATGCATATAGAATTATATGCATACCTAAATGTGAAAAAATAACAAGTAATGAAAAGAAAATGTTCTTTTCAATGAAAATGTTTCAAATCAAAATTCTGTATCATGGAAGTTTTATTTAACATCATGATTTAAAGATAATTTATTTTAAGATTATTTAAACATAATTTTTCTACTTTTGAAAATTATATAAATTACACATTTTTATAATGAGTGGATTGTACCCTATTTAAGGAGTTAAACATTATTAGTTTATGTGAAGAAATATTATAAAAAATAAATTTATTTGAAGGCATTTACAGTATTTGAAAGTTCACCGTGCTCTTAAGCATCCTTCATAGAAACTGGTACAAGGATAAAGTTTTCTTTTTCCTTTAAGACAGTAAAAAAGACGACAGGTTGTTCAGTTTATGTACATTTTCAAGCTCTGAGAAGAATTAAAAAAAATCCCTTTTCATTTTCCTCATTAAAATCTCTTTTATTATATTGTATGATATCGCCACCATAAATATTTTCTACAAATCTAATTCGCTTTTTGAGCAGATGCATAATTCAGTTTATAAAACACTGCCATCAAATTGAAAGAAACCGAAACTATGAACATAAAAAAAGTCGCCAAATAGGAAATTATGTATAAAAAAACTTTTCCCCTTTGTCACTTGATGTTTATTATACCCTTCTTTTTATTTATCGCTGCCAATCCATGAGAACGCATGTTATATTTTCCCTTCTTATTACGCCTCGTAAATTTTTTCAATGAGCTACAGTCATTTGGCTTGAAAGATGGAAAGAGTTTTTGCTATGGTCTCAAACAAAAGCTCGCCAATCGCCAATATTTCTTGTCTTATTTTATTTCTCCCATTTTATTTTCTTCTTTTTGAATTTCACTCCCAGTGATAAACTTTCCCTCGTTCCGGTGTACATGTATTTCATATTTATACAACACAGACCAGGACTCGAGTTGGAATTTCCAAAATTTGAACCGGTTTTTATGATGTATAGAATAAAACTATTTGGAGAGTGAAATACTAGAATGGTAGAGAATCTTGTACTTGAACATCCACGCCACTGAAAAAATGCCCTTCCAGTTTTTATTTGATTTTTTTTCTTTCATGTGCTTTCATTTGGTTAAAAGCTTTTCAATATATTGCCACTACATGAAAAGCAGAGTAAGCGATGCACCAAACACCGTAAATCAGATGGAGAGAAATTCGGATTAGAGTGAGATGTTTTCACGTTTATCTTGTGCATTTATTAAATGCCGCATAAACAGAATACGTGCGTGAATTGAAAAAGTAAAAATAGATGCATAGGCACTGATAAAAAGCCTTAAGAAACGATTTCCTAGAATAAATTCTTTTCCTTTAGTTTAGTGCTTTAAAGAAGTTTTTATTTTACAATGGATTCCCTCTTTCAGAAATTCTTCAGCAACTTTAAACAATGATATTGTTAGTATGGCATTATTTAGTATAATAATAATAAATACAAACTAGCCGACTTCGGTGAAACACTATTCACACATTTAATCACATTAATTTAGATAAGTCAACCATAGGAGATAAATTACATCTTACTATTACAAAAGCAAGTTTTATTATAAATTGCATTTCCTCAAAGCTGCTTTAAAAATACTTTATATGGATTTTGTAAATAGTGAATCAGTCTCCTGATATAATATAATAAAGTTCTGCTTAAAATAAGTTTAATAACCCAATCATGAAATAAAATAAAATGTTCTCTTAAAACCATATATTAGTTTAGAATGTTAATATATATATATATATATATATATATAT
>JAPMOR010113746.1:82728-97731 GCA_026543865.1 Argiope aurantia | reverse complement strand
AAGAGAATTGATATGATTTTTTAAATCGAAAAAAAGATGTCAAATAGCTTTTTTACATTTTCCAATTGTCTCTTAAGTTCCATAATATTTGTCTTGTTAAATATTTAATTATAAGTGACTCATCAGTCTTGACTGTGCGATATCATATATGCTCACGTGAGAATAAAAGAAAGTATCTACGAATACCCACGACAACAGATGGAAGCAAAAAGTCAGACCTTTATATGAATTGAAGTGAATCATTAGATGCTAACCTTTCCTAGATACAAAATAAATAAACAAAAATGAAATCTACGATCGCAAATTTCAAGTTATCATGTGAGAATATTATTATTTTTAAGTCATTATTTGTCTTAATTAATTTAAGTCATTAACCAGCATAAACCGGTTTGAAACAATCACGAGACTTCTCTAACGGTCTCTATTCCCCCCTCTCTCACTCTATCTATCTATTATCAATATCTATATCTATATCTATATCTACATCTGTCTATCTATCTATCTAAATATATATATGATGTATATATTTTAAATTTTAATTTTTAATTTTTCTAGCTGGCAAACAAAGTTTTGGAGCTCGACCGATTTTCAGATGAAATAACAACTATGATGTCATACTTCTACGTCAACCTTTTAAAACGTATCTGCTGTCACGAAAGCATATGTAATAATAATGCAATACGGGTAAAAGAAGGTAAACCTTTTAAAACGCATCTGCTTTCAAAGAAGCATACACAATAATAATGCAATACTATAAAAATTAGGTAAAAAAATATATTCGACTAAAAGATGGTTATGAAAATTGCCATTTATGCTATATTCATTGCCTACGCGATTTCGAGCTTCAATACTCCCTAACCAAATTACATCATGTTTCCACATGATAAAAAAACCTCTGAAAAATGGATTTCTTTTGAAGAAATATTTTTCTCTGAAATCTACAATGTTGCAATTCATTACAAAATGGACTGTAAAAGTACTTTATTGTTAATTCTCTTGCTATATAAAAGTTAACTTTGTTTTATAGCCATCTGAATATTTTTAATGCCCTCCAACTATGTATTATATAATCTGACCTTAAATTCTTGCAAATAAAATTTTGTCATAAATTTATAGTATCCAGATAACATTTTGAAGAATAAATATGTAATATTATTAAAACCATTTATGCAATAATAATAGCCTAAAAGTAAGAATTCGTGAGTGAATATTTTATAGCAATAATTTATTTCATATAAATAAATGACTGTTATTAAAATCATTTATTCATATAAAAGCTTTCATTTGTTCATATAATCATATAAAAGTCGCAGTAATTTATTTTATATAATAAAACGAGTAATATTTTATTCATATATGTAAATGAATATTTTATAAAAGTCATTTATTTTAACGGTGTGTCATCATATCTTAATGACTACATATTGATTGAATTCAAAAATTATTAAATGAAGTAAACAATACTTGAAAATACCAATTTTAGTAGTGAGAAACAATAACAACACATATTATAACACATGAAAATGTTCTTATTATGAGTTTGATTTTAAACTATTTGGAAACCAGACCGTAAAATTAATCTTATGGAAGAATGTTTTGTTACATAGAAGAAAAATGCAATTTGGAGCTTAAAAGTATTTTGATTTTTAAACTTAGTGATAAATTTTCCATTGCACGAAAAAGCAGGAAGAAAGAAGGGAAAAATGCAATGATATTATTCTTTTAAAAAAGAAAATAAAAATAAAAAATAAAGATATGACAAAAATAAAAACCCAAAACGTGACTAAAAACGAAAACACCTTTGGAAAACTCATTTCAAGAAAAATTCTTGAGGGGGGAAAGAAACCGCATCTATTGCCAACAGTTGTCCCATAAAAGAATATAAAAATATTTCGTTATTTATTAGCGGTCTCTTAAGACCTCTACTGCAATTTACTTCTTTTTTTTCTCCAACGAAACAAATGAAAAACAAGCATAGAATGCGAGAAATAAAATTTTCGAAAAGCTCCCTTCTTCTGCCCAATTTATTCCAGTAAGTGTTTCGGTTTGAAATCAGGAATATTTTTTCGCTCCATTCATGCGGCTTAAATCTTTTAAGATAAAACAATCAATTTGCAATTTTTGTGGCATTTTATTTCTTTCTGCCAAGTAGTTACGTGACCAGAATGAACGAGCAATGCGTTTTTATCCCTTTATTTTTAATATTCCCAGCAATATTCCAAGAATGATGCCTTTTCATATAACGGCGTAGAAGCAATCAAAACAATCTCCTTCCAGATTAACTTCCAGATTATGGATATACATTTTATGTGTAAGCACCGTTATAAGTCTTGGCTGGCAGCATATTAAAAGTAATATGGATACCGCCTCGCTTACCTTTTACTATATTAAGATGTTCTTTATACGTATCGTAACTAATCTAGCTTGAGCGATAACGTTAACCAAAATTAGTTTAATGACGTACAGGATCTGTGCGCTTATTTTTTAGTGACTTTTACACAATATAAATCAATTTTTGACATTAAATTATTTCTCTTTTTAAATTGCTTTTGTTATTTTAATTTTCTTGTATGTAAAGGCGTGGATTATTTGAGCGGAATGTCAGAAATCTCTTCGGATTATTGAAAACCCAGTCGATAGAGTCTTAATTCTAAATCATGACATTTTAGCTTGTTCAATAAAGTTCTCTAATATTGTGTAGTTGAAGTTATAAAAATAAAATTATAGGTACTTTAATGTATCCATGTTTTAACATTTTTTTTTGTTAACAAATTTCTCATACGTAATTTTGAAGCATTAACTAGTTTTGACAAAAACAATTTGTAAATACTTCTGTTTCCTTTTCACCTTCCTAAAAATTATTCAAGGGAAAATTAGTAAAGAATATCCCCACCCCGGGAGAAACAAGGAACTATTCAGATATATTTCTTATTCCATTTTTTCAAGAAAATACTTGAAATTTGAATATGCTCGCATTCCTTTTGAAATGAGTACTCAGCTAATGCTAAGGACTTCCTATATACATATAGAAAAAAAAATGCAATTAAAAAATATAAAACACAGTTTGATTCGCTGTTTGATTGTGTCTGTTCACAGAGGTTAAAATGAGTGAAGATGCCATAAAAAATCTTATTGCCCACCCTAATTTTAATGTCAATGATTTTCGTAAAATTCTACTGTGACTGAGAGAGGATTAGTCAACAACATACACTTTACTAATAATATTATCATTACCTCACCAATAACAAGGTTTTTTCCGCCCCTACTTTTTATGCAGCTTTACGTGGTACACTATAGTTATAGCTTCCCCCCTTGTATATCCACCACAAAAAATGTCATTTAGCCTTAGTCTTCTATCTCATCATATATAAAAACTGAAAATACTATTTTAAATGAAATAATGCAATTTAAAATATTCTGCTTATAAAATGTTCAGATAGATTGTCTGCATATTTAAAATCGTTAAAATTTTGAAACTTTGAAAAATAAAACCTCTTTGTGATATAACAAAAAGATTCAACATGGAAAAATCATATTGAGCTATAATTTTGGTTAATATACAATTTTACATCAGAAGATATTGGAAATTATTTTGACTCAATTTTATATTTTGACATATACAGGGTGTTTCTGTGAACCGTTTTAGAACTTCTAAGAGGGGTAGGGTACATCCTGACATCATGTGGGGTCGGAAATGCTTTCCTGAAGCGGTTTTGTACACAGAAGCACCATAAAGAAAAGAGACCGTAAATGAGAAATCGTTTTAATAATACATGAAAAGAAGCAAAAGGTACATGGATTAAAGTAAGTGTTCGAAGTTTCTTCCACGGGCTACAATGCACGCCTCACATCTCCGACGCACGGACATCCGAACATTCTGGAATACTCCAGGCATATCTCGAATCTCTCCTGCAGCTACTGCGATTCTTGCAACGAACTCCTCAGCAGTGTCAACAGGGATGTCATAAACTAGCGATTTCATATGACCCCAGAAATAAAATCGGGAAATAAAATAAGACATGATAAGTCGGGTGACAGAGCAGGCCAACGCACGGGGCCCCCACGACCGATCCACCGTTGATCAAATATGACATCCAGGTAGTTACGTACATCTCCGCTATAATGGGCAGGGGCTTCATCGTGTTGAAACCGCATTGTTTGTTGCGTCGATGCAGAAATCTGTTAATCTCTCAATTGCTGTGGCAATACTTGCAGCAGAAAGAGCAAGTACGTAGGTCCGGTTAGACTACCCAGTAACAGGTAAGGTCCGATGAGGTGATCTCCCACAATACCGGCCCATACATTGACCGAAAATCGATTCTGTGTTGCACGATGTCGTATTGCATGCGGGTTCTCGACCGCCCAGATATGGTCGTTATGCGTGTTGAAAATTCCTTCCCTTGTGAAGGATGCCTCATCGGAAAACAAAACTTGAGCAGGAAAAAGGGGATTTGTGGCACATTTTCCCAGGTGCCACTGTGCGAAAGCAATACGAGTTACATAATCCTCCTGTTTCTGTGTCTGGACACGCTGCACGTGAAACGGATGCATGTCTTCTGCTCGGAGAATCATCCAGACGCTGCAATGGGAAACTCCGACTGCATTTGCTACACTTCGTGTACTCGTTCTTGGATTCCCCTGTACATGCTGCAGCACATTCTGTTCGGCGTCTGCAGTCTGTGTTGTTCTTACCCTGTTCCTGCGAGCTCTTTCTAATGAACCTGTCTCAGCTAACCTCTGGTACAGTCTTGCAAAGAAATTATGACTGGGAATACGCCTCGTCGAATATCGTTCCGCGTACAAACGCTGTGCGGCTGGCCCACTACAATTTGCAACCCCGTACGCCAAATGCATATCGGCTAACTCTGCGATCGTGTAATCATCCATCCTACTAAATTGGCGTTCTTGTGCTAAATGAAGATTCCCTGCACGAAAGCTCGGACTTTTCGCACAACCCCATCTACCGCGTCAGGAAAGCATTTCTGACTGCCCATGGGTAAATGATTTTGGTTCGTCAGGATGTAACCTAACCCTCTTAGAAGTTCTGAAAAGGTTCACTGAAACACCCTGTATAAGATTTAAATATTCTCTATATGTCGGTAACATCATTTTTATTTTCTGACACTTTAAAAGCATCTTCAAAGTTACATCTGCAGATTATATTCATTTGATATTTAATACACTACAAAATAATTATTAGAGAATTTCTGGTAGAAGAATCTTTTACATAAAAAAATTGTTTAAAAATGTTGAAAATTCTATATGATTTTCATGCACAAAGGTCTACACTAGAAAAATTTGCTGAATGAGGTAAGGAAATAAAATTAAATATACCTTTCATTATTTGAAGGAAATAATAATTTTAATGCTAAATTTAATATCTTACTGAATTTAGAGGGAAAAAAAATATATGATTTTTATTTCATCTGCAGTTTGACCTTGAGTATCTTTACGAGCATATACCGTTCTACTATTTTTGTCTTCTACTCGTAAATTGACATGGAAAGCTACAGCCCTTTATTTTGAAAGCATATAAAAATAAAATAGTGCTCTTCATTCTCTGAAAAAATTAGTTTTCTCCTGTGCTTCACCTGAAACTTAGTGTTCTTTATAAATGATTTTTCACTGCAAAAGGCTTCATTGTGCGAACACATGCATATGCTTTTAACAAAAGTGCTACGCAAATTCAAATCGTCAGACTAAGTGTTCATTCATTTATTCCACATAATTTTAATTCCTATTATTATAGCATGTTTTATATATTTCAGATCTTGATTATCATTTATTTTGCTGCTCTTCATAAGAATAGAAATTTGAAAACTGGTATAATTATAGGAATACTTGTGATGTAAATAATTATAGTAATAGTTATCATATGCATATACGAGAAAAATTATTTACATACGATGTTTAAATAAGTAATCAGTTTAATAATGTAAAGTTCATATTAGAAATATTTTTTAACAAATCAACAAACAATAAGATTTCAATTAAAATTTCTTAGAAAAAAATATGGCCGTTTCATTCAAATATGTTAAATGCAGTAATAAAATTAATAAATAAAAGTTAAAAATAATTATAATACATATCAATGTAATTTATGAGGGACATCTTTTACTTAAAGTTTGTGAATATATATTTATAAACATTACATACGTTTTTAAAAGTTTAAAATAGTTTTCATAAAGATATCAAAACAGTGCTTTCATTCGCCTAAAGACAATTAATTGACAAAAGCACAATTGTTCATTTATAGAATTTTTTAAGAGTCACTTAAAATTCCTTTTCTTCTTAATAAATAACAAATCTTTATGAAAATAATAACTTAAAAAAGAATTTCATTTGAAATGTTATTTCAATTTTTAATCATACATTTTTGTTCATTTCGAAAGAAATTCTTAGAAAACCGTAATTTCCAAGGATTTTATTCATCTCAATAATTGAAATTTATTATTTTCAAACATAATTTGGACCACTTCTGTCATTCATTTAAAATAAAAAAAAATGTAAAACTTTATATAAAAAAGGGTAATCTAAAATATTGACCAATTCTTCACGAATCATTAAAATAATTTCAAATTGTTCATTTTCCATATGTATAGAATAAATGTAAAAAATAATTTTCCATCCAAAATATTTATTAGAAATGCGTAGTTAGTTAATATTTGTTCCTTTAAATTTAATTCCATCTATGATTACATATACTATTGATTACAGTTAATTTTATGGAATTTGGCATTTTTGTAAATAATCTTGAGCACATAATATAAACATCAATAACTTTACACAAATAGAAATGGCCACTTATTTGTTACAAAATATGGTAATCGTTATGCTTTAAATATAAAAATAATTAATTTGGTCAGTAAATTTCTAAAATTACAATTTTTTTCATTAACTTTTTATACTCTGTTAGTGATATTTTACGAGGCGATGTGTAGAACTTACTTTTTAATAAGGACAGAAACTCTAAGATAGAATTAAAACTTGCGATGAATAATAAAATAATATGGCCCTAGAACACTTTTACTTTAATTTGGTATTTTTTATTGCTGTTGGACTTCTTTATATATCCTTACAATACAAAAACATAGAAAATAATATTGGATTCAAGCATTTAATAAGAGGTAATGTTTGAATGCTATTATTAAAAATAGTTGGTGATATTTTGAAATTTGTAAATGCGAGATCCTAAATTCATCGTTTTTTAGACAACACTGAAAATTTAATGTAACAAAAAAAACCCCTTATTTATCAGGAATGGGGTTCTGAAAATTCACATGCGCACATAAAATGACTCTGTCCTTTCATATGACAAGTAGCAGTGGTGGTGACACTTTAAATTCATATCTCTAATTTTGAAAAAAATATATAATATTATAAAAATTAAACTGCGTCAGAAAGTTAAGCATATTTTGTAATTATGTTATTAATGAAGTACATTTCAGTTGAAAGGCAGGAAATATGATATGCGAACATGGATTAGTTACAAAAAAGAGGAAGTATTGTAGAAAACAGTAAAGGCCCCTTTAATTATAAAAATATACAGTTTGAAAAAAAATGGGCATAATAGGAATTCACACTTGAGTGAAAAACAAATAAAATAAAAAGGTGATGATGCAATTTTAAACAAGAAATGTGCCGCCCCCGTCCTCCGCTGTCTGACAAGCATGCTTCACGCTGATTTTCTATACTTGCGATGACATTGTAGATGGGTTGCGGTCTCAGGAAACTTCAAATATCATGAAGAGTTCTTATTTGTCTTATAGGCAGGAAAGCCTTAAATTTTCTTCTCAACGTATCCCACATATGTTCAATAAGATTCAGATTAGGTGAATGGGTTCGCCACGGCTGGTGTTGGATATTTTCCGGTTTAAGTACGTCGTCGATCATGCCGGTGCGGGGATAAGCCCTCTTATAATTCGTAAACATGAAGTCAGAACCACAACAGCTTAAAGCAAGCAAACATTAGTTTCATGAACTTCATATCTGTAATTTTTAGGAGTCACAAACTCCATCTCAGAGATATAGAAGAAGTGGAAATTTTCTGTGGAATTTTACTGCCGAATCTACTGTGGAATTCTTTCTCCGGATATTGTACAAGGTTACTGGATTTTTATTTATTACGAAAAATCATACTTGTTTTTATTTCTGGTGTTCTGATAATATACAAATTCTGTGGCTGTTTCTGCATTTTGGAATAAAAGATTAAAAATATTTTTTTCTGTAAAAAAAAAAAAAAAAGCGAAAATATATTCATTTATACATTGCTGTTTATTAACTCCACTTTTCTATTAAAGAAAACATTGTAATGTCTGATTGCAATTTAAGATCGAAGTAAATAATTACACGAATAATAAAATTATTTTTAAATGAATGACTGCTAAGATATTTTATTATAAACGTTAAAAAATAATACCAATATCTTGTACATATATTTAAATTTTTGAGGTTTTCTTGTCATTTTTTTTGGTTTGCATTTTTTATTGATTATCTCTCTAAAGCATATCATATATTACAAATAATATTTTTGCTATAATAATGTATCTAAATCTTATTTTTGAGTCACCCGATTATTTTGCTGCCATGTATGATTAAAAATTTCAGATATAATCATTTTGTTTTTTTCCTTCTTTTTTTGTAATAATCAGTCATTTTAAAGATTTAAATTATTTTTACCTACTGCTATGTAAACATTCACAAACTTCTATTAGTTAAATTTTTAAAGTCCAGGAAAGTGAAAAATATATATATTTAAGATTTACGTAAACCTTCTGGACAAAAGTAGATCCTACAGGAAAATTCCACAGAAGTATTCCGCTTTCCGGAAATTTATACTTTTGAGACGGAGTTTGAAAACTTCTAAAAATTACAGATACGAAGTTCATGAAACTAATGTTTGCCCGCTTTGAGGTGTTGTTGGCCTTGACTTCATATTTATAAAGGATAAGAAGGTTTATCTCCGCACTAACTTGGTCGAAGACTTACCTAAACTGGAAAATATCCAATGCTAGCCGTGGCTTGCTCACTCACCTGATCTGAATCCTATTGAGCATGTGCGGGATACTCTGAGAAAAAAATAATTCTTTCGCATCTACTAATGGCCGACTATAGGCGAAATTTAGGATATATTCATTTCGTTTATTTTCCTTGTCTTTTTTAATAATCAGTCATTTTTAAGATTTAAATTATTTTTACCTACTGCTATGCAAACATTCATAAACTTCAATTCGAAAATTTTTTTAAAGTCCATGAAAGTGAAAAAAATTATTTTCCTGATTTTTGTAAACCTTCTGGACAAAATATCTCCAATTTTTGGGTTTCAGTAATCTTGTAATAAATTTTAGCAGAATGACAAATCCCTCAATCGGGAAAAATGCTCTGATGATTCATCCAAAATAATTTGATTGGAAACAAAACGGATTGCTAAATAAAGCCAACAAGATACTTTATTTTAGTTTTTATTTTATATTTCTGAAATGTCTTCTTTGTTTACCAAAATAAATTTAAAATATATAAACGTGATGAATTTTATTTATGTGGTGTCTTCCCTTAATTCAATAATGAATGGAAAATGAGAAGCAAATTTTTCCCGATCTAATTTATTAGTCGAATATATGTTCGCCATTTTTATTGCAATTTAAATAACTTCTACGTTATAACTTACTAAAATAAATTACCATATGCTCTTAATAAAATAAAGTAATAAATACTGAAAGCCGATTTAGTCAAAACTTATAACCCATTAGAACTCTCTATTAACCATTAAAACAGGTCCACTACTTCTTTTAAACAAAATTAAAGAATTCGGAAAGCAACACCAGCCAATATTTCAAAGCGAAGTCTAAGAATATGCACAAACTTTACTTACTCTCCCGGTCGTTTGTTCTTTGAACCAAAACCAGATCATAAATTAAAAGACTTGAGAAATTTTTCCATGCTCTGGCGATACTGCACTCTAAATTCCAAGAATTAAAGGACTGAAGGAGAAAAAAGCAACAATTTCTAAATGGGTTTAAATTTGCTTTATAAAGCGTTAAGGGTAATTACTGAATCGAGATATGGAAGAATTTCCTAGAAATGCTGCCTGGTAGCAATCACCTTAAAGGGTGTACCCATAACTTGTTCTGACATTAACGACCGAAGAACTTGGAAAAATTATGAAGGTCTGAATATTCTCTGCACATGTCGCTCTGAATAATTGCCCCTTGGAACTTTCAGAGAAGAAAAATATTCCACCTTTTATTAAAGAGAGAGGATTCCTGGGCTTTTTGTCCTTCATCAATTCTGTCCAAATTTGGAAAAAAAAATGATAACATTAGAGAGAAACTATTAGAAGATAAACATGAGAATTTCGTATGAAGAAATGAAAAGAAAGTAATTTAAATTAATTAATGAATCGAATGTTATTTGTTATTTTTATTATTGTTAAAATAATAAAAAAATAGTAGCAATAATTATAAGGGACGTTTAAGTGAAAATATTTCACTTTTATTAAGGAGAGAGAAATCCTGGTCTTTTTGTAATTCATCGATTATATCCAAATTTGGAAAAAAAATGATAACGTTATAGGGAAACTACTAGAGGATAAACAGGAGAAATTGTATAAATAAATGAAAAGATTCTTAGTAATTTAAATTAATTAATGCTTTGAATGCTATTTGTTATTTTCATGATTGTTTATTATTACTTAAGCAAAAAAAGTAAAAATAATGATAAGCGAATACTTTAAGTGAAACTTTTTAATAAAGAGAGATTAAGAGACATGTAAGTGAAAATATTTCACCTCATACTAAGGAAAGAATATTCCAGGGCTTTTTGTCCTTCATTGATTCTGTCCAAATTTAGAAAAAATGTTAATATTAAAGAGAAGATACTAGAAGATAAACAGGAAAAATCATGTAAAGAAACGAAAATATACTTAGTCATTTAAATTAATTAATGTAGTAAATGCTATTTGTTATTTTAATTATTGTTTAGGCAATAAAAATAGTAGCAATAATGATAAAGGACGTATAAGTGAAAATATTTCACCTCCTATTTCAGAGAGACGATTCCTAGACTTTTTTGACCTTCATCAGTTCTGTCCATATTTGGAAAAAATTGATAACATTAGAGGTCAGCTACTAGGGGATAACCAGGAGAAATCGTATAAAGAAATGAAAATATACTTAATTATTTAAATCAATTAATGCATTGAATATTATTTGTTCTTTCCATTATTGTTTTGGCAATAAAAACCATAACAATAACAATAAGGGAAGTGTAAATGAAAATATTTTACCTTTTATTAAAGAAAGATGATTCTGAAATTTCTTGTCCTTCATCAATTCCGTCGAAATTCGGAAAAAAATTGTGGCATTAAAAGGAGGCTATTAGAAGATAAACAGAATTCCATAAGGAAATAAAAATTTACTAAACAATTTAATTTGGTTAATGAATCGAATACATGTTTCTAGTTTTCATTATTATTTACAAAATCAAAATCGTAACCATAATATTAAGGGATACAGAATTGAAAATATGTAATCTTTTGTTAAAGAAATTAGATTCTTGAATTTTTGACTTTCATCAATTCTGACCAAATTTGGGGAAAAATAATAATAATAGAGAGAAGTTATTATAAAAAAGCGACGAGATTCCTACAAAAAAATGGGAAAGAACGTAGAAATTTTAATCATTCAATGAATTGAATACATTCTTGCAATTTCCATTATTATTTAAATATTAAAAATAGAAAATATAATATTAAGTGACGTGTTATTGGAAATATTTCATCCTTCATAAAAGAATGAGGAATTATAAGTTTTTGTCCTTCAATTCTCTTCAAATTAAGAAAAAGTAATCTAACAGCGGAACTAGTAGAGTATAAAAAATAAAACACCTATAAAGAAATGAATAACTGCTTAATAATTTAAATAAATTAATATATTGAATATATGCTCACTATTTTTATACTTAAATAATAAACATTGTAACTATAATTTTAATGGTTGTATAATTGAAAGTATTTTGCGTTTTATTACGAGAGAAGTTGCTTTGATATCTGGCCTTTCATCAATTATCAAACTTGAAAATATTTAAGAAGAAAAATAACAGAATATGAACGAAAAATTTCCCATCAAGAAATTAGAAATAGTTGAAATTAATTAATGAATTGAAAACATGATCAACATATTTGTTAGTATTTAAATTATAAAATAATATAAAATTATAAAAAAATATATATAATTATAAAAATTGTTGCTAAAATGTCAACTAAAATTGAATTGGAAAATATTTCATTAAAGAGAAAGGATTTTTTTTTGTCTCATCATTTCTGCTTAAACATTGAAGAAATAATAATTTAAAAGACAGGATAATGGAAAACAAAAATAAAATTTCTGCAAGGAAATCAGGAGTAATTTGCTAAATTAATTAATATATTGAAAACATGTTTATTATTTTTGCTATCATTTAGATAATAAAAATTATAATTTATTAAATTAATTAAAGCAATAAATTAATATAATCATCAAGAAGACATTTGTCCGAAGATATTACATTTAAAAATATTTGTCTTTAAATTAAATGCCAATTAACAATTTATCAATTCTATCGAAATATGGAAAGAAATTATGATAGAGGCAAATTAATAGAAGATTAACAATACATTTGCTGTAAAAGCAGATTACAGAAGAGATTTTAACCAAAATCATTTAATAAAAATTTTAAAATTAATTCGATATCAAGCTGTTTATTTTATATTAGTTCTTTAATGTTTAAATAACTTATGTAGATTTATTAAAATTACAAAATTGCCTACCTTTGTTGTTCTACATAAACGCATTGTTTACCAATGAAAGTATACTACTGTAATTTTTTTATCAATATGACATCATAAATTCATATTGAACAAATACTGTTAATAATAACAATAAAATTTATTGGTTCATATTGAAGAAAAATAGAAAAAGGTAGTTTTAGTTTCATAAAGAAAAAAATTTACACAGTTGCTAATGCAGTGTAAATTATGAAGATCTTAATTCTGAGTTACGGTCGGTTAATCACTTCAGTTCCAGTTTATCAGTTCAGAAGATTTTAATTGCATAAGAATTTTTGTTAATACTTTAGTTATGCTAATAAAATATAAAAGAATCTAAAGTGCCGCATTTTTGGTAGCTATTAACATTCAGCTCGTACCTATTGATCGGCTATTCACTTTTTTATTGAACAGAATATCAAACATGATTAGAGGTGGAAAAGTTAAAAATATTTGATAAAAATACTCTTTAGTTTAGCTTATTAAATTACTAGTCGTGTTTAACGACCTGTTGGTTCGCCAGTCTTAATGCTTGTTAAAATTTTCAATTAAATAATTTATGTAATTTTTCTTTTCATAGCTTCTTCAATAAAACATTTTTAAACTTAAAATTTATTTTAGATATATAATTCACTCATAATATTATTATAGCCTTAAGCCATAATGCATTATTTATCACTCTAATTTTCGTCTAGCTCCCTTAAAATTTCTACCTTAAATTAAAATGAAAATGTTTAAACTGTTAATATATATAAAAAAACTTTTTTTACTGAAACCAACGTGTTCTTTTAATATGAATACTGAAAACAGAGTCTTTCAGCATTTAAATCTTATGTGCAATACAGACTGTCTTTCATAATTTATATAATTTCTCAAAAATTATTCAACTAAAATTTCTCAGATTCATCATAAAATTCAGTTTTTACTTTCAAAAGGATTTAAGTGGCTTGAATAACAATATTTAATTTTATTTTGCTTTATAAATATATTTTAAAAAATTATGAATTTTAAATTTTATACAGTTTTATGGTTTTAAGGAATCCTATTTTGCTACATTCTCTTGTTGCTTCAGCTTTTTAATAAATAATTAGAGGTTTCTATTTTCTGCAATCAATTCTGATGGACTTTTCATAATCTTTGACCAATTAATCTTGAGAAAACCTGGGAGCTAATTGAGTAATCGTCTTTGAGCGGGCCGATGAAGTGGTCTAAAATCGGGTGTTTTTATTAAACAGTGATATTCAAATATTCCTAAATCAATCAGATTTACTGAATGATTAAATTGATTGGAGTGCAACTCTTTTTATTGAAAATATAAGTGTCTCAAGAATATTTTGTTAATTATGATTCTCAGAGCAGAATATCTGGATAACAACTAAACATTCGTCATTTATTAGAGAATTTATAGACTCTAGAAACATATAATAGAATTATTTACTTTACATAGAGTATTTTATTGCATGCATTTATATTATTAAAGGTTTACAAATTAACTATTTGGCCTTAAATTGAAAGGATATTTATTAAACGATGTTTGTCTTTGATGTATCTGTTTTATTGAATTAATAATGCAGATATCATAACAAATCATAGAAGATTTTGTCTTGCATTTATTTTTTAGAAAATATATGTCTTATTCATTTCATTTCTTACAGACGATTAATAAAAATTACTCTTTTTAAATTTAAATTAATATTTACCTTATTTTTTTTAATTTGAGCTTTTATCAATGTTATGGCAACTCTTTGATAAAAGCCCATTTTTTCCCGTGCACGCATAATGTGCTCGTGCAACTTATATGAAATTTTTATTTTGAGCTTAAAAAATTATTGAAAATATTGATTAAATTATTTATTTTAAAAATTTAATTTGTTGGTTAAACATTTATATAATTGAACAGATAATTTTTTTCACTTTAACTTAATGTAAATATCATTTTTTTCCGATTATATTTTTGGAAGTTATCGTGAAAAAACGCCGAAATTTCACTTAATTTTTCAATTAATTAAAATTCTAATTAAAAATTCAAACAAAATCACTCGGAGTTGCACATTTTTGACCCTCAAGGTACACATGTGCCAAATTTGGTAGCTGAAGATGAACTGTAGAATTTGAACTGTAGATCACCAACATACTCACATCACCAACATCACCAACATACTCACACACACACACACACACACACACACACACACACACAC
>JAPMOR010113746.1:62958-82328 GCA_026543865.1 Argiope aurantia | reverse complement strand
ACACACACACACACACACACACACACACACACACACACACACACACATTCAGCTTTATTATAAGTATTGATTATAGCATTGTTGTAAAATCCTTAGTTAATTTAACGCAGAAACAAAATAATTGATGGTGATTTTAGTGTATTGTTGTAATTAAACTGGATATTATTTGACGATTTATTTTTTGTAAAGAGAAGAAATTTTTACTCCAAATAATTAACTAGAAAGGAAAATTAACTGGAATCAAATACATCCAGAATGATTCTCGAAAATGAAAGTAATGAAGCTTAAATCAATACAAAATTCATTTGTGTTTGATTCATTAAAAAAAAAATATGAATGCAGAATTGTTTAGCATTAAAGTCATATGTGCATTATAGATTATTGCTTTATAATTTATGCATTATCTCAAAGAAATATTCAATTGTAATTTCTCTATCACAAAATTCAGTTTTTCGTTTTATTTTTAAAATAATTTAATGACATAAATAATTATGTTATTTCATTTCAATCAAATATGTATTGCCTAAAATTATGAGGTCTGAATTTTATCCAATCCTTTCATTCTAGGGAAACACTTTAAGTGAAATATTCTTACATTTCAACTTTTAAATCAAGAAAACATTTCCTTCTTCTGCGACCAAATCTGACCGAGTCATAAAATTTTGTATATTGCTATTTTGGAATAATGAACAATCTCATAATTTTAGGCTGACGAACTTTGAGAGAGATCTGGGTGTTGATTATTATATTTTCTTTGAACTGAATGGTCTAAAATCTGAGTCTAATGGAATAAAATATGGTATAAAATAAATATATAGAGAGGTGGAACTTTTTATATTGTTTTAGAATGAACCTTTATTTTTATTTAAAATGCCGATTTCTAAATAATTATTTTTTAAATTTGATGCATGGCTATAATCAGGATCTATATAAACATATAACATTAATAATGCATCAGAACATTTAGAAAATATCAGCTTTTCGGATCCCATTTATAGATAAAACATTTGTTTTTAGAAAATATAGTGTTTCTTGTTGACTTAAATCCTAAAAGACTTGTGCTAAAAATTAAATTCTTCTAGCTTAAGTTTCCAAAAATAGTCAATTTATTCTTTTAATTTGAGCATTTCTCATCCTGATGGCAACACGTTGATAAAAATTAATTTTTCCCTTATAATTAATTTGTTAAAAAATTGGCACCATGGAAAAGATAATTTTTAAACGTTAAGATGACCTAAAAGTAATTTTGGCGCTAAAACATTTCAAAATGTTATGGTAGAAAAATGCTGAAATTTGTTTTAGTTAGTTTAATTTTTTAGTTAATAACGTTAAAGTTTTATTTTAGTTTTTTAATGCTACATTTTGTTTTAGTTTTAATTAGCTTTTAACTTATTTAAACTCTAATTAAATTTTCAAAAAATAAAATAATGCTCTGAGGTACTGATTCCCACCTTCCAAATACACATATGTCACATTTGCTAGCTCTTGGTCTAACAGTCTAGTCTTTAAAGCGTCAGCACACATACACTCTTAATTTTGATTATAATTAAAGATAAAAAAAGAAGTAATACATGGTTTTGATATGTTGAATAATTCATCTTAAAATGAAATCCATCACATCAATATGAATTATTCAAAATGACTTCAAAAAATCAATGCGAATTATTGAAATGGACAATCAACAATAAAAAAATTGGATAAAGTATGCCTTTTAAAAATTTTATAAATTAATTTGTCAAAAATTTGGAAATATACTTTTCTACATTCTGTGTTTAAGATTTTCATATAATAGAACACATCCTCCCTTAGAAATCTTTCGAATTTACAAATTTTTATATAGGCCTTTCTTCATATAATCATTTTATTCACTTATATTTATACAATTAATTTTTATATATTTTGTACATTAAAAAGATAAATTTAATTTTTAATATTTAAAAGAGAAATTCTAATCTCCTTCAAGCGTTGATTTGAATAATTCCACAATGAAATGATAGCTTTTAGGTAGGTGTCTACGTTGAAAAATCGGGTTTTAGAAAAAATATTGAATGTATATATGTTCAGTATTTTTAATTCATGACTAATTTTTTTAATAAAGTCTTTTGAATTTTGCTTCAACATTTACTCATTGAAAAAATGCATTCATTTTTATATTTACATCATATGCGTTTTATTGCATCATTGAATTATATATATATTTTTTCAAATTCTATATTTATGTAAAATCTACGTACAAAAATGTCAAAAATTTAAAACTAATTTCATTTTATGCTTTTGTTCAAATTTTGTGTAAAAAAAAATCAATTCGGTCTTTACTCCCTTAACAATAGAAAAACATGTTTTAGTTAAATATGCTTTTATAGTTATTTTTGTACTTCATAATCTGAAACAAATTTACAATTTCAAGCCATTTATTATTTGAACTTCTGTATTTATAAAGATTGGAAATAGAGTTTATTTCTTCTTTCAGGAACAGGGAAAAATTATTTTTTTATAAGCACCAGATTTCGGATTATTCATGTGAAAAATTTGAAAATTGAAGTTTTTTTTATACCACTTTTTTTGCGAAAAAAGCACATAATTTTTTCTTCCAATTTTCAAACCAATCTTGGCATTTAACTTATATAGGTTTATTTTATAGTTACTTCTCCTACATATTTTTATGAAAAAATTCAAAAACATAACCATTTTCTAAGTTTTATAATTTTCAATCTAATAGCATTCGACCATCTTAAAACATTATAGTTCTTCATTCATTTTTCATGTATGCAACATCTATCATGCAAACATAAATAAAAATATTATATGAATTGACAAAAATAAGCCAAAACATTTGTGTTCGTAAGAATTACTCCATATTCAGAATTCGATTTTGCTTCGACGATTTTTTTTTTGCAACAAATCTGCGTTCAGTCCATTATACTGTTGTTTGATCTTATTGACAGACTTTCTGAGCTATCCCAAAATAGAAAACTAAATAAAGATTGGTAAACCTCAACTAAGAATTGTTTAAAAAATATTTCGTGAATTATTTACGGAAGTAATTGCTTTTGATATATCTCTTAAATTTATTGTTTTTGCATTTTTAATAATAATTAAAGTGAAAAGAATTACATACAAACCTAAAGCTAAATTAGTACAAGCTAAATATTGTTGATATTTATTGTTTTATATTTAAAAAATAAAAAAAGAATTCTTGAAAATATATGAAGTTACACTATTGCACACAAGTCTGAGCTACAATTTAGAATAAAAAAAAGACGAATTTACTTGCAATTATTATGTATTTTCATTGGAAAATAAAATCGATAATTATTTTTTGCTAAGAAAAAACTTCATTTCTTTCATTATCTTTTTTCTAAACATAAACATCACAGCATTTCGCGAATAAAGTATTTTTTCAGTTATTTTTATTGGAAAAATTTTCATCTAAGCCATTAGTTTTCATTTAAAAAGTTGATTGCTTAACTTTAGAAATAGTAATTTTTTCCATGCAGTAAAAAAGATAACAAAAAGCTCGAGAGTGAAAATCGGCACTGTAAAAAAAAATCCGTACTTCTATTTTGCCTTTAAAAATAGTTACTTTCGATTATCTGAAATATACCAGATAGGGAACATTTTCTAAATCGAAGAGATGCAAAATTATAGTAAGCCTATTGAGTTTATAAAGAATTTATTTATTGAAAATGTTTAAAATTATATTACTTCTAATGTACAGATGGATCCTTTTATATAAACTAAAAAAGATGAAAAAAAGACAAGAAAAGAAATTGCACTCAGAAAATATTTCCATATTTTTACTCATTATTTAAATGCAAAAAATGCAAAGGATGAAAAGGTAACTGAGCAAAAATGTAAAGCTTTAATTTTAGTCATTTTTTAAACTAACAAAATAATTTATTTGCTTTCATTAAATTTTATTAATTTTTTAAAATTTAATTACAGTTTATCCTTAGTATGCACATAAAATTTACTACTCCTTTACTTTTGTTCCATCTAAACTATTATATATTCTACAGATCATCATATAGCTCTTTTTAAATCTTATAACTTTCGAATTTCAATTTGTTCCTTCAGATTAATTGTCTTTTATACATACACGAAATTTTTGATATAAAAATGAAAAATTTTAATCGAATACTGTGATGTAAAAAAAAATTGCATTTACACTACATGTCTCATTATTCAATGAGAAAGTTTACTTCATTTTTATATTGGTTTTTTTCAGCAGCTGTTGATGAACAAAAGTTTTATTTCTGCCAACAGTTTTAAAAAATATTATTACAAATATACCATATTATTTTCCTGGAATGTTAATATAATAGTTGTAAAGAGGTATTTAAAGATATTCTTCATAGATGATGAATGGATACTAGGTCAGTAACTCCGATCTTCTCTGACATTTGTAAAATGAACGTTCAAAGAAGATTCTGGATAATACAAAATTTATAGCGATTTATTAGAAGCCGAGATCTGAGGACTCTTCCAGAAAACTAAACATATTCTCACCATTCATATGAGCTTTAATTTTCTCTCTGGAGTTGACGTCCAAAAGGTGGAGAGGTTGTGATTACGGAAATGCTCTATTTGGGCAATCTTAATACTGTTTTTAAATTAACGATTTGCTGATTTCTTATGCCGTAGATTTATACAAGTACTGTACTTTGCGCATTCTTTGATTGTCTTTTTTATTACCAACACTTTATGTTTTCCTTGGAATAAAGCGCCGTTATGCATTATTGAGTTTTTTTGTTTCTCCGAACTCTTAACGGTGGACTTTTCTTAACAATATATAACAATTCGATGTTCAAGACATAAAAGATGTCAGTTTTAAATTTGCCATCTGCAGAAATCGGCCGATTGTCGAATTGTGTAAAACCTCTTCAATTTAAATGCTGACCTTATTAGGGAGGTATTAATTAGAATAATTTGTTGTGAACCTTTAAAATATTTGTAAAATTTTGATTGCAAGAAAGAAATATTTCATGAACGCATTTTAATAAAATTTTAAAATGATGTCAGAAATAAATCATATTGGCGAATAATTTATATTTTTTAAAAGAAAATTTAATACTCTATAGATGGCGTAGTTTTTAACGATTTTTGTGCAATTTCAAAACATTGATATGGAATATCAACCAGGCAAAACAGATAATCTTTTATACCAATCTTTTTTAATGAATTCAAAATCCACTTTGATAGGCTGATTGGAAAGTTCAGAGCGTATAATGAACAACAGAACCACTTACGATTTGTGTTTAATAGAAACACTATGAATGATGACCTTATTAATAGGGTTTGTGCTATGTATAGAGAATGAGCAATGTTTTGTAATATCATTTTGTTTTTGGCTTCCTCTCTTTTTTTCACTTTCGAAAAAAATCTAATTATATCTTTAAAAAAATCTGAATTAATGAATTCTTTACAAAAATACAAATAAAATAATTGCAGAAATTTTCAATAAAAAATATATAATTTAAAATTAATTTGAAAAATTTCTGATCAACTTTTCTTTCTATTAAAGTAACAGCTTGTATTGTCAGCTAATATCAGAATCAAAATTGTCTGATCGATTAAACATATAACCCTAATTTTTAGAAGAAGAACCATGATCTGTTGCCCATTCAGTTAATGATAGTAATAAGAATGAAGCTGGGGCATGACAGGCAATTCATTTACCATCCATATGTGACTGAAGGTTATAAATTGCTATCATTTTGCGTTTAGTCGTAAGTCTCTTGCTTCTGCAACTGATGAGGCACTTTGCTAGTTATTAAAAACAATAGAAATTCTTTCAATTTGTAAGAACCAGCATTTTTATTTTCCTAGACTTTCTCAAAATGGTAATAAGGCATTTTTGCATGGCTTCACCATACAAGACTCCCGTACGTTATTAATTTTATAAAAATTTGTAATAAAAAATATAGAACAAGAGATAGCAGAAAAAATAATGAAATTTAATTTAGAAGTTAAAAATTTTTATATCCATACACTTTGAGATGAAAGTGGCAATTCTATTCTTGACATTGCTAAATATTCTCGAAGCCACAATAGCTGTTTCTGTGGTAATTCAATTTCTTGGTTCTTTCACGGTGAGAATCTGTGAGACATAAATTTGGTTCTCCAAGCATGCCCAGAAAAAGAAGTCGAGTGGTGTGATATAAAGTTGAAGAATGTGGATGGTATGAAAGTGAATTATCTCTAACAATCAACTCACTGATCAGGAAATTTTCCACAAGGACCTTGATTCAAAACTTATTATGTCTTTCAAAACTGTTTTATCTACTTTTTAATCGATTGTTCCGCTTCCATGAATTTAACTAGAGTTATGAAATTCCTGTTTGAATGGTTTCTGCTAAAAAGCCATCATTTCTACATATCAAACAAACAATAAAAACATATATTAGTGGTCTTTATCTTTTGAGAGTTATTTTTTTGTTTTGTAACTTTTTATCCATGTCCCATTAGACTCCTAGGTTTATCGTACAGTAATCCCATTGGTTAGTCAAAATCCATACAAATATAGCTAAATTTCTGAGAGATATAATCGATTTTAAGTATAATTACGATTCTTAAATTATTATATTTTAAGAGGAAATGTTTACGACAATGTTTACGATAACGCTTTTTGTATTATTTTGTGAAATAATTAGTTACTTTCAGTAATAGTTTGCATGTCGTACTAATATCATTTATTTCGCTATATCAATTAACTTTGATTCTTAATTTTTCAATCGACTATTGATTTAATATTGAATAGTGAAAACAAGTTGAATAAGAATAACTAACTCAGCATTGAAAAAAAAAAATTCTGATGACAAACTTACATGATGTTACAATTTACATTTACGAATATATATATATATTTTAAATTTGCAAAACTTTGGAACAGAATATCAAATTGTAGCATCGTTAATAATTATATTTTTATACGCCAATATGCAAAAGTAGAGAATATTTCTATAATTTATACTTATAATAAAGCTCAATGTGTATGTGTTGGCGCTCTATAAGCCAGACCGTTCTACCTAAAGCTAAAAAAAATTGGCACGTGTATACTTAGGAGGCCGAAAATGTGCACCTTGGAGCAATTTTTTTAAAAAAAATTAATAAGACTTTTAATTAATTAAAAATTAAGCGAAATTTCTGCGTTTTCCCACTATAACTTCCAAAAATATTACAGCACACAAAATTGATTTTTACATTATATTGAAGTTCAAAAAATAATATTTCCAATGATAATAATGTTTTAAAATACATATTAAATTTCTATTTTTAATGAATTTTTTGAAAATAATAAAATTTAAGCATAATAAAGCAAAATAAAAATAAAATTTAAACTGCACGTTAATTGAAAAAAAACTTTTACCAACGTTTTGCCATAATATTGTCAAAAGCTCAAATTAAAAAAATAAGTAATTTATCATGCCAAATTAAATATATAAAAATGTAATTTTCAGCACGTATCGGTATAAAATTAAATAAATATGAAATATGATATTATTGAAAAGTAAATGTAAAGAAACGTTTTCTATGATCTTTCACAATCCATATATACCTAATTCAATTATACAGTTTTATTTGAAGCAAATATGGTTTAATATGTACAAGATATCTACTCTAAATGGAGCCTAACAGCTAATTTGTAAACCTTTAGTAGCATACATAAATCTGTTAACAAAAGATCTAAATGAAATAAATAATTATATTTTATATAATTTATGTCAATAAATGCTGATGAATTACGAATTTAAAACTTTTACATATATCCTGGGCGCTGTGAGTCATATTTAATAAAATATTTTTCAGACGCTAATATTTTAAATAAAAAGAGTTGCACTCCAATCAACTAAATCAATCACTAAAACTGACTGACTTATGAAAATTTCAACATCACTATTTTATAAAAATGGGTGATTGTAGATCACTTCATCGACAGTCTCAAAGAAGCCCATCATCTCCCAGAGTTTCTCAGGAGTGATTGCCCTAGATTATGAAGATGTTGATTGTTCTAATATTAAAATATTCAAAACTTAATAAATTGGTCTGATTTCAACACAGAAAATAGAAACTTTATTTATTTATTTAAAAGTTGCAGAGTCAAGAATATTTTGCAGAATATGATTCGTAAGGACCAAAAGACTGATTAAAATTTAAACTTCATAATTTTTTGAAATATATTTATAAAATAAAAAATATATATATTATTGTTGACAGCGTTTATACCCTTTTGAAAATAAAAGTAAAAACTGAATTTTTCATTGGATCTGTGAAATTTTTGTTGAATAATTCTTTGAGACATTATAAATTATGAAAATTATTCTGTAGTGCACATAAGTCCTCAATGTCGAACGACTCTGGTTTCAATTCTCATATTTTTTTTGACCTGCTGGTATTCACTAAAATAAATCTTTATATTAATTGTAGTTTCATTGTTTCCACTTTAATTTAAAATTGAATTTTACTGGCATTATTGAAAATTAGAGAGAGACGCGTAATACAATGAACAAAACGTCTTAAGGCTTACATAATAGTATAAGTGAATAATATGACTATCAAAGTTTATAGCTTAAAAATACTTTTCTGCAAAGCCTATTATGAGAACAAGTTACATAAAATATTATTTGAGCATTTTAGAGAGCATTAATACTGGCTAACCGACTGGTCGCCAAAGGTGGCTAGTCTATAATAAAATAATAAAAACGCTTGTAATCTATAAAGTACAGTAAAACAAAAAAATTAATTTGAAATTCTTTGCTGAAATATAATTTATTACAAAAAATAATTTTCATTATCATGTATTTTTAATATCTATTAAAATAAGGGAATGAATGGTCATTAATTTAATATGACCAAAAAGAACGGTTTATTTCGAAATTTTAAGAATAAAAAATTACACATGATTACATTTTTAAATGTTATCAATAAAAAAATCCACAACAAATTAACAATTTCCTTTTTATGAAATAAATTTTCAAAAGATTGCTCCAAGTTATATATGTTTCCCTAAATGTGGTAAATGTTGTACCAATGAATTGCTCTGTACATCCCCGAAAACAACTATACATATAGACAGAAAACATCCGCTTTTCTTATTAGTAGATTTTATAATAATTAATGTAAAAAATATGAAAATAACGCTGAAATGACCCCCCCCTACAAATGTAAAAATACAAAAGTAATGAAAAATACATTTGATTATTATTAATACTAGGATTTTGAGTTTGAGTTTGTGCTTTATGGCACAAAACCCATCTTTGGCTAAGTTGCACCACACTCGTGGGATAAAAATGTTTGAATTAATTTATAATAAATAATAAATAATTTATAATAATTAATTTATAATAAAATAGAAATATGGAATGTCTACAAAATACAAATGTGTGAAATCGTAAATACAGAACCATGAAAAGGCTTAATACATAAATATTAGAAGGTAAAGAATTAAGAATGTTTCCTTATGCCCCTTTCTTCATGAATTTTTTTTAAAAATCGCTAAGAAATGCTCAGGAATATTGTTTAATAATCTCTCTTTTACTAAATATTAGGAAGTAAAGAGTAAAGAATATTTCCTACATAATTTTTTCATGAAAATGTTTCTTTTTAAATCATTAAGAAATGCTCATAATATTTCATTATAATATCTCTAATACTAAACATTAGGAAGTAAAGAGTTAAGAATATTTCCTTATATACCTTTCTTCATGAAAATGTTTCTTTTTAAATCATTAAGAAATGCTCAGTAATATGCATAATAATATCTCTGTTACTAAAGACTATGAAGTAAAGAGTTTAGAATATTTTCTTATATACCTTTATTCATGAATTTTTTAAAAAAATCTTTAAGAAATGCTCAGTAATATACATAATAATATCTCTTTTACTAAAGACTAGGAAGTATAAAGTTAAGAATATTTCCCTATATACCTTTTTTCATGGAAAAGTTTTTTTTTAAATCATTAAGAAATGCTCTGTAAAAATTTTTTAGAATACCTGTATTACTAGAACCAATTAAACCAACAATTCAACAGCTCCAACAATCGGAAAAATTCTCCAACATAGCAATTTGATACGACGACACGAAGTTGGAGCGAATTTGTCTAACAGTCTGGACTGTTGCCAAAGACAGGAGAAGAAATTTAGCCTTTCTCTGTTTCCCTAACTCAATTTCCTTCTCTCGGCTCGGGAAGGAAGCAAAAATAAAAACACCAAGAAATCGGCTCTTCCAAACATAATCCGTTGGTAAATGCAGAAAATTCCAGCGCTGCAGCCATTACATGATGATGGGGACATGGCTTGGGCTTACTGGACCGGAACTCTACAAGAACACTTGATATTGTATCGTACTTTCTTTCGATATAGGAAAGATTTAATCGATATTTATAAAAGGAAACATAATAAAAGGGTTACTTTTCATCCGAATATGGATTTCAGTCCTCTATGAGTGAAATAAATAGTGGAGGAGTTTTTAAAGATATGAAGGGAATATTGTATGTTTAACAATTTGTTGCACGATTTTCAGATATAGTTACAACTAGTTCAGATTGTTTGTCAAATGTTAAATAATCTTAACTAGTTTAGTTAAGAATTAGTTGAAGAACTTTAATGAACTAGTTAGTTAAATAATTTAATAGGAATTTATAAATAATAGCTGATAAAAAATATTGTTTATCTTTTGAATTTGTTTCATATACTTGAGGAATCGAGTTTTGGAAAAATAATAAAACACGTTTTTATGCAACATTTTTATTATTTAATTTTATTTTTCCTAAATAAAATTGTTTGAATCTTGTTCCAACATCCACTCTTTGGAAAGCTATATTCATTTTCTTTATTTCCCTCTATTACGATATTTCAAATCTTGAAACGCTATTTTCTCAAATTTTAAATTTTAATGAAATTTTCTTGCGAAAAACTTCATAACTTAAAATTTAATACGTATGTATTATCTTTTAAATCATGAATGTTATTATCAGCTTCAGATATTTATCAATAAGAATTCAATATTTAATTATCAAATCCAAATACAGCTTATTTCTTAGCTCAGGAAACAGATAATATATTGCTTAAGCTATTTGCAAAATTTCGAACAAATAGTTTGATGAATTTCTGCACTCACATTATACATCATTTTAGCAAAATACAAAAACCAATAAATAAATCACATTTCTTTCAGTTTTTAAAGCACATTTGGTTTTAATTCATACATTTTTTCATTGTTATTTTTTCAATCTATTTTATCCAGAAGTACCAAAATGTAAACAACTTTAAGAATTTATCTCGAATGTAATGGAGGTGACATAATAAAAAATGTAAAACATTTGTTTGAGAAAAAAATCGTCTGAAAATCTATCGATATTTATTTGGGATTTAATTTGTTTATTCAAAATTTTTATTTGTATTTCCCATATTGTATTTATTGCTTTTGTTAGTTTGTCTCCTGATTGTGAAAAAGAAACTGTCGTGTTCTGAAAGGAAAATACTTTTTTATTTTCGAACATTTGAGCTAATGTTAAATGGTACTTGCAGTTACGCCTACAATGTTATGATCACATTAACAGAGGATAAATTTTCACATAATTTCTGAAAGAAATACCCAAAACATTTTGTAATATTCTTGAAATAATAGATTTTTAACAATTTATTTCAGAAATAACAATTTCGATAGATACATAATCCTTTCCTTTGCTACAGATCATTATTAGAAGGATTATTAAAAAATAATTTGACAAAAGAAATTCTGCACTTAGGTTGACTAACTTTCAATATATTTTTCTGATCCGCAAAAGTTAAGATATGCAAATATTTATTTCCACAAGATGGAAAATGATGAAAACAAATAATGATAAAAAATCTAGAATAATAGTAATTATTATTATCAAGTAATAAAAACAAAATATCAAATAATAATAATAAATATAAGAATCACTAATAATAATAATAATAAATTAATTAATAATAAAAATATCACTACTACTAATAATAATTAATAAATAATAAAAATAAAAATCTCCAATAATAATAAAAATGTATATTATAACTAAAAATATCCATAATGTAGCTGGCGCATTCTTATTCTGTCTTTTATACGTAATAAAAAATAATTGTATAGTTTTATGAAAAAAATTAATTAATAATATTAATTGATAGTAATAATTTCAGTATTCATGTTATAATATTTTAGGTGAATAATGAAATAATACACTCAAAAATTACCCAAAGTTTTGATAATTATAAATTTTAATAAAAATAAAAATCTCTATAAAATGGTTGGCACATTCTTATTCTATTATATTTTATACGTAATATGAATTAATCGGATCGTTTTATGAAATAAGTTATAATTACTTTGGAAATTATAAATTTTAATTAGATCATAATAATTCAAAATTTTCGAAAAACTTTTAATTAATTTTCCAGGATACAACTTTCCAGACACAAAGACTAATATTTCTAATAATTTCTTGCCTAATACTAAGTCAATATCTGATAACAAATCATATACAGATTTAATATTCTTTTAGAAACGCTTTAAATAATCATTTCATGGAATATTAATTTCTTAGTAAATGTGTTACTTTTGAAGAAAATAAATTAATATATAATATCAAATGCGTCATTAAATTTGATCTCTGATTATCTATCTTTGAAATATAAACAAAAATTTAGCATTTTCTTAAATTGAATATTAAATCTTATGGAATGATTGTACCTTTTATCCTTAAATAAGGATATTGGATAATCTCAATTTACATTCATCGTTCAAAATGCTTCTATTACCCTGAAAATTTTTCAGATTGCCTTCAATGTCTTAACATTTATCAATTTCGACAATTTATCTTTTTTCTGGATTTTTTGTTGTTGTTTTGTGACTTATGGCACTTTACAAGCTCGCTGGCTGTTTTCTATCAGCGATTTATATCGTGTGAGCTTCTCTTGTTTTCTTCAGCAGTGCTAATTAGGAGCAAGAGTACAACTTAGCTACTTCATGCGTCACATTCGCTTGCACAATCCCTTTTTACAGGGGGTGGGGCACATTCACACATCTTACAGATAGAACACAGAAGAAGAACAACCATACTCGAATTTTGACGCCCAGATCAAGGGAAAGATGCGCTATCCTTATGTCAGGACGATGAATCGGGATTTTTTATTTAATCTATATGAATTTCACTTTCTCGTTTATGATGTATGTAAATGGAAATTTTGCTATAGTAATGTAATTCGAAATTGAGATTTTGATGGATATCTGCATTTTAAATCTCTCTATATTCGAGGTGAGAATGCTCCCACTAAGTTAATAAAACAGTACTTACGATATGAATGAAATTATTTAGATAATATATTGTTACTAATTTGTGATATTTTCCACGAGTAATATACGACGACTAGTGATATTACGTAAAGACTAATTTACAGATAGCTCCAGGGGTTCGTGAATAGATGGCAGAACCAGCGAATTTCCTCGGTTTTGGCGACGATTTGGCGAAAAAAAGTAGGAATTAGAATAATTGAGAATTTTGACGATAGCGCCATTAGGATTCGAAATCCAACGTGTATTCTAGAACATTTGATGCCTGTTGCAGTAACCATAGAAAGCGGAGACGATTCGAGAGAGTCAGTTCTTAGAGGAAATTATCTTTTTTCATAGCATGTTCTCTGAGAACTATGTATTGTAGACTAGGTTATATTAAAATATCCTACGTCAAATTTAACAAAACATTTTAATAATTTTATACCTATCTTTAGTTTCTGCCCATTTGTTCTTAAATTGTGTGTGATATTTTTTTCTTAACACAAAATGATGCACATCTCTAGTGACTTTGACTGCTAGATAAAAATATTTTATACATCGCTTTGTGATTTTCGATAAATAACGTTTTAATGTAACAATAATGTATTGTTATCACGGGCAAGAATGGACGAACTATTATTGAGAATATTTTGGCCTGAGAAGATCTCGATGTGAGGAAACAAATAAAATTACCCAACTTTCAAGTTTAATTTAATTTAATTTATATTCTTTCGATCACAGTAATTTGTAGGTGCAGTGAAATTTAATTAATTCGAAATTGTTCTGATCATACTAAGAATTTGATTAATAGAAAAAGTCGAATTAAGAAAAATTGTACCAAAAATAGAATACAGGATGTGAAGACAGCAATTTTTATTTTTTAAAATGATAGCTAAGATTTATTTAGTAATATATAATTAATGAAAAAAAATTATGAAAAGAATAATTTTTAGCAAATGAGATAATAAGTTTCTACAAACAATTAGTTTTGAGGTCATTCATTGCATTAAATATGTAATAAGTTAAAAAAAAACAGTACAATTTACTTTTAAACTATGACAAATCACAGTTGAAGTGTAGTTCACACCTAATCAATTACGATTCACAGATAAGCAAGATGTTAAACCGCGTCTATGAAGTAATGGAGTTTTGTTGCTTTCTTTCGCTTGAATGAATTGCAAACCAATTATGTCCTCAAGAAAAAAAAATCTTAAAAATTATCTATTAACTATGTGTATATACAGGGTGTCTCAAAAACCATGACTGCGGCTTTTATTCCTTAAATATTGATCGTAGACATATACTGTAAATTAGGAAGTTGCGCAGAATAAGGTGCAAAATGTTATGAAATCTATTAAAATTTTCAGGAGATTAAAATTTAAAAAATACAAAATTTAAATTTTTATACGGACCCCGCAAAAAAATATTCCCACTGAGTAAAATGCGCCCCATCCTCTAATAAGGTCATGTACAAAGTTTCAGATTTTTATAAAAATTCTCAGAGATATGTTAAAATACAGTTGGAGAAGGATCAATCACATTTTAAAATTGCAAATGTTTACAGTTTTAGTGCAGATGACGTGTCGCAGGAATGCATCATAAGTATATTAAATATGCTTCATATATTTAGTTTTAAATACAAATTTTAAAATCAATGTTTCCTGAAAAATGTTTTAAAATTTTATATTCGGAATTACAGAATATAACTTAAAAATAACACAGTTAGTGAACTTGTAAACAAACTTATGTAATTTTTCCTTTAAGTAATCTTTCCTTTATGTTATTATTTCTATACATTTTTAATACTTTTGAAAAAATAAATAGTAAAATTATTATTTATTTATTCAATCATTACTTTCTTTGTTAATTTGTGGTACGACACCTAAAACACGAACATCCAACATGATTTTTTCTCACTGCGAACTCATATCCAGGCATCGAAAAGTGGTTTAAGTCAGCATATATGTAGTTTTATATCTTTGAGACTTTACATGATAAAATGTTGAAATATCGTACTGGACCTTATTAGAGGACGTGGCACATTTTACTCATTGGGAATTTTTTTACGGGGTCCGTATAAAAATTGAAATTTTGTATTTTTTAAAGTTTAATCCCTTGAAAGCTTTAATTGATTTCATAGCAATTTGCACCTTTTTTACGCAACTTTGGAATTTACAGTATACGATCAATATTTCAGGAATAAAAGCCGTGGTAAGAGTTTTTGAGACACCCTGTATACATTGAAGATAAAACATTTTTTCGTTTCAAATTGACGAAAACTTATTCAAATCATGAACTTACATTATTTAACATCATGTAAAAAGGACAATAAAAGAACCGGCATATTATCAACATGTTCTAATTAACATTGTCCTAATTAACAAAATTTCTTTGTCCACTTTAATTTGAGAGTAATGTTTTCCTCTTAAGATGTTGGATATCTTTAATTTTTCTTCAGAATTCTATCATATTATCCAAGTCAGATGCTGAATTTTTCAAAGCAATATGCAAAAATTAAACATAATATGCAGTAAGGTGCAGGAATTATCTACTTAGGAACTTGACTTGAAACCACGCAATAGAACTGTGAAAGTGAATTAAAAACAGTAATAAAGAGAAGTTTTATTCTATTTAAGTCATTATGTTGAAAAGAAAAATTTTAATTCATTATTCTTAATATTTAAATAATTTTCTTTATAAAGGTGTTTGAGTTCTCTTTCTTCATTTAATTTTCTGAAAAGTTACTTCAATTTTTTTTTCATATTTTGCAAAATATGCGTTCCTGATTCTAATTAACACATCTTTTACAGTTATTTTTTCAAATTCCACTACTAGGAACATTCCACATTTGGTAACATATTTTTTGATAAAAAATTAATTAATTAAAATGTTGTGCATATTTTTTGTTAAAAATATTTGCAGGAATTTTAAAATATGTTTTGGAATTCCTGAACCACAGAATAAACAATATGATTTTTTGAAAAGATATTGCAGGTTTTTTGATGCTTCATAATGTAAAAAAACTATTAATGTATTATATATTGGTTGAATCTTAGTATTAAAGGTTCAAAAGAAATATGAATCATCTCTTTGTTACGGTACTATATAATATATTTCTAAAGTCCTCTAGAGAATTTTGAAAAATCAACTTTCCTTTAAAAACAAAAGTAAAGCTTTTCCTTTAAACCTTCACTTCAGTAACAAAAAAAAAAAAAAAAAATAACGTAGCAAAAAAATAACATATTCCTTCCAATTTTCAAAATTTCTGGTTTTTTAACTAATATAATTTTACTTTAGAGGTATTTTCAAACACAAAATATCTGCTCACAATATATATATACATATACATATACATACATATATATATATATATATATATATAGTAAATATTTCTAAATGAAAATTCTGAATATTTTTCAATAATTTCACCTGAACGTAAATGAATTCCTTAAAAACTATGAATTAGAATAAAAATTCTGCATTTTCAGAAGGAAAAAATAAATCTTTTTTCTTTAAAAACGGTAGAATGGAACAGAAATTCTGCATTTTCAAATAAAGAAATTAAACTTATAGATGGAATAATATTTATGTATAAATAGATAACGGAAACATTAAATTGCAAACTATAAATTGGAATATAAATCATGCTTCAATAATTAAGGAGAATTAGGAATATTTGAATATAAATATGAATATGAATTAAATGAAAATATGAAATAAAATAAAAGAAATCAAATGAAATTTCTAAATGAAAGGGAATTTAATGAAAATTAAACAAATCAACATATTTATTCTAAAAAATAATTAAAAAATATTTTTATCAATGAATAAAAATATTGATTTTTATCACCAAAACTGATTATTTTCTGTGATTCCTTCTTTTTAATATATATATTTAGATTGTTTAAAATAAAATAACTATGTCAGAAATAGGAGAAATTTTGGTAAGAAGATTTCTTGAAATATGTTTAAAAGTATTATTTAATGTTACTTTTTATTTAACATAAAAACTGACTAAAACTTTTCAAAAATTTTAGAAGCGTTTTCGAAATAGTCAATTGTTTTTCTTTAAATTTAAAAACCTAAGTCATATCTTAAATTTCTTTTTGACATCAAAATTTTAAATATTTTACAATTTTTCTTTAGAAAATTAAGGGTGGAGCCCCAGGAAAAAAGTCCACAGCAAATAAAATTAGAAATAAGTTATTAATAAATAATTTATTATAGTTAACACACTTCAATTATTCCCTTTCAAATAATTCCAAGACTAAAATAACCTATTTAGCAATAAAAAAGATATTCTGCTAAAAGCAGATTAAATTAGAAACGATACTCTAGAATAAGTTAAAAAATATTGAAGAGAATCTAAAGCAAGATGCCCCAGTAGAATCGACTAATTAAATTAAAATCACAGATACTTAATAATTAATTTTGAAACTACAAATCCTATATTTCACTGCATTTTGGATTCGTTTGATTTTACTAATATCAACCGCAATGATGAAAGTTTATCAAAATTTATAAGCAAATTGAATAACTAAATATAAAACAAATACAAATCTGAGAGAGCATGTGAGGGGAAAAACACCGGTAGAAAGGCGAAAAAATAAAATGTTTATTTGCAGTTTGTCAAAGTCCATAAATAAAGTTAGAATACAAATACAAAATGGAGAGATTATATAAGGAGAGAAAAAAAGAGTACAAGAATTATGGGATAAGATTTTTATTTGCAATTTGTTAAATTCTGAAATAAAATAAATAAACAAAGACATAACACAAATAAAAACTGAGAGAACATATATTGACAAAAACGATGGTAAAATAAAATTGGCAGGATTAACATACAGGATTAAAATAATGTAGAATTAACATACTGTAATTAACATAATAACAGGATTAACATACTGTAGAATACAAAATAAGCCAATGAAAATATTTTTACTGTTTCTGTTTCTGTTTACTGTTTTAAAATGGGAAACTTCGAAATTATATGGAAATAAAATAAATCTAGATCTCACAATCACATTTTAAAATTCTGAGTAATTATTCTTTATTAAATATATTCCAATCCACTCTTCAGTCATTTTCTTGACTAAGATATATCTTCAGCCAATGAGTAAAACACAAAAAAATGTATTCGGCAAAACAAGAAGGATTTACATTACAAAAAGCACATTTTAAATCATAAAAAGAGCCCTTAAACAAATGCAAATTTAAAACTTAAACATATAAAATAGTTCAAGGAATGTTTATGTCATAAACTGGAGTCAATACCTCACCGCATCTCTGTTTATGGGAAAATCTCCAGAAATCCAAACGGATGAAACAAACTCCTATAAGTCTTACCGACTCGTTCAAAAGTTTGAAATAATTATTTCTTCCCTTCTTTAAGCATTTTCCAGAAGGTTGAACTCGTCCTGAAAGAAGTGGAAGAAACCTTCATCAGCAACCAGCCAGAGTAAAGATAGGGTAGAAAGATCATCTAAAAAAGAAAGCAAGAAAAAGAAGAGGGAAAAGTATCAGAAAAAACCAATTAAGGTAAATTCCCGCAGTAGTAATCTTATTAGAACCGCAAGGTACACCAATCACTGAAACTCGACTAGTTTTTCAAATTAGAAATCACGGATTTCCTCGCTGTTGCAGCTGGAAATAGCTAGTAGGGGTAATTTGTTAGAAAGCATGATTGAAAATGAACTGACACGGTGGTTTTGAGTTTCACCAGGAAACTTTTAGTTCTTCACGCTCAGATTAAAAGGATTAAGGGCGGAGGCAGAATTTCTTGAAAGTGTTTGCTTTTATTCGATCGTTTCTTATGGTCAGGGAGGGAAGAGTTCAGACAACTGGACGTTTATAGTTCTGCGGAATTAAAACTTATTGTTGCGTTTGACTTTTATTGTAGTCTGGAGGCCGAGGTAATGGAATTGGTTTATTAACCAAACAAAGCGTGAAATAAGATTTGGGTTGGTAAAAAGGTTTTCAGCAGAATAGAATCGACAGATACTGCTTCTTAACAAAATTTGCTGGCAAAAACTATGGTATATATATATATATATATATATATATATATATATATATA
>JAPMOR010113746.1:25684-56940 GCA_026543865.1 Argiope aurantia | reverse complement strand
ATAGTGGTTTTTCAATTTATAAAATGCAGTATTCCTTAAAATTATTTTAAAAATTTCGTGCTTCAAATGTTTTTAAATGGGGGATATTAAATGTGATATTTACTTGAAAACTATTCTTTTGCATTTTATATACATAGTTGTTTCGTATAATTTCCGCTTACTATAACATTAATGTAATTTTCTTTGTGTTTTGTTAGTAGTAAAGTTCTCATGGCTATACGGGTCTCCTAATATATAAGGCACGTGCATTTTTTCGATTAAACTCACTTCATTTGATTATATAATTATTTTGTTATGCAGAAAATTTATGAAATACGACTCTTGTTAAATGTTAAAGCAACTTTTATCATAACTAGAAATTTCTATATATAATTATATATGAGATAAAAATTTCTCAATTTTTTTGCTACCCAAAAGATTGAAACTCAAACATGTGTGACTAATACCACTGCTCCCCTCTTCAAACCATATCTCCAGGGGCAAATGGTGGTAAATTTATTTTCAACTGCAAGCTCTTTTCTAAGCAAACACCCTCAGCTGAGAACTGGATTTTAAAGGGAATTTTATTGGCTTTTTGACTATGC
Source organism: Argiope aurantia (assembly GCA_026543865.1). Classification (NCBI taxonomy): domain Eukaryota; kingdom Metazoa; phylum Arthropoda; class Arachnida; order Araneae; family Araneidae; genus Argiope; species Argiope aurantia. Next base: position 56,356 of record JAPMOR010113746.1, on the reverse strand, counting down.
GTTGGCTGACCGGGTGAGATTGTTTGCTCCAAGTATCTTAGTGTTATGAGTATGGGAGCCACTCCGTTTGCTCAAGCTCTTTCTTTTTTTTATGGGTATGTTTGGGTAAATCCGCCGAATTGCAGATCGGCTCCATAAACTATCTAGCAGAAACAAAAGTGATAGTGCGCTAACTTTCTGGAATGAAATGTTTCTTTTTAGGCTGTTTGTGAAGGAATTGCTGGAAGAAAAATGTTGTTAAAACATGTATGTGCCAGGGTAGTTTGGCATCTGTGAAGAAAACGGTGCGCATTTGAAAATGGTATTAGTGATAAAAGTGCTATAAAAGACAGCTTCTTTGTACATAGAGGAGCCGAATCAATATTTTGATTCAGTTGAATCAATATTTTGGCTGTGATTTCTCAAACATTGAATTTTTTTTCATTTATTTCCTGCTTGAAAACAAGAACTAAGTACAATCTATGTAGAAATAAAAATTAAATCTTTCTTTACTTTTTTGCGTATGCTTATATATATTTAATTAATCTTTCAAGCATTTTAAAATGTGCTTATTGTACACAAAAACAAAAAAAAAGCATTTTTAAAATATTCATTTGCTTAGGGTACTGTAAATATTTTGTACTAAAATTCTGGTGATCAAAATAAAATATCATAACTATAGAAAGCACTGATATAAATAAATGAGATGAAATTTATTGATGAAATGATTTTAATAATATTCGCTATTAAAATTATTTTATTGAATTAATTTTTAATGAATAATTGAGTCTTTTCTTTTCTTAACATTCTCAGGGGAGTATCATATTGTTATATCATACTGTTCACAAAACTTCAAGCATATAAGATTTTTGCTTTGACTTCGAAATGTTTATGATTATTGTTTTAATACAAATAATTAGTTCCTCTATAATTGATTTTATTATTAAAAAAAGCTTTTTTTGAAATTTTGATTCTAATTTCCACCTTTTAGTTTGTCCTCAGCAATAAAGAAACTTTTACAAGTATTTGAAGGAATTGACATCAAATTACATATGAATAAAAAGGCAAGAATCGAAATTTTGGTAAATAATTTTAATTATTACAAATTTAATTTTATTCCTATTAATTTCTAAAAATGTAAAAATATTAAAGCATGTTGTATTATTTTGCTAAATCATATCATTTTGAGTGTATTATTTTAATTTAGCATTTTTTAGTTTAAATATATTTGGTTTCTAACTACAAACCGGATTAGGTACCATGAATATTTCTTAATAAAAGTGTAGATTAAATATTATAAGTACGATATTTACCAATAGAATTAATTCGTATTTTAAGGTGAAGTGAAATACTTTCTATACCTTCCATTTCTTTAGGAGATGATCAATTGTTTTGCTTAAAAAATTCATATTGAAAAGCAAGTCAAATTGAATTCATTTTATCTCAGTCTAAATGCATTTATTTAGGAAATTTGTATTCAAAATTATCTATAAATGAATCAGTATCTATAATCTACTTAATTTAACGAAATATTTACTTTTCCTTTCATTTTAACAAAAGCTATTGAAGCTTTTATCAATATCCACATGCATATGGAAAAAGAATGCTAAAATATATTTCTTTATAATTCAACTTCATTCATCACTAATCGAAATAACCCAATTCCCTAAAAATGAAGTTTTTACATTTTTTTAAAACTAAACATCTTTTAATTTATTAGGTGTTAGAAAAGCATCGTTAAAATATTGCTTATGCTTTTGATTTGAGAATAAAATTTTAAAAATGCTTTGTATGTGAAAAAGTAAAAGCTTATTTCATATTAACATTCTCTGAAATTTCAATATATCCGTTCGGAAAAGCTTTTTAAATTATTTATTTTTAATACGAAAGCGTTTTTCATAAAGAATATTTTAATGCATAAAATATGTCTGCTGTTTGCAATTTTATTTTTGATGAATAAATTTGAAAATTCCTTCGAAATCGAAGAAGCCAGTTTTCAAAATATTTAAAAGTTAAAGCATTAATATCACGAAATAAGAATAAAATAATTCAAAGCATCACCACTTCCTGGCAACGGCGCATCTATGAATTTCCTTCTTTCAAAATCGTTTGCCTCTATTCAATTATTTATTAAATTTCAAAAATAAGAAAAATGGAAGAAAAATTTAAGCGGAATTGAATTTGGTACCGCATCAAAGGTAAATTTATGACACTATAAAAATATTTCTAGAGGAATAATTTGCTCTGTAGTAACTTCAGAAAGTTGGACAATTTTAATTAATTTCTGATTCACTTGAAAAGTGTTTTGCAATTTGAGAATCAATGAGTGTTCTTTCTTTGGCCCCTACTACTAATGAAAATAAATGTCTATGTTTCGCGTTCTACAGGCTTGTCCCTTAGTCTCTTTCCATGATGTTACAAGCGATTCCCAACGCCAGTTGACTTGGAGAGAGGTAGGGACACGGTTTCATCCCAGTAACATCACGGAAAGAGACCGTTTCGGTAGTCCTGGAGTTGTCGTCTGGGGAGGCATTATGATGAACGGGCGGACTGAGCTCCATGTTTTCGACAGAGGTTCTGTAACTGGAGATCGCTATTGTCAGGAGGTGATCCTTCCCCATGTGCGTCTGTTCCAAGGTGCCATTGGATCAGACTTCGTTTTTATGGATGACAATGCACGGCCACACAGGACTCATGCTGTTGAGGAGCTCCTGGAAAGTGAAGATATCTCTCGAATGGATTGGCCGGCGTGCTCCCCTGATTTAAATCCGATAGAACATGTGTGGAATGCTTTGGGGAGACGCCTTGCGGCACGATTACATCCTGCTGGGAACACCCGACAACTTAAACGGATGCTGATTGAGGAATGGACACTCTTACCTCAAGAACTGTTGGACAATCTGGTGCTGAGTATGGGGAGACGGTGCGAAGCAACCATTGCAGTAATGGGAGGGCATATCCCATGCTAAGGAACATCTGCTTGCTGTTCTTCCTCTTGGACAGACAATCATGTGTAACGATACTATGAGTTCAATAAAACCTTTTTTTGTTTGATTCCATACTGTATGCATTGTATTCATTTCTGCACAACTATGCTTTCGTCATTCTTTCAGAACAAAATGCTGTATCTCATTTCTGAATTTATCATCTCTCAGATGATTTCTCGTGAAGTTATGGCAAAAAACATACCTGTTGCTTAAGTTTTGCACACCAGTGTATTTAATAGCTCCATGAGTGCATGGGATTGGTTTCATTTAGAAAATTTAATGTCTCCAATGAGCAGATGAAGTTAAATTTAATCGATCTAAATTAAATGAATGATAACTAATATCCCAGAGTGCGACTAGTTTTAAATAATAGAGAGTTGAATTTGACTCACTTATTTTCGAAATGTGGGACATGAGTGTATCCAAAAGTGCCATAATTTTGATTTATACTGAAATATATAAAATATTTTACTGTTGTTTTTATTGCTTTATTTAATTTTCAAAGATTCAACTAAAAGCAAAGCAGCAAATATATCTAAATAACTCAATTACAGAATCCTAAAAATCAAAAATGAATAAGAGACCTTGAAGGAAATTCCATTTATAAGCTTTCTATCTAGATCTAATATATTTCAGAGAACTGATAAATTGCAGTAATTTGAAATCAGAAAAATAAAATCCCTTCTGTTTCTCAGGAATAGTTTATTCGGATAAAATTAACAAAACTGTAAAAACTACAAATGGCATAAACTGAATAACGATTTCGTTTTAATGAAAATAGTTTTAATTATTTTCCTTTATTTAAATCATTTCCTTGGTATTATAAATTTATTAAATTTCCATCTGCTAATAGTTTTAATGTATTTCAGATTTATATGATTTGATGTTAAAATAATTTTAATAAAGTTGTATTTCATTTAACTGTAAAATAAATATTTTTTAATTGTTTAAACTCATTTTTTTAATATTTTTATTTACTTAGAAATAAATTGATAAACTATAAAATGTCTGAATCAGTAAACATGATTTTTTTGTGGAATTTGTCGCATTTCAATTGATGAAATTGACTTCTGATAGAATAATTAAGAAAATATGAGTACTAATTGAAAAAGAAAAAATTGAAAGTAATAGTAAGATTTTATGTTGATATTATTATATATTGCAAAATTTTAATGAAAACCTGTTTTGCCAAAGAAAACAAACAAAAAAAAATTGTTCCTATTTTTCATTTCCATCTTTTTTTTCCTTTTTTAATATTAATTTGTCTAATTTGTAATAAAGATGAAAAGATAAATAATTTCAACAACAGGACAGAAATATTTGCCAAGACAATGGTTAATGAAAATAAGACTATTACTAATTTTAAAATAACTTACACATTATACATATTCTTTTTGGATGAAATAAATTATTCTTATTTATTTCATCCAAAAAGAATTCTCGTAATTGTCCAGAATATCCACTAAATTGTTTAGCTTTCTAAAGAGATTAAGAGAATATGAATACAAAATTGATTACAATTGGCAAATATTTTTACACGATCAATAATTCTTCCATTAATTTTATTTTTGATAAATTTTTTTATTAAATTTCATATCATATCCTGTATGCGAATAAATTATCCCCAAAATACACAAAGAATTCAATAAAACTAGAAAACTGCACACAAATATCCATTAAATCACTGAAATCATATAGGTCATTGAAAAACTCCGTATTATAAATCATCACAAAAGATAAATTCAACATTAGATAACGATTACTTTTCTTATAAATATTGCATTTCGTTAAAAGTGACAACTGGAAACTGTTTCTGTATCGATTTAAAAAATGACAAACTACTTCAACTCAGTATATATATTTATTGTCATGAAATCAATTTCGGTAAATATAGCCTTTGACCAGCTATGAATTGAGCATTCCAAAAATCATTTAGTGCGTTTGATAAATCATGCCTTTTTCTCATATAGTGCATATCTTTTCATTTATCTAGCATATTTAAGTAAGGAAATAAGAAAGCCATGATTTAAGGATCTTCTTGTTTTTAATTGCACGTTGTTATTCTATTGTTTTTGCCAGGAAGTTTTTTTTGTTGTTCTTGTTGGAGACCAAAATCTCTTTCTATAAATCAAAAATAATGTTCTTGACTCAAAGAAGAAGAGCAGTGAATCACATTAGATTTTTTTCCTCCTTTTTTTTCCAAAATACTTTAAGACTTTAGAGGGAAAAAAATAAGAAGTAATTTGGAGCATAAGAAAAAGTAAGGTTATTTAATTTAATTTGAGTATTTATGAACGCATTTGTAGCGATGCGAATTCAAGCATTTCATTAATGGATTAAAGAATACATTTTTTCATCCTTACTGAGAAAAAACTAAATTTTCAAGAACATTACTGCAAAAGTAATTTATTTTATTTAATTAAAGATAGAATCTCGTTTATTTATCTTCTTTGAGAAAAAATAAAGACATAATATTTTACCTTAAATGCAATTTAGTGCTCTAATCTCTCATAAATGCTTTTTTAAAAATTATTTTATATCTTAAGCAATAACCTTAGCTTATTAAACTAAATTAAAATTAAAAATTAGAAATCCACATATTTTTATCCAAAGAGTAATTTTATTATTTTAGAATTAAATTTTTGATTAATTTTATTGTATGTCATATTAAGTCTTAAATAAAGTATTCTTTTACACCATCTTTAGTAAAATTTATAGCTTCTTTCTTTGAAAATATGTTTTTCTTGAAAGTAACATCAATAATAATTTGTGTTTTTTATACCAAAATAAAGCACACATTTATATCGGCGAGAAAAGAATTGTGAAAAGTAACAAAATATTTGCATTTCATTTAATATTAATTCTTAACAATGTTCCGTAAGTGAATTTAATAATGTAATTCCTTAATAAAATAAAACTATTTTTTAAATTCCTTATTGAAATAAACTATTATTCTTTTTAATTATTAAACTATTCCTAATTAAAATAAGCTATTATTCTTTTAAACTATTAAACTATCCTTATCAATATAAACTAAAACTATTTAAAAATTATAAATATAAATTATTTTTAGAAATTCAGCTAGTCCATGGAATCTGTAGTCACTGTCATTAATTTTGGAATTTGTCAGATAAGTTTATAAATATAAATTATAATAATGTTCATTTACTTCTACGATGATTTCAAAACTTTTCAGTTCAATCTTTGAAATCATAATTATTTCAATTTATAATTATTATTATTAGTATTTATTTGATCAAAATAATTATTTAACTATTTTGATACATCCATATTAGATTAAAAAAATTATGTCGAAGATCTTCACCTCTTTATTTAGAAGATAGACGAAATAATACTTTTCTCACGTTTATAACTTCGAAAATATTGTTTTTGTTAAAAATAAATGTATTATCTTTTATTTCTTCCTATATACTTATATTAAATTTTTTCTAATATGAATTTTAACATTATACATTTTTCTTCTACTAGATTTACTTATCGTTTGCTTGTAGTGTTAAAACTGTTTGTTTAAATATTTTAATTTTCTGTGCTTTCTTTGAATCTCAAGTTGGCAATGTTAATTAAAATCTAATTTTTATTCTTTAATAGTTTTATTTTAACAATATTAAATATTTCTAGGTAAGATAAATTATGTATGTTCTTCTAAATGAGTGTATTTTTATTTTCATGCACTATTCTGTTTCTGAAAAAACGTTTTTGTTAAATTTTCAGCTCAATACATGTTAATATAAAAAGAATTCTTTATTATTATTCATTTCAAATAATTCGCTAATGTTTAGATATTATCAAAACTGATTTTAAATTATAAATGTCTCGTCAGTTCTGAATTATGCTTATTTATTTGACTTCTTAGGAGATATGCACATTTTCCATTCTTTGTGAGATATTTTAATTTGTTTTTATGATAAATATAAACTATAGAGTAACACTTTTCTTTCTACAAGATGGTTTTGTGTCAGTATAAACTATATCTATTATATTAAAACTTAAACAGAAAAATTCTTTTTGAATCAATCTTTCTAGAATTTTGATAACCATTTTGTGAAATGCGATGTTCAACCTTTCATTTTCTTTTCTATATTCATATTCTTTAAAAGGCTTTTCGTCACATTTTTTTCTTTATTTTAAACGAATATATTTTGAAACTTCCTTTAAACTTCTGAAAGGGCTTAAAGAATAGTCATGATATATAAAGAGCATTCACAGTTTTTGTCGTTTTATGATTTGATGCGAAGTCCATGGGAAAAAAGGAAATCAATATCAGCTGGAAAACCAACAAACCAAATGAAGAAAAATAAATGAGGCACATTTCACAACTTTTCCCGTCGAATTTGCAGTCAGATATCTAAAGGAATATCTAAGGATTTTCAATCTGCAGCTCAGTCTCAAAAACGACATTGGCTCTTTTTTTCTAGAACCTTATTACCAGTTCCTTTATTCTGAATGTTTATGCGGAACACTGCAATTCCTGCTTTATGTCTGTGTTCCACCATCCCTATAGGGATTCTCATGTGTCCATATGCGTGCTCAAAATACAGTGCCGTATAATGCTTGTTCCGAGCCAATTCGCTCCCCAAGACCCCCTATATCACTTCGAAAAGACCTTGGGCACGAATTTAGCACAAAAGACCGAGACTGGATGATAAAAACGAGAACAAAAGAAAGAAGATAAATTCCCCCGTGCATCAGGGGGAAGTTTCTTCTGGGGGGAAAAAAGCACCAGAATGCACTATTTGAGGGAAAAGACACGATATGGGTTTTAGTGTTTCGGATTTTCGACGTTATTCTTTATTTATTTTTCTTTTCTTTCCTTTTCTTCCTACCATCCACCCCCCTGGCACCAGAGGCTGTTTTTCTCTAAGAACGTTGATGATGATGATGATGAATTGATGGATTCAAAATATTTGGTGCAGAGAAGAATGGGAGGGTGGAGCAGTGCCATAAAGAGTACATTTAAGATACATATGGAGTGAAATGAGAGTTTTTGCGGGGGATTTTTGTTGGAAATGTAGTGTTTATTTTGTATAATAGAGCATGCATACACTTATTTTTAAGTTGAATGCTCACATTAAGCGAAGTTCTTTTAAATAACAGTTGGTGGTCTTTGTGGTGCATGAAATATATTTAGAATGAACTAATTTATTGAATTTGAATATTATTCATCTTACATAAAAGGAGATGCACGGAGATTTCTTTTAGTTTTATTGAAACTTTGAGATAGAATTGAAATGTCGGATAAGTAAAATATTATTTGCATTCGCAATATTTTTAGAGGATTTTACTCTTTATTGCTTGAAAAAGCTTTTAATATTCGATTTTATTTTATATATATTCTAGTGTTATTAATGTAAAAGGTCCTTTTTATAACATAATTCTAAATACGTTCTAAAGTATATGCTAAAAATAATCGTCAAAACATAAATTCAATGTTTAATTTTTTCATTATAATAATAATCGCCTCATGAAAATATCTTTGCTGGTACAATATTATGGATTTTGCAAAAATATATTACTTTTAGCTTCGTGCTATCACACCACAATAGCCATAAATTATGTATTATATGAATAGTTAACTATGCTGTTCCAAACAAAATTCTGAAATCATATAAAAGTGTAATAAAACTTTGAGAAAACGGCAGATACAAAAATGTAATCTAAAATGCTAATATAAAATAATAAAAAAAACTAATACAATTTAATAGACGTTATAAAATACAAAAAAGAGAAACCATCCAGAGTTTTATGAAGTAAAATTGATGATGAAGCCTTTGACATTTGAAGGAGCTACCAATTCCAGACATTGAAATCTAAACATTCTGACAAAATATAAGGAAGATATGTGATATTTGCATTGTAAGAAAGTTAGGGGCTAATCTTTTAGCAGTAAATGGCGATAAGCAATTTTAATGCACCCTATGCTCAAGACAGGCAAAATTGTGAATGATTTCCTATTAGAAAAAGACAAAATTGCTGAATTACATTGTTTTGATAACATGGCATTTGATTGATTTGCCCCATGTCCCCATTACATCTATTATTTAGAAAGCAAAATCATTTGGGTGTGCTTTTATAAATCACCTACACGAACAGTTATTTTGGGTGGAACAACTTGGCAGTCTTTCCGTTTCTTGCATTCCAATCTCAGATGATATTTCATTTCAATTAGAATTTTGTACGAATTAGATAAAGTTAAAAAATAAAGATTATTATTGCTCATTAAATAGTTTCTGAAGAATGTAGTGCCTTTCTTACACAGGCACAAAATTATAAATATTTCTTATAAAGAAAACTGCTACCTCTCCATAGGTTTAAAGCATTTAGAAATCTCTGATATTCACAAAATTACTGATAGCTAATATATAAGAGGTTAGATTAAATGATGCAGAAAGGTAAAATCCTTGCGTATTCTGAAAATAATCATAGAAATGATAAATACTTTCAAAAGCAATGCTTTCGAAAAACAGAATAATTATTATTACTAACTACTCACTCACACAACTGAATTATTTTCAATAAATGGTTAATTAAGATTTTGGACAATGCACTCTAACATTTTTATCTTTAGATTATATAAGTTTAACTTAAAATAAGGTATAAAATTTTTAATATTTTACAGATGAATTTAAAATTGTTTTAGGAGTCAAAATGCAAAATAACTTAAATTATCTTTTAGTTATCTAGAAAAAGTGAAATAATAATGACAACAACCTGTTTGGGACAATGCACTAGGAATCTTAAAAGTATTTCAATAAACATTTGAAAATTGAGAAGATGGAAATAAAATATCTATTTTCATAAAGGTAAAAGCTGAAACGATAAAAAAAATGATTTTAATAATAAAATAAATTACTAAAATTTCTGAGATTTTTTTTCGGTTACTTTAATACTTCAGATTTTATTGGTGAAAAAAAAATCGTTTCCTGTTGAAAAATCTTGAAAAAATTCTTCATTCATTTGCTTTTTAAAATTCAACTAAGAGCTACAAATCTGATTATTCTAAAAATTCGAAAATTCAGTTGTCATTTGATTTATAATAATATTTTTTTCTCTACAACTATAAATAGCATATATGCGAAGAAATATTAAAATATCTTCAAATTAATAATTATTTATTGATAGCATTCCATTCGACATTAAGTTCGATATGCAGATGTTATTGTATATTTCTAATGCACTTTTGAAACAAATTAATTAAAACAGCGTTTAAAAACTTGCTTTTACTAACGTACTACATCAAAATAATTTAAATTTAGTTGAAAGTACAAATTCATAAAACTTGCAATATTATTAAGATTCAAAGTATCATCTAACTAATTATAAATAAACGATTTTAATATCCAGACATGAGAACATGTGATTATTAATATTGTTGCATGGTTTTTTTTTGTTACTCTCAAATATGGTTACTCTCAAATGCATTCTCAATTTGCCACACTGCACTACTCGTCGCCAAGCAGTGAAATGAACTACCGGAATGCATCCAATCCCATTGGGATATTTCAAACAAACTTTCGAATTATATCAAGTAGAACTAACTTTTTAACGTGGCAAATGCAGATACGAATGAAAAACAGCGTCATCTGTGATGGGAAGATGCGAAATGCAGTAATTCATTTAGAGCCATGCCACAAGAAATGAATTTGAGTCCATACTCTTAAATTAAAAACCTTTTTAAATGAGTAGCAATTAAAGTTAATGCTTATTTTTTGAGATTTTTTAATGTAACAATGTTAAATAACTGAAAAAGTGGTAGCCTTTCATTCTAATTTATCGCAGCATTATAAATCATAGAATTGATTATAAAAAGATGAAGTTCCTCTAAACTTAATGTGTTAAATTTATATATTAAATTCATAAACATTTATTACGAATCAGAATATACTTTCACAATATCAGCATTAGAAATTAAAATATCTGTTAAATTACAAATTGTTCTTGACAATATGCGAATCTTAACGAAACACAATTCCTTTAGTGTGCGATAAGAGTGATATACTCTGCGAAAACCAAATAATAATAATAGTTACAATAATAATAATAATAATATTGTAACTAGTGCCTAAGGCGAATCACAAGGAAATTACACCTGTTCTATAATACATATTCTTCCATTTCATGTTCCAGACATCGCAATTGATTATTCTTTTTTAAATTTTTTTATTCTGGAATTGCGATATCGAGACCACTTTTAAAATGTTATTTTTAGGCAAGATGATGCCCTACTTTGCACTACTTTCTCATTTCAATATTTCTTAAAACAATGCTCAAGAAACCAGTCGCTTCTCCCGAATAACTTGACCTTTAAAATCGCCTGAACTTACACCATGCGATTTTCAGTTGTGGGTTCTTTAAAAAATTATCTGCTAAAAGTCAGATATCAGAGGATCTCTGAGCAGAATGGCGTTCCACATCCGTTCATCACACAAAATAACTTAATGTTGTGCAGTAAAAAAGACAGTATTGAGAATTAAATGCCTTACTGAAAATGATGGAGAATTTATTGAGTAAAGATAATGATATTTTTGCTTATTTGTTACAGCAGAGAAGCATCTTATTTTTGGATGTTGATGCAGATTGCATCTTAACACATTATTATTTTTCTATATTGTTTGATCCCATAGATTCGACTTGAACTTCCCGAATTAATGAATTTAATTTTAGAAAAACGAATTAATAAAAGGAAATAAATATATAAAGCGTTTTTCTTGATTTATATATCTGAGAAACCTGTCTTAGATATTGACACACTCTGCCTACTGACGAAAATTGTTTCTATTTTTTTTCGGTTTTCATAAAACGCATAAATTGTAATGAACTGAACTATTAGCTACGTTAACTGAACTATTAAAACATATTAGCTACTGAATGCTAAAAATTATCATATTTTGATTAGAGGAATCATACATCTAGCTTCAGACTCTTCTGATTAGACAATTATCCTGTAACAATAATTACCTTTATTTTTAAATATTGCCTCTTTTTCTTATAAAGTAAAATTAATTTTATAAAATTCACAATGATGAAATCCTTTAATATTAAAATGCTTCCGCCAATCTTTGTGATGTAAAAATAAATCTTAAAGTAATTTAAGATAAAATTAAATTTTTCAAAAGTTATAAGTATTAGCACAGTTTCCGTTAAAAAAAGAATTGTTTACACTTCCAAGAATTAACACTTTTTCAACATCTATTTCAATTTTCTATTATTACCTGGTAAAATATTCACTTATTTTAAGTATATTTACTTTCTCCTAAAATAATAAAAGAATACATAATGAACTTTCGATTGCAACAGAATGAGTTTTTTCATGTTACCTTCGGCATTAAAAATTAAGGTCATTAACTACCATCCCTAAATCCCTTCTAAACAATCTCATTGCCACATCTCCATTTCCAAAACTCAACTTCCGAAATTAATTGAAAGACGTAGACAAAAGAAAGGGCCGTAGCGAATTTTCAACAACAAAACTTTAATATTCCACAGCGCCTCGATTAATTCAATAATGAATTCATTTTCCCCAGAAAACTTCATTCCTGTTTTAATGATTTTTAGCCCGCCTTTTACAATATATTATTTAAATTCCGAGGCAACGCTCAATGAAAATGCATAATGAGAGGGCAAAATTCCATTTGAGGATTTTCTGAACCCGAATCCCTTGACTGATAGTCCTTGACTTAACTTTTAATCGGTATACATATTTTATAGCAGGTTTCAGTTAATTCCATGGAAACGGGGGATAAATTCGAATTAATGGACCTCATTTCAAACAAATATTTGGCAACAGAAACGTCATGAAATGAACTAAGGATGTAACAGAGCTGTTTGTTTTAATTTAGAACCCGAATGCGAAAGTGAAAAAATAAATGTCTGAGCTGGAATTTGATCTGTTTTGGTTATTACAGTGGAGGGAGTTTTGGAGTTCGTTGATAAGAGCTGAATTGTAATAAAGCCGCATTCGCACCTCATTTTGATGCACGATATTTCCTCATTTTTCGGGTAATTCTGTCAGGTAAAATTATTGTTCTTAGCGTAACGGCGTAAAATGGAATTTCAGAAATGCCAGAGTTTATTTCCACCTTAGGTATTGGTGGGGAAATATTTAAGTTCGTTTTCGTCAGATGTTAATATCAAAATTTTATTGTTTATTCAAATAAAAACAATACATTAAATATATTTACAGTTAGAAAAATTAAATATACTTTCCCTATTTAGCTTGAAATTATAATGTTAAATTGAAAATCATGAAACTTTTTGTTTCGCTTTTTATTGTAAAAAATGAATGAAAAGGATAATATAAAATTTATCGTTTTTTTTATTTTTAATTTTAGTTAAGCATTCTACATATTTACTTTTATTTCGTACAATAAGATCTAAAAATATAGTGTTGTAATCTGAAATGGATTTTAGTTTTGTGCGGCAGTCATATGACTAGAGCAATATTTCAGCTGGTATTTATGATAAACATTTTACCCCAGATATTAAATTTAACACATATTCGGCTCGAAAACATGACAGATATTTTGTAAAACCGGATTCTGAACTTTGAAATGTCCTATTTCGAAGCTGAGGCTTCATCATTAATTTATCAAATCGTGCCATCATTTTGGAAATCATGCGATTTATTTATTTACCTACATATTTAATCCGCTTATGTCTTTAGAGTCTATAAATAACGGTGGTATTTTAGTGTTGATAGATGCTAATTACTGCATTAACAATTAATTATGCATTAACAATTTACTGCATTAACATTTTTTTCTGATTAATTTGAGTTTAACTTTATTCATTTTTTTATCCATTATTAAGAAAAATTCTGAGTTTTTCCCCCCCATCATTTCTTTAGAAATAGAACAACACTCAAAAAATATTTTTTACATCAAATTTAAAATTAAAAAAAAAAACTTTGTTGAATGCACCAAATTTTTAGCTGTAATTTTTGTTCTTTTTTTAATTTTTTTATTTACCTTAAAAGACATTTCAGTTATATTTTTCAGCAATATTTTTCAATCCTGAACTGAAACCCGGACCGTTTTCGTTGCTTCTCTTTATATTTCAGCGTGTTTTTTTTCACAGGTGATGATCGAAATATAAATGATAGGCTTGTTTAAATATTTTGAGCTGATTATACACATTGAATAAGTAAGTATAAGACATGTTTTAAATCAAATTCCTAAAGTTGTCTAATAACAATAAAATAATCTAAATTCCTAAAATATAAATAATTTGATTAGAGAAAATTAGTACAAAATGATAACCAAATTCCGAAAGTTTTGTTGTATTTAAAATTAAAGTTTAAATGCAGAATAAATTAGTGGTGGGTGAAACGTTTTTAAAGGGGCATATTTTTAACTATTTTTCAGTTTTATAATTAATTTTATAAAAATATAGACAAAAATTAGGGAAATGAGATAAAAGTCATTGAATAATCATCAAATATACTCAAATTTCAATTAAATTAATAAACAAAACTATGCAGATACATAGAAAGGAATTTATGAAAACAAATGAAGGATCTGCACCAAAATGAACATAAATACATTGAATAAAAATACGCCGGTAAAAGATTTATAACACAAGATGGCAGTATAAAATAAAATACACTAATAATGCGAAAAGTATAAAAAATTTGATTAGAGAAAATTAGTATAAAAAGATAACCAACAGAAAAAAGGAAATCAAGACAACAATCTAACCTGTATCTATTTGCAGCATGCTACAAATATTTTAACATATAAAGCGCATATTTTTAGTTTAAATAATGTATATTTATTGTGATTGTATATTCATTATTATTATAAATATGTTATAAAGATTATTTTCTTGGCTTTGTCTTCCACTGCCAATGATAATGGAGCGAATTCAAGATTTATTTTTCCATGATGGGTATGTTTTTAATAAAAATAGACTTTGAATAAACTTTTTTTTAAATTTTGTTGAACCTGTAATTAAGATTCATATTCAAAAGTAAGCAAGAGTTATAATTTTATAAATTTCGTTCATTTTCAAATAATATCAGCAAGAATGTTAATCGAAGTTTGATCACTTTTGTTTTTAATCAAAATTAGACTTTCAAATGAAATTAAAGGAAGATAAAACAATGCATAACACAAATGTAAAGCTTCTAAAATAGTATGGTACATATCTATCAAAATTTTTAATTTTAAAAATATTTTGTCGAAGAAGACATTAAAACAAAATTACACAAAATATTTAATTTAGATTTATCCTCTGGCTGCGTAATTCTTTCAAATCGTTATTTAGGCGCAATGTTTGCAAATAAATTTAAATATTTTTGAAAGAAGTTTAAATGATACTATATGTTACACGATAATAATATAATATAATAAAAATCTGTAATCGAAAAAATTAACACTCAAAACTACGAAAAAGCAATATGCAACAGAAAATGGACTGATTGCCAACCCGCGGAAATCGCTGGATATGCAGCTGGAAGATCACAGGAAATAAAACTGGTTACCAAAAATTGCCTTAATTGCCTTATTGAAAGCCCTTCAGAGTTTTCATACAGTGTGAAATCTTCCAAATGCATTATTTCAGCGCAAAAACTATGGAAAGGCGAATACTTTATTACATTACGTAGATAAGGGAAAACAATTGGAAATCTAAAGAGATTCTAGAGAAATAGTAATAATAATAAAAAAATTTTTGAAAGCCATAAATCCTATGAAGAAAATACTGAACATTGTACATTGAAACATTGTACTTATTGAAAATCCTTCAAAGGAGGTACACAAAGTGAAATCTTCCAAATGCACTATTTAAGTGCATAAACTATGGAAAGGTGAATGCTTCATTACATTTTGTTTCTCAAATAGGGGAAAACAAATAGAAATTCTAGAGAAATAGTAATGAAAAAAATTTCAAAACAATAAATCCTATGAAGAAAATATTGAACATTGTACATTAAATTTACTAAATATACTAATTAAAAATCTAAATTATACTAATTAAAAATCCCTCAAAGTAGGTGTATGCTTCTTTACGTTTTGTTCTGCATTTAGGGAGAAAACAACTAGAAAGCTCGAGAAATTCTAGAGAGATAGCAATAATAATAATAAAAAAAAACTTAAAAAAACCATAAATCCGATGAAAAAATACTGGATATTGTACTTGAAACCTTGTACTTACTCAAAATTTCTCAAAGGCTGTTTACAGACTGAAATCTTCCAAATGCACCATTTCAATGTATAAACTATTTAAAGTCAAATGCTTCATTGCATTTTATTCCGTAGAATAGAAAAAAATTTAGAAAACTAGAGAAATTCTAGACAGATAATAATGAAAAACATAAAAAAAAGCCATAAATCCGCTGAAGAAAACACTCATTTTATTCCTTAGATTGAAAGAAAGGAAGAAAGTTCCAAATATTGAAATAATATGTGTATTAAATAAAAGGTGAACGAATAGGATTCTTTTATATACTATTTCTGTCTAACAACACGTTAACAATACTCCAGATAAAATACTGTATACTAACGTATGTTTGAAACACTAATATATGTTTGAAATATGTCTTTATAATAATATTGTTACGAAATTTCCGGGGGTTCGTTTGCATAGTGGGAGTGATATGGTATGGAGAACGCTTAATCAGCAAGCGGCAGTAGAAAAAGAAACAACGATGTTTATTTATACGAAGACACACAGAACAGCACAAAAACGACAACTATATACAGAATAGAAGACGATTATCTTCAACCGAGACGTGCAGCATACAACAAGAATCTACTGCAGACAGTAGCACACAGCTTAGTTCAGTACTAGCTTGACTCCGTCGCTGCTCTGCTAATCCCTGGAAGACCAGTTCTTCACCGTCGATTCCGACTACTACTCTTCTACGACTACTACTCCGTCCACTGACTACTTTGTCTGGCAGTTGCAGACCCTTTTATAGGTCTCAGGAGGCGGGGCTAGAAGCCTCTCAACCAATCAGGAACGTTCGAGGCGTATCTCGGTTCCTACTGAACGGATCGGGAAAATTCTCGATGTTTCGGGTATAATCTATTTTGGCGCCAAAGTCGTCTCCAAATGGACACCAAATTTGTCTCTAAGCTCTGGGACCTCCGACGCGACATCCAGACTCCGTCCAATACAGATGACAGTAAAACATTCTTTCCGATGATGGAACCAAGTATGCTGGGAAGCAGCATTATGGATTCGTAACAATATTTTAAGAGTTCTGCTCAGATCCCCTTATGATTCTCATGGCAATTGCAATAGCAACGAATAAAGAATTAATATAAGTGCCCAACATGAATAGTTAGAAAATGGCCAGACGCCATTAATACTAGATACGAAATAAGAATCCATTATGTGCTCTGCGTTTGGCAATACTTCAATAGAAAGTAATTTCAAATCGTTTCTTAAAATACGCATTCCGAATTATTTTCTGAATAGAGTATTTTCAGTCATGAATAGACAAAAATAATAGACATCGTTAACAGTTTAGATCAGAACGGGAATATGATAAATTATATTTGGAATAAAAAACATAAAATACAATGTTTACTAAAAATGTTTGTAAATTCGTAAGAAACCAAAATAAATATTTCATTCATAATGTCATCTTTCTTACGTAGATAATGCTAATTATAGTTTCAAATTAATTTTTCCTATAAAAAAACTGATGAAAATGTTGTTTGTTTTGAAAACTGATGAAATTAAACGTCATAGATTTTAATTATTTAAATATTTTTATTGATACAAACCTTCAAATAGTCTGAAAAAAGACTGTATTTATTCATTTTAGTGTAACATTAATAGCTGTCAGTATGTTTAAAAAGCAGCTTACATAGCTTCCTAACAGATTTTAATAAACTAACAATACTTCATTCGTTTTTTTTTCCTCAAAACAATAGATTTGTACAAATGAATTATTTATTTCAAAGAGACAAAGGATTCGGAAAATGAGAGAATGTGTTAAATAGTAATGCCGTCCAGAGATTTAATGTATTTAATATAATATTTTATTTTACATATCATATAAATGAATCAAATTAATAAAAACAGTTTATAAAATACAATATCATTAGTAAACTCTATAGAATGATTTCTTTTTTAATTTCCTGTATATCTGTATCCTGTATTTCTTTTTTAATTTCCCGTACTTTAATCTGTAATTCATAATTCATTATTATAAAAAATTCTGGAATTTTGTGACAAGTCTTTTCCCAATTCCATCCTAGGTGACGCATCTTTTATGCAATCAGAATTATATAATGAATAATTGAAATTTTAATATTGAAATAGGGGTTTTTATTTAAAATTTACAAGTGCATAAAATTTTAAAATTCCAACTTAAAAGGAAGAATATAAAAAATAATTGATATGTTCCACATTTAGAATCATAAAATAAGTCAAGATTTAGTAAGAAAACTAATGCAATGGTATTTTTCCTAGATACAGAATTCTTTAAAAAAAAAGAAGTTAATTTAACAAATTTTGAATTTTAAGAAATTAAACAGATGAACATATTTTTGATATAATACAATGAAAAATTAATTAGTTTGAATTATTTTTTAGAGTATGACTGTTTTATAATGCTAATGAAATTGCTTAAAATATGTATGTTATGTGACTATATAAGTATTCCAAAGACTCTGGACCATATAAAGACTATATTAGTTTTTTTACTGAAATATTTTAAATGATATAGTTTTATGCCGAATGTCACATACCCCAAGAAGCTGGGATTTTAAAATAGCAAAAATAAACAATGTGACATCTATTGTGGTTTTAATTTAAATTTACATCAACGAAATCGAAAATCTTAAAGATGATACTGCACCAAAGAAACTGAAGACAACATAATTGCATAACTTTCAATATCCATTCTCTTTCTTTATTTATTTATTCTCTCCAGTCATAAAAGCTTTATATTCAACGTATGCACTCCACCGGATATGGTCTATTGTGTAAATACATCTTGCATACTAGAACAATGGCTGAAGCATTGAAGAAAGACATATGCAGCTCAATAAGAAAATAAAAATAAATAAATAAATAAACTGCAACAGAAACGAGGGACAAGGAAAGGTCGGAACGGTAACCTGCCAGTTCATCTTTATCCAGCTGTGTTTTTATGACTTCGAGTACATCAACCGGTCCCGCACGGAAAATACCAAGACATTACCTATGGAAGTGTGTCAATATTGCAATCGATCGTACATGCCCCCTGCCTCTCACAATCCTCCGTCTCTTTTCTTCTTCCTCTTTTTCACTGTCTCCCGTTTGTTTTTGTTTCATAGAGCGAGTTGCATTGCAGGGATTACTCGATTCCATCGACTTAGTATCGAAATAGGGATTATTAACAGGCAACTGAGTGGGTTGCCACTCTGCTACTTATTCGCCGTTTGAGAGACAGGCTTATTGCTCTGAGAGGATTTCGAAGGAAAAAGGAAATGGGTATGTTCCAATTCGATTATCTGTCCTGTTAATAAATGTAGTAGCTGTTGGTTCCTTTGTTGTCGGGACTGGATGGTACAGTTACACAGTTTTGAAGCAATTTTATACCATTTAATTGCTGGAGTTTTCAATTATATTGCAGATTATTAATTAAGGTAGGTTCATTTTAAAATTAAGATTTATATGTGTTCCTATTTTTATGTTCCGGTATGAAAATCTTAATATATGAATGAAAGACTTCGAAATTCAAACATTTTGATGAATTATCACATTTCAAACTTCTTTGACGTGGAAAAAAAATTATATTTTTAGAATTATGTCTGTCCGTGAACATGATGAGTATAAAATGCTTATACTTGTTGTTGGGATTGGATGGCAGAACCAGAAAGTTTTGAAGTTATTTTATGCAATTTAATTGCTGGAATTTTGCAATTATATTGGAGATTATAAATTAAGGTAGGTAACTTTAAATTTACTATTTTAATGTATTCTTATTTATAGTTTCTGGTATGCATATCTTACAGAAAGAAAGAATTAGAATTCTACATTTTGATGAATCATCATGTTTAAAACTTCTTTGAGTAATAAAAAATAAATTTTTTGAATTACGTCTGTCTTTTCATCTGTCTGTGAACATAAGAATAAAATGCTTTGAGTAAGACAATTGAAATGTGGTTTGTTGTTTTAAAACAAAGTTTCTTAATTTTTATCAAATTGTAAACGAAATCTATCAGAAGGCGGTTTGATTGTCTGTCCGAATATGCGGAAACTCGATAACTGCAAAGGATACACAAGTAGGTATATAAAGTTGGTTAATAAATTTTAGCATTTAGAGTGTATATACACAACAAGTTTTGAATCGAATTGTCAAAGGTTTTAAATTTATACCGCTTGTTTCATCTGTTGATCTACCCAATCTTATGGATGTAAACACGGCAACTCATAAAACAAGATGACATAGATAAATGAAATTTGGTATGTGATGTTATTGCTGACATTATGGTTTTGTACCAGAAGTTGGATCAACGGATCTCTTAAATTATTTCCAAAATAAATATTAGTTTTTTTTTCATTATTTGAAACAAAAAACAAAAGTTCATATGTGAGATTTTGAAAATAAGCAGTCGTGGTCTTCAATAGTTCTCGCAATTTTATGTCAGATGGAGATAGGAGAATAACTTTATTTTGAAAATTTCAAAAGGGACGTCTCCCGGTTTTTTTAATGATAATGTTTTAAGTTGGTATAATTTTTGTAAATTTCGTGTAACATTTTGCGTTGAGTATATTATTTAATGTACCAACACAACTCAAATCGATTAAATTTGAATTCAGTTTCTTCTTGGAAAAATATGTGGGTTTTCTGGATTTTAAATAGATTTTTAATAAATAATAATTAAAGATTTTTTCTCTTAAAAATTTTGGAATATATTACTAGAAATCCTACTTACACTCCAAAATATTTAAAAAATTAATTTTTCAGTAATATCAATATCAATTTACTATAGTTTGCTCTAGTTTCAAGTAAACTTTAAATTTCTAAAATTTTCAAAATTAATTAAAATAAAATTAATAAGAGATTTATTTCAGCGACTTTTTCAGCAGCGCCATTTTTGTATATTTCAAGCCGTATTAAAAATTTTTTTTTTGGATATTATTTCCGAGACAGACTTCAGTTTCTTTTTTTTTTAAATCAAATTTATAGTGGTCATAGGTTAGATAGAAGACCGATGAATATTGTTACAATGCAATATGCAATATTGTTACTCATTATATATGCAATGTCATTATTACGCTATGGAATCATTATTATATTACATTTTTTCATACAAGATTTTCGAAATTCAGGAAGATGCTTTTCCTCGTACGAAATATGCAAATTATGTATGAAAGCTCATTCATAATTGTCCAAAATTGTATAATCGTTATTTACCCTCATATAATTAATCTAGTTATTGAAATCAGGATAGATGGTTAGGAAAAAGAGGGTTTACAATCAAATTCTATCTTTAAACACCAACTAATTTGAAATAATATTTAAATAATATTATGAAATACTAGTCTACTGATCATAATATTTGAAACCACAAAAGCCAGGATAAATAATTATAAGAATACCATGATAATCTATATTCAGAATAAATTCCTTTACTATATAAGCGTTTTATACCATTTTAAACCAAAAGGCCCCAAGTCTATATATTTTTTTAATTTTCAGAAGAAATAGAAAATTTTTTTTTTACAAAAAAATTTCATTATATTTTCAGAATATTATAAAGTTCTTCATAAATAGAATAATTTTAATTCCGTAGAAAAATTCTCTAAATATTTAAAAATAGCAACCAATTTTGTTTTCATTCAGTTTCCAACAGAAATATTGATTGCAATTATATCTGTACGGGTAAAAAAAAAGAATATTGTAACTGCGGAATATAACAGGAAAAAGGTAAAACTTCATACCAGAAGGAATGAAATTTGGATTATTCATTCGTGCAATCTTCTTACTATATGCATAATAAATAGGATAGACATCAAATACAATAACACTCATAAACAAGATATATAAAATAAATTACTTACGAAAATGAAAAAAAAAAAAATAATAATACAGAAACAGTACCTCCAGACAAATGTTTGAATATTTGGTGGAAATTTTTTTAACAGGTTTGAATTTCTAGATTGAGACTATTTCAGTAGCTATAATAAAACAACCATCAAAAATGAATCAATACTTTCTTTTACTTTTTCGCGTTTTCATTTTATTTTTCATAAAATACTTAATTTTCAAAAACATTCTACAGGATTTTAATGTATCATTTCCTTTTTGAAACCTGCTTGGATTCTTTATAAAATCAATTACAGAAATTTAGATTAATGAAATACGGTATGCTTCCCAACAAAATGTAGATTTCTGTCAAATTTTGTATGGAAACATTTTCTGAACATGGTTGAATTTCTGAAGAGGAAAGCAACGAAATTAATACTCCGTTCTCTACAATGTACTATAAAGCATAAGAATAGTCATATTATATTTGCATATCGAAAAGAAAATGGAAAAAGAACTTTCTTGTTGATTTGTAAAAAGCAGAAAGTGAAAAATTGGGTCACTTTTGGTTTTATATTTCAAAAACAAATGTGATGATTTGAGAATATTTCAAAAGTAAAGGTAATGAATATTTCATTATAATTATTTAATAATTTAAAAGATTATTTTTCATTGATTTAAAGTGTTTTAAATAGAATTGTTTATCTATTTTTTATATGTTATTTATATATTACGTATTTTTATTGATTGCCTGTATGCATGTTACATTTTTATTTCAATTAAGTTTATAAAATCCAAGTTACGGGTGTCGCATGTCACGAAGGAATTTAACACAAAAAAAACCCAATTTAGATGCAAAAATGTTTTTAATTTTCAGTTCCGAAGTGAATTTAACCAAAATAGATACGAATTAGAGAAGATAATTTACAAAAAAACTTAAAGTTTCATAAAAAAATTTCAAATTCAGAGGAATTCAAAACGACAAACTCCACTTTAATTAATTTCATGGTTTTAGAAAATGTGGGATACAAACTTATTCAAATATTTATTGCCCTAAATTAAATTATTTTCGTTGTTTTATAGATCACTTTTAACTTTATTGAATTAAGAATTAATTTTCTGAAAGCCCTTACATTATATCATATTTGTCGTAACTGGAAACATCTCTACAACAGATATTCTAGAAATGGCAGTGGAAACACATTTTCATTCTCTGTAATAAAAATAAATATTTCATATTTTTCATTTTAATCAAAAACTCTGTCTTGAAAACAAAAGATTTTTTTTGTGTGTGTGTGATACAGAAAAGTACTCGAAAATGATGCAGAAGAAAAAAGGTATTATTTTTGTATCAAAAATAATTTCAGATTACTTTTTTTTAAACATAATATTTCCAAATAAACATAAAAATAAGAAGTTTTAATGCTCAGAAGTTGTTAGAGAAGGATCCGAATATCATTCTTCTACTATTAGTACTTATTGAAATTTCTGGTTAAAGAATGTCGTTTTTTAAAAAAAATGAAAATATATATATCATATTTGTTTGTAAAGATTCATATTCACAAAAATATATTTCAGAATTTTTTCTCCTGAATTCCTTTGAAATTTCTTATTAAATTTTATTCCTGAAGTTAGATAACATTTATAAGATTTCACCTTTGCGTAAGAAAACTTTAATAAATATAGTTTTTAAAACACTTTTAATTATCTACTAAAAATAAAAGTTGTCTACTTATTTTTCTTCTTATTTATCTTTAAATTAATACATATTAATTTTATTATACCATTTTGAAATTTTTTTTTTCAAAAGCACTACAAGGTTTCGCCACATGTACAGAATAAAAAAAAAATTCATTCCTGGATCAACAGAATAAATAAATTTTAAAAATATGAAACAGTCTATTATCATCATTGACATAAAAGAATGCAAAGTTTCAAAATTTTAAAACATTAGAAAAAAAATTGGAGAAAAATGTATTTCAAAATTTTATATAATATACAAGTGAATAAAAGCAGAAGAAACAGTGCCTAATCTTTTTCATTCCTTTTCTTTTACTAATAACATTCGTTAGAAACACATAAAGAAATATTTTGCAAATCTTCTATACATGGAAATATGTATTAATTGAAAAAATATTAATTATTAATACTTCTTGTATTTATTTTAAGATAATTTAATCTCAAAGCTGTTCGCTACTTTTGAAAAAATTTTTTTTAAATAGATGTCAAAACGTTTTGCGTTTCCCAGGAGATTTAATGCATTTCAATTAACTTGGGTTACTTTAAAAATTATTCATGTTTATACTGTTGAATAAGAACAACTGCTGATTTAGACATTTTAAATTTATTAAATACTATTTAAGGATGCCATGGGATTCTGAATATTAAAATTATCTAACTAATCCTTATTTTCAAATGCGTTAAGAACATTTTAAAGCATATTTTTCTAACTTTTATATTTCAGTGTTTAAAAGTATTTTGTATTTGACAAACATAAGGATTAAGTTTAATCCCTATATTGTAGTTTGAATTTTAAAAAATATTGATTTTCGATTAAGACTTGTAGATAAACAGCATATAATTATTTATAATATGTTTATCGAAGTAAATAGCGTCCTTGATCTAGGGAAAAAATCAGAAGTTGTCAACCAATTGATTTTCAAAGGCGCATTGCCCATTTTCTGAGAAATGCTGGATTAAAAACTGAGCGTATAGTAAAACTAGACAATATGCGGTTTAAAATGAATTAAATATTTAAAGTCGTGTCTAAGAAAAATTCAATATGAATGAAACAATTGTATTGAGGAATAAAATTCAATTCGATTTATTCTCTCTTAATACATTTGGAAATTTGTTTTGATATTACATATTTGATGCGGCTTATTATCTAATACGATTTTATTAAATATTCTTCTATTTTATGCTTTTCAAAACATGCTTCTGAATAGATTGAAATTTTAATGTTTGAATGCACCTTTATCAGCAAATATCATTACACAGGATTTAGTAATAAAAAAAAATTGAAATTGCTTTTCGTAATCCCTAATTTTTTAGTAAACCAATGCGGTTACAGCAATGTCTGCCAACATTAACACATAAATTTAGCCACTAATTGCATTAAACGTTTCAAATCTATTCAAATATCGTTGAGACTCTAATTTGTTTTTTACTTATTAGACGTCTTTGTTGACCAGTTGATTCGCCAGATAATAGAAGGATTCAATTTAAAATTTTGTTTTTATACAAATATTAAACATAGTTATTTCACCCTTAACTTTTAACACTGGAAAAAAAATAAAGCGCTTAAATATTGATGGAACAATGAAACCAATATGAAATATTGATGGTGCAGTGACAATAATGTGAAATATTGATGAAACAATGAAAATAATGTGAAGTATTGATGGAACAATGAAAATAATGTGAATTTCAGGGCTGCAGTATAAATTATTGTTGGAAATTTGATAATGAAATATTTTTTTTAAAGAAATTGTCAACATTAAAAAAAATTTGCAAGATTATTAAATTGTTATCATAAATAATGCATTTTTATAATTTGAAACGATATAAAGTGCAAATTAATTTTCAGTTTACTGCAATACTAATTGAAATTTCAAAAACCATCGCTATATGTGTGTGTGTGTGTACGCAAAATTTGCTAGCTCTAAATGTAGAACTTTAACATACACTACTACTTCATTATTAGTTATAGTATATAGTACTAGATTTCATTTTCATTATCAGTAGAGATAGATCTTATAATCCACACTATTAAAGATTTTTTTAAACTTTTTCTCAGAAATAGTATGAGAGAAAATGAATGATCCATATACTGTTTCATGACAATTAAATAAATAAATAATTTTAAATTATGTATAAATTATGTGTCCTTTGAGCATGCGAAGTCTTATATCAGTTAAAAAAACGTCAGTCTCGGATTTGTTTATTAAATTGTAATTCAAAATAATCAAAAGAGCTTAAATAAGACATTTTTTGCCTTATTTATACAAACAAATGTCTCTTAATTAAAAAATTACTTTGAAATATACCATTACTTGTAAATTGATTCAATTCTTTATTATTTGATTACAGAGGTCGACAAAGATTGCATCACTTTTAAAAAAGACTGCCAAGAAAGAAAAATTATGTTGCCACTCAAAATGTGTAACTAAATTTTTATATGATTGTTTTAAAACTATTTATAACTGAAAGAAAATTTAATTAACCTTGGTTTGAAAAATCGTTTGGGACAACCTGAACTTTCCAGAACCTGAGAGATAATAATACTGTTTAGAGTAATATAATTTTTCATTTTAATTAATAATTCATTTGCAGAGATAAAAATTAGATGATAAATGATTAATAAAGTATCTATTTACAGGTCCTCTATAACTCTCTCGAATGCTAACATAAATTAAATGTTACACTCTCACATACTGCAAATACATTTCACTCACATTATTGAATGAAATTTTACTCTCAAGTACTTACTTTACAATTACTAGAAATAAGTTTCAAATGATATTTGTATAGCAACTAACCAAACTATTTTTAATTTATGAAAACTACGAAATTTTTATACCAAATATAGCTGGATAAATGAGCTAGTAATAAGAGAAAAGGAATTTTACGTACAATAAACCTAATTAATGAATTAATAAGCAATTCAAATGGTGCTTTTTTAACTGGTCAATTTATCTAACATCGTACACACATGATAAACAAAAATACATAATTCATTTGAAATCTAACATTGTCATATATTGTGATATCGAGAGTATTTCATTTCAAAATTAAGCTGTGATAAAGCAAGCATTTGAAAATATAAACTAAGCATGACTTGAATCTATGAAATTTAATTATAAGCTTGGTTCAGCTTTTACACTTTATAAAATTGCTTATTTTTTCTGTTATCTATATTTCTGCTTCTATAATCACACAATATCTTGATTACTTACTACCTAAATGTTGTTTCTAAAACTGTAAGTAAGCCCGATATATAAAGCCAAGGCACTTTAACAACTGGACATGAGCTTGCAAGCTTAAATAACGTAAATCTCTTCTAATTGTTATTAGATTTATTAAGAGATGATAATGTGCATATAAGAAAACCTCTTTGCTTATATATAAGGTTAATTTCAACCATGCTGACACTTAACCCCAGTGAAGAAAAATATGGTAAAACTTAATTATATTTTCTTCCTAGTTAGTATTGATTGTTTTAACTTTTTTAAAAACTTCCAACTGTATTTTCTTACTACTGGGGCCCTTCCAGTACAATTAATAGCCTTTTATTGTGAATATTATATACGAATAGAATATGTGTTGCCAATCGATATTTTCGAAATTTTCTGATTGCACTTGCGATATGCAACTATTGTTTTATTCATCATTTTAGAGCGTATGACTGACTTGAAAGTTTTGGATATTTAAATCAAATAGGTCGGTCCCAGAGGAGTGATATAATTGGTAAGACCATTTTGTAACCGGGAGTAGGTACTAAGTACTTCCGAATCAATTGTGACTGGTTTGTATATTTGTGCTTTTAAATAAAAAAGAACTGACACCGACTTGGTGTGAGCTGTATACTCTGCAAGCTACAGATATTTTAATTCATTAAAGAATTTATATTTAAATCTCTTGCCTGGTATTTGCACTCCGCTCTTGCTGTCGTGACGTACGCCAATAGAAACATCTACATTAATTGTAGAGCGATCATATTATTAATTTCCTATAATAATGTGATCGCATGTTAACAATTTTTTTAAAAAGTCACTTAGTCATTCACTGAGATCCTCCCCCCCCCTCGTAATGGTTGCTATTATATTTATTTTATCCAGTTCTATAGTAAAAATGGCTTGATTCTCTGTGCCAGACCAACTGTTAAAATTCGTCCAATGATTTTCGAAACAATTTGTGAAAATTTAATTACCAATCTTTTAAACCTATAGTGATTTAAAAAATTTACTTCAAAATTCAGTTCCATTAATTTTAGTTAACTGAAACTTGTGATGTTTTGGATATGACTAAAAATATGATATTCTTTTAGACAGTCTAACAATTCTTGTTTCAAAATACTGACCAACTCAATAAGATGTTACCTAAACCTTTACCAGATGTGAAGCATCTGAACGATTCTCATGAGAAACAAGAGAAAAGAAGAAAAAGTAGCAGGAAAAGAGAGTAATGAAAGTATCTACAGATAAAACATTCTTCATAAATAAAGGAGAAAAACATTCTCATTGGAAGTAGCACTTGCATTTCTTTCTAATATACGAAACATAAAAAAGAAAAAAAAATATTTTTCTTCTTAGAAAATTTCATTATTGGAATCTCGTAATTGTCTTTGACACGCTTTGTTTATTTGTTTTGTTATACTCTAAACATCAACTATTTATCTAGCCAGCAAATGAAATCTGATGTATGGTCTTTGAAGTAATTTTATATATAATATGCAAATTTTAGAAGAATTCGGCGAATTAAAAATCGAAATGTATAGAAAAAAGGAAGAAAAATCTAGACCATTATTTACAGCGATTAAAGGGAACACGGCTAGATAAATGAGAAAATTTAATTCTAAATTTTTTAACCCTTAACTGGGGAGGTGAAATTTTAGGACTTAACTGGGGAGGTGCTGTCTACGAGACCGCATTTCATTTACACTCAAATTCAATTTTCTAATGAATGTATTAGTATGAAAAACTGCCAATATATTTTGCAGATATTTTTCTTGATATATAGATATGTTTTAGAAATTTTTCAAAATATATTATCATTGAAAAAAGTAAATGCGTTGGAACATACATTTTCTTCTCAAATTACATGCTACAATAAATAATATTCTTGAAAAATCATATTACTTTTTACTTTTTAAATCATATTTATTTTAAAATATATGAAGGTATATAGAGAACAATATAATGTAAAATTCAACAATTATATGAAAAAAAAATGACAATAGGTAAAATTGGCCCTTTTTTTATCGGTTTGTGTGACTTTCATAGCACGGTTTTCTAGGGCATTTTAAACATATAGGTTAAGAACTAGTATAAAAATCAACATATAAAAACTGTATATATATCTCTTGTTATATTAATATATTTTATAAATTTTTCAAAATACATTATCACTAGAAAAATTAATTATGGTTGAACATACATATCAAAATCAGTTCAATGCGAACTTTCAACGAAAAACTCTTCTGTATAATTATCCTTATCACTAAAATCACTTTCTGCTTCATTTAAAAGTGCCTGGAGCACTGCCTCATAATAGGATCAGTAAACTAGATGACATTTCGGGGTCCAAGTTTTAGCGCCATCTGCTAAGCCTTGTTTATCACTGGGACACTAACTGGGAGATTCGGTCATAGAGACCGCGCTCGAAGAAATAACTGAATTATTTTAAAAAGCCTCTTCTGAAATCGGTTGAAAAAGTGCACGTTTATTGAAGGTCACAAAACAGTAAGCTACAGGATCAATCCATTCAATTGAGCTAAAAATAGAATAGAGGTGATAGAAAATCCATCGCTAGCGATCTCACAGACCGCACGTCCCCAGTTAAGGGTTAATAAACCGTTAATTTAAAATATAAAAAATGTTTTGTTTGTAATTTGAGAAAAATTAACAATATATAGATATAAGAGTTTTAGTGCAACATTCTTAAGTATTTAAATGGGAGACAAATATGAAAGATGTAAAGCTATTAATTGTAAATGGATAAAAAGAGGCTAAAAACTTTATTAATAAAAATGTGATTCATTATAAAACACACACTAAATTTGAAATATATTTTACTAAAACTTATTAAGAATTTTCAAAGCATGAGTTTGAATATTACGTGACATTAACGATGCACTTTTGATTTTTGACTAATTTAATGGTGACACAAAATTGTGTCATTTTTTTTGTAATTTGTGTCATTTTTGTACCATTTTTTTGAGAGAATACCAAGTAATCCATTTTTCAATTTACAAAAATAATCGCTCTTGCTTAATTGTCCAGAACAAATTTGTGAGTCTGCAAGATAGTCTAAAGATAGATATCTAGCCTTCTGCATCTAAAATCCAAATTTTCCTTACATCAGGCTTTTTCAGATATAAATGAAATGTTTGTGTTTTCCAAACTTCTTGAATGTTTCAAACATCACTACAGCCAAACATTGTATTAGTTTAAACTTTTTCGTAAAACAATATTATTTGATATTTGACATTGAAATGTACTTCTTTTCAATATTTAATTTGAGAACCAGAGGAAGATTTACACTTTCCTCCGGAATCAAGCAATTCTCAGAACTGAATCAAATGATAAATATTCATATTAAAATTAAATTTCTTTCCTTTGAATTTGGAAGGAGAAGAGAAAGAAATTAAAAAGAACTAACACTCTGCCCCAAACTAGATAAAAGTAAAGATCAAAAAATTTTATTATTTATTGAAAATTTCTATTAAAAAGCAAACAAAAGCAAATTATATTCTCAATAAGCCTATCCATTGATTGGAATTGATGTAAAATAAACAGAAAAAGAAGAACCACAACTTATTATCAGGAAAAATAAAAGGGCATAACGCTAAATTTATAAGCAGAAAATGTAAAAGGATACAAAACGGAATATTAATCAGTTAATTTTACTTATTCTTAGGGATGAAATAAATTTATTTCTTTAATTTGAAACCGCATGAAATAGTGGAATATTTCGGAATCTGTATCAAGCTATATA
>JAPMOR010113746.1:0-25284 GCA_026543865.1 Argiope aurantia | reverse complement strand
TCATTCTTCTTTTCACCCATCGGCATTTCATCACCTATACATTTCCCAAATAATAAAATTCTAAATCAAAATCATGCTCATATTAGCATTAAATAACAGTCTTGGAGCAAATGCAAGAATCCAACAAGTACTCGCCTATGCCATACTCACCAAAAACCAGTTCTTTCTGAAGGGAAAATAATCAGTTACTGCTCTCTCAAGTAGAGGCGAATATTAATATCATATACCTAATATAGTAAACCGAAAAGTGACTCAACCTTAATGATGCTTTCTCTGTACCATATATGTATCATTTATTAAGAACATAATTTTATCTAGAGTTCGTTCAAAAAAAATAATTATTTTTGATAGAAAATATATTAAAAAATGTTTTATTTTGCAAAAAAAAACACATGAATTTATAATGTTTTTTAACTGAAATATATTCAGTAAATTTCTTTTAATTTTATTCTTCTAACCATCTATGTTAAAAATAAAACAAGAAAATGCGGCTTTGTTTCATTTTGTAGCTAAGGAAAAATAAATTTTGAAGAAATAAAATTTATTGTAGAAAACTGCATTATTCTGGCATAAAAGTATCGCATTGTGTGAAGAGAATTAAGAAACCGTATTATGTACAGCAATGTCATTCCAGACATTTTCTGGCGAATGATTACTAAGAAAAGATTTCTTAATTTTTTTTACCCTTTATAAACATTATATTAGTGGAAATAACAAAAAGTTTACATGAATAAACTTTCACATGTAATGGATTAGTAATATTTCATGTATGTTAATGAATTTTCGTATGCAATATTTTAAGTGAAAGCTGTTGTTTAAAATCTGTTGTTTTTAAAAAATTAATATATTAAATTTGCATTAGATTTTTATATTGATGTTAAAAGTTTTATTGCTCTCTATATCTAATTCTAAGTCATGTGTAAAAGAAAAAAAACTGTTACCGTGGCTGCTTTGTGCACGTAGCCGATTTCTATCGAATATCAGTATGAATTGTGTCTTCATATGAACAAACATTAATAGGAGTTGAATTTAAAAGAAAAAAAAATGACATGAAGAATAATTAAGAAGAATATTTAAGAATAATTTTCGATGGATGGCACACATTACGTTAAATTTACAAATTATAAAAAAAATAAATTATTTTAGCTGTCTGATAATTCCTGTGTGGCTATAAGTGTTGACTGTTTCAAATATTATAACACTACGTAAAATAATATATTTAATTCATAAAAATTATTCTCAATATATAATTTCATCGAACTAAATAAAATTATATAGTCTTTGTATAAGTCATTTTGTATTTCGTTTTTCTTTTTTATAATTTTGGAATATTTTTGTCTTTATTCAATAAAACAAATTATGATATGAACCAGTTTTCCACTTTTTTGAATGGCTTAAATGGGTTAAGCCTTGGCACAGTCAAGAAGTATTTTATCAATCTTTTTTTAAAAGCATAATACACATGTTGCATCATTAGAAATTGAGTTTCGTAATTCGACTTGGAACGATCTCATAAATTCAATTAGAGTTTGAAACTATTGAGCAAATTTCCATGTTTCCTAATAACGATGAAGATAAATATTTTTATCCTTTGTATTCTATCAAATTTAATACTTAGGTTGTGACCAATTATGAATGGAAAGAATATAGAGCCTTGCAGTGGATAAAGAATAATAGAAAATCTACAAATTATTTCAAAATTTGAATTATTATTATTTTTTAGTTTTATCAAATGTATGATATAATTTTTATATATTCAAAAACGAAATCCTTTTTCCATTCATTGATTAATCTACATTGCATTTAAAATTCTGTTTTGCTATCAATTTACCGAGAATCTAATTAAGCGAATAATTCAAATTTAAACTTATCTTTTAATCCTCATTTCACTTCAGAATTTAATGAAATCCTTTTATTCATCAATTAAAAGTCTCACTGGATAATTTTAATTAAAATTTCGTTCTGATGAAAAAGCAAACTTTAATAAACTCAAATATCAGACGATAAATTCTCAAGATTGTCGTCTGTTTAATAGAATTCCTAAAGAAATCTGAAGCACATCATCATGAGCCAAAATCCATATAGGTTGTTAAGATTTTCCAGTAGCGTCTTATTAATCCTTGCAGAAGCAAACTGACGCTCGAGTAAGACTTTCAGGATATGTTATCTACAAGAACTAACGAATGAGCGTTGCTATGGCAACACTATACCATATCCATTAAAGTAGATGAAACTTCAGACTTTGAAGTGAAAGATTCTCAAATTCTTAACTTTTCACATTCTGATGAAAAAAAAAATTGTTTTTAATAGCTGGCAAATACCCTTGGATATTATGCATGCTTCAGACAACATTAGTTTTGGAAATATTGTGAACTACATTTAAATGTTTATCTTTATGGTTGTTGTTTTTGGAATGGGTGGAAAATGCAAGCAGTATAATGATTTCTCAGACATTTAATCTCTAGCTTATTTTCAATAATGAATTTTTTATGTTTTTTTCAGATTGATAGCTGTTAAAAATTCAGCTTTTGCATTATAAGAACTAGGATGTGTCGGATAAGGTAATTTTATTTTAAGAGTGATTGATTGAATAATATTTATCGCTTTAGATGGGATTACTCTTTTCCATTTAAAGAGTTAAAATCTTTTTTAATTCACCATTCAGAATGAATATTTATTTGTTCATATTTTACCTGAATAAAGTATAATTCAATTTCAGATTGTATCCAGAAGTTGTAGAAAAGCAATTTTCAAGTTACACGTTTAAACTTATTAATACTTTTTTGTTTAAAGTGTTAAAGTTCCTACTGCTAGCAAAATCAAAACTATCGGAAGTGGTCTTCTCAAAACTTTCTCGCATACTTTTTTTTATAAATTTTTCATTCCAGAGAACACTTTGCATGGTACTGGCGTACAATAGTTACGAAATATAATGTTTTTGGAGTGAATTTAGCATTTTTTCCTAAATCTATCATGACATCCTTGGCGAGTGTCTTGGCGATCAATCCCTGGAATGCATTAAAAGTATTTAAAAATTGAATTTGGTTTTAAAAACGTTTCCGAAACGATTGAAAAAAATTTCACGCAAAATTGCATTTGTAGTCACAAATTCCTATACCAAATTTGAATATTCAAGTTAATGCATTTTTGAGTTAGTGTTTTTACATGTTTCTGAAAATACAGACTGACAGACGGCCAATCCATAGTTGGATTTGACACAAAATTTGGCATGTATCTACACTATAGACGGTAAATCTGCGTACCGAATTTTATATATCTAGCTATCTTTCTTTTGTAATTACTATGTTAAATTATATTCGAATAGCAGAACAGACGGACTATCTCTGAACAGATTTTACTCAAAATATAAGAGAAATCTGCAAGACGCTATAGCAAAATTTAACAAGTCAATCAAGCTCAAATTGATTTTGAGTCATCTTTGTCATGGACTAACAGACAGATGGGCATTTTATAAAAATGCGTTTTCGAACTCAAAAAGGCCTAAAATGTGGAAAATCGTCAAAATCTGGAGTTCGAATTTTTTTCACGGTTACTATATTTTCTATATATGTATACTATAAAGTAAAAACGAAAAAAAAAGACCATTATTTATTTATATATACGAGTGAAAATAGATAGTTATACTGAACATTCATTTATTCCCGGGAATCTATGTTTAAAAAAATTCGAAAAATCATGGAACCAATCCTCTATTTCCAAACATCATGCCGATATCGTCCTGTTTTTATTTCATATGAACATCAAGTCCCTCAGACTGGTCTCTATAACTGGTTGCATGCCCCTAAGTATCCCAAATTTCAAATGAATCACAATTACTCATTCACATTCCCAATAGATAAAAAATCACGACCGAGTCCATCAATCAGAAATACGTTACCGATTTCATCTCTTTCATTCCATATGACACTTTATGATCCTTCGATGCATCCCTCTCTCAGTTTGAAAAGATGTCACAAAACAAAATTTTTTTAGAGCCTCCAATCTAAGCAAGAAGAACGTTTCTATTATCTTATTCATCAGTTAATTTTGACACTCTTCAATCCCGCAGATGTGGTGTGGAGAGGGGGTGCCAGCTCAAATGTCGACCTCGTCGTCTGACCGTTGTTCAAAATTACGAGGTCCGTTCCAAAATAGACCTAGTGTTGCTCTACAACAGAACGTTAATATAACTAACTAAACTTGACACTCTTCAAACAGCTAACAATCAGAATGCGTTGTGTTTGTGGAATTGTAATTTAAAAGAAGTTTTTATTTTGTTGTTTGCTAGATATTAAATTAATAAAATTAATATTATAATATTAATATGAACTGACGAATTGTGATACAATCAGCTAGCTGGATAAAAATGAACCATATTACTGGCGAATTTGAAAAAAAAAATTCCAAAGTATAATGTTAATGAATGTTATAAAAATTCACCGATGCATAATTTTTATAAGTTCAAAGATATGAATGAATGGAAAATGCAATATTAGATTGCATTGGAAACAACAACAACAAAAAAAATACTCGTAATTATTCCAAAAATTCCAGGGCCCCTACGTATTTGCTTGATTTTACTTTCTTATAATGCGCACAAATCTCAAAAGCACTTTCTTAAGTACAGTACATGCTTTCTGGTTTACTATTTCTGATGAAATTCGCATAAATAGGATTTCTATTCTATTCTTCGGAACTCTTCTCATGGTTTTACGGATGACAGTTTTAAGAATTTTACTGAATATCTAATTGCATAAAATACACAAATCACATTTCATCCGTCTAGATTGTCCAATGGCATGGAATTTAAAACTAGTATTTTTTTAAAGCAACGGTATGTAAATCATAGATATTCATAGTTTGTGGTCGTTTCTTTTTTTTCTTTTGTATTTTTTTGGAAAATTTAAAAAGAGAACAAATTATTTAAGGTATGTGACAACATTCAGGATAAATACTTATAAATACTGAGCAAACTTGTATTTTTGGAATGTTTTTATAGGTAGATTTAAAAAAGGGATAAATAGGAAACAAAAATGTTTCCTTTAAAGTCCTTTTTTTAATTTAAATAAATATAATTTCGTTAATTTTAAAAGAAATGTAAATCAAAATTGTTGTAATCCAGAAATTTATCAAAAAATTTGTCTAAAGTTTCGCCTATAATTTAGGAATATATTACTTATTTCATGAAATAAGAGTTAAAATTATATCTATTGCAAACAGTAATTACTAAATTCGGCACACCAACTTAAATATTCATTTTTTTACATTGCTGTGACTTAAAAGTATTATATATACATATATATATATATATATATATATATATATATATATATATATATAATTTCAATGAAAAGTCTGCTAAATCTGTAGTTTGCAAAATGCAGAATATATTGAGAAATCAGTATGCGAAATTTTAACAAAAAAATAATGAATTAAATTTTATCTTATGAAGTTTTTATTGTAAGAAACGTCAATCAAATTTTTTGAAGATATATATAAATATCATTAAAATATAAGTTATAAAAATATAAAAACGAATATAATTTTTCAAAGAATTAATGTAGGAAACATTTTATAAGGAAAACTTTTTAGAAAAAAATAATATTGAATGAGAGTATATTGGATATATTTACCAAAATTCGACCCACAATTCTATCGGCAGCTAAATATCGTTGTAAGACAACTATATAACCTTACTTATTTAGCAAGAAAACTTTTCCCTTTCCCTAGCTTCCTCGGTATCTTCCATCATTCTAGACACCGGGGAAAGGCCTTTTGAAACATTGCCTGCATAAATTCAACGCGTCCCGTCTCCGTTGCCAAAATCCCGTCACAGAATGGCAGCCATTATGAAAACCTTTCCGTTCTAACTTATTTACTCAATCCGATGTCTCAACAAAGCAAGATTCATGTGATATCATTTATTTTATTTATCGCATCTTCTCCTGTATTTCTTCGGGCGGACGAAGCAATTTTTCAGGCGCTGCGAGCATCACAAGAAGAGGAAGCATTTCTTTTCTTTTTTAGCGCGCGCTTTTCCCAACCAGGACCCCCCCCCCCTCCTGCGAAAGAAAACATTTTGACAGACGCTTTTGTGTAGTTAATTGGGTTAAAATAAAGATGAAGATGAGTGAAAGAGATGGCAGAAATGAAAAAAAAAATCATAATATGGTCCTCATTGAAAGAATATGTCTTCTTCTATTTTGGTGTATGAAGATTTCTTAAATTGCTTTATTACTTGGCTGAAGGTGAAGAAATAAAGGGGAATATTAGAGACATAATTAGGACGCTTTAAGGAATATTTTTTATGTTTACTGCTTATTTATTTTCGTCTTATTCTGAGAATGGAATGGATGGAAATTCTTGAATTAATGGAAAATGTTTATAAATATTCATTTTTGAAAAAGTGTCTCCGTTTGATGTGGCCTTTAATGAGTTACTTCAAAAACTTAACTCAGTGCAGCTTATTCTGGAATAAATTCCTTTTTTTTTCTTTCTAAAGAAACGGAAACATTTTTTTTGAAAACATCTTATGGTTTTATCATTATATTTATTAAGAAAAATCAAATTTAAAATCTCATTTAGCCTTAGAAGATATTTAAAAATAAATTATCATTATATTTATTTGGTTTTATCATTATATTTATTAAGAAAAATCAAATTTAAAATCTCATTTAGCCTTAGAAGATATTTAAAAATAAAAATTGAGGTAGACATGATTTGTCTTTGGGAATAGTATAATAGTTCATTTGATGTTTGTGTACTTTATTTGCTTTGTTATCTATTTTACAGTTTACAGTTTATCCTGCCATTATAGTTAAAAAAATATTTATTTTGTGGAACCAAAAATATACACCATTTTGCAAATGTTATTTACAAAATATAATAATAAAATATACGAGATTGTTCAAATATGATATACAGAATTATTGTTCAAAACCCACCATTAATAAATTAGCATAAACCTTATGAGACAACAAAAATATATATTCAAACAAACAGCATATAAAGAATGACATGATAAAAATATACAAGTAAATAAATCGTATAAGCAAAATTTAAAAAAGAAATAATATCCCTAGACAAAAACGCTTCTGTTAGAAGGTGTTTAATAGTAACAGATGTAATAGATTTAATAGTAATAGTATGTACTCTTTGCTTTGTTTCATTACAGTAAACGAACAAATTTGAAATTCTTTTGTAAGCTGAACGGAACAGAATGGTCATATTTGAAGCATTACATTTTTTTGTTTGGTTTTTATATTATAATGAAATACAGTACATAAATATGTAATTTAAAGATTGTAGTAATGATCTATTGCTTACTCAGCCATTTATTTTATTCAAATGATTTTATTGATCATTTTATAAAATTATCCTTTTTCAAAAATATCAGATATTTTCAAAAATGAAACATAATTTGGCTATAATTATACCGTAACACAACTTTTGTGTGCATATATATAACTAATTCTGTTAAAAATTAAAAAAAAAATAGCAGTAAATGGGTTAAAAATTAAGTCAAGATTTCGAATTTTTTCCACGATAACTTCCGAAAATATTATTGCATAAAATTGAATTTTACAACGTCTCAAAATTTAAAAAAATGTCTTTTTACCTATACTAATTAGACAATACTTAGTAGACTTATCAAGTAATCCATTCTCATTTAATTAACCCAACGAAATAAAAGAGTACTTTAATAAAGAACATTTTAATGAGAATGTAGTTTTACAAATAAACATGCCTAACATACTTTATTGTACAAAGTCGAGTTTAATCCAAAGCTTATAATATTCTATCAAACAAATATCGCTGTTCTAATGGTTCCAAGAAGAAAAAAAAATAAGAGTAAGTAGCTTTATGGAATCAAAATCATAGACTTAGCTTAAACAAGAAAGTATTACTTTGATGAGCAAAAAAGAAAAAGGCAACAATAACCTTGACAGAAAGGAATGTTTTTAATCACTTCTCTGATATTGTCAGCTACGAGTACCTTCGGCTCCTAGACGACAGCAAACCTTTCCCTTTTCTCAATAACTCGCGTGCAGCGGAGCCTGTTGTTTATTTTTCTCGATCAGTGATTAGGGATAAAGAGAAATTCCTTGTGCACACATTCTTGTAACACCTCTCCCTTGCAGAACAAACAACAAATACTACACTGTCAAGATTTTTTCTTGTAGGGGCTGCTCCTTAGTGTATAGCTGTTAAAGTGTTCCCTAGTGATTCGAGACTCCGTCTCAACAACGTGTGTCTGTCTGTCCGTCGTTTCTCTCTCTCTCCGTGTGCCCCACTCCCCTTCATTTTATTTTTTTCGCCGAATGCCGATTGAATCCACTTATTTTTTTTCATTTCCTCCATGTTTTTACAGCCCCTCATTCTTAGCATGGTCCCGTGTGGCAAGAAGAAATTAGGTATTGATCGGGACGAGCCACATTTTATTATGTTTCTTTTTCTCCTGTTATCAATGTATACTCTTTGAACGGAGGTCTCTGAAAATGGAAAACTAATATCAGCTTTTGATTGCTCTTTTTGTTGCTTTTTGTTCCCCCGTGAGTTCGAATCGCCTGTTATTTATACGTCAAAAGTCAATGGGTAGATAGACTTAATAATAGATTTCATCGTGGAGAGGTGAAAAGTGAGGTGTTTTTTTTTTCTACTTCGTTTTTTCAAGCATTCGTTGATTAAATTTAATTCAGCGGGTGATTGCTGCTAGTGTTTCCTTTGAGGGAAAATGTGTTGCATTATGTGTAGTGTTTAAACGTAAACGTTACGTAAAATGTATTTTCGTTATGATGGAATTGAATAAAAATAAATCTTATTTTTCTTTAATGCTGACAGAAATTCAGCAGCGTAAGATATTTCGTGTGTAATGTTAAATGATTGCTTTTTCATACAAAACTGTGAAATAACGCAATTATTTGTGAATTATTTATATTCACAAATAAACGAATAGTTCTCAAATTGAACAATTTATTTAATAGAGATTTGTAGTATTTAAACATTCCCATGAATTAAAAAAATGTTTTTTAAAATTATTTTAATTTATTTATGTGAAGTATTTAACCCTTAATTGGGGAGGTGCGGTCTCTGACAGCACTAGCGATGGATTTTCGGTCACCCCTATTCTATTTTTAACTCAATTGAATAGATTGACCCTGAGCTTCCTGTTTTGTGACCTTCAATACACGTGCACTTTTTCAACCGATTTCAGGGGAGGCTTTTTAAAATAATTCAGCTATTTCTTTGAGCGCGGTCTCTAAGACCACACCTCCCTATTAGTGTCCCAGTAATAAACAAGGCTTTGCAGATGGCGCTAAAACTTGGGCCCGAAATATAATCCAATTTACTGATACTATAATGAAGCAGTGCTCCAGACACTTTTAAATGAAGCAGAAAGTGATTATAGTGATACGGATAATTATACAGAAGAGTTTTTCGTTGAAAGTTCGCATTCAACTGATTTTGATATGTATGTTCAAACATAATTAGTTTTTCTAGTGATAATGTATTTTGAAAAATTTATAAAATATATTAATATACAAAGAGATATAATACAGACTTTATAGGTTGATTTTTATACTAGTTCTTAACCTATATGTTTAAAATGCCCTAGAAAACCGTGCTATGAAAGTCACACAAACCGATAAAAAAAGGGCCAATTTTACCTATTATCATTTTTTTTTCATACAATTGTTGAATTTTACATTATATTGTTTTCTATATACCTTCATATATTTTAAAATAAATATGATTTAAAAAGTAAAAAGTAATATGATTTTACAAGAATATTCTTTATTGTAACATGTAATTTGAGAAGAAAATGTATATTCCATTTCAAATACCTTTTTTCAATGATAATATATTTTGAAAAATTTCTAAAACATACCTACATATCAAGAAAAATATAAATATCTGAAAAATATATTGGTAGTTTTTCATACTAATACATTCAATAGAAAATTTAAGTTGGGTGTAAATGAAATGTGATGTCGTAGACCGCACCAGCCGAGTTAAGTCCTAAAATTTCACCTCCCCAATTAAGTGTTAAGGAAACATCAAAAGATTTGACAATGAGATTTCTTTAAATGTCAAGGTCAAATAAGCCCCAAAACATTTGTGAAATTGTATTAATGTCTTATTAAGAAAACAATAACTTTCAAACCGAAGTAAATAAATCAAATTTTATATATGATCATGAAAATTTTCGAGTATCTTCTTAAAAACGAAACCAGTTAGAGAAAAGTTTATCCCTTTTCACGTGAGCATGATAACTGAGAAGTTCTAATAAGATATTCTAAATTTGGTATATAATTTTACCACCAAAAAATATAGCTATGTACCAAAATTTTAAGCAAAAGCAGTCAATGCAGCTGCTTTTATTTTTTAAATATAAACGTGATAATTGAAGGAAGTAACATCTATCAAGTGATTTTAAAACATCAGTTAAGTTTGTAATTTTTCATTTTTGAAGTTTTCCCGGAGAACTTTTAATTTGTCCCAAATATCCTCAAATAGTTCGAGATTTACATTCTGAAAATAATTCCTTTCTAAAACGTACAATTACATCAATGTCGCACAAAAGTCATGGTAGTGTAAACTTTTTCACTGATTATAGTGGTGTTGAGCAAAATGAATTTGTACCAACTGATCAGACAATCAATAAAGATATTTATTTGAATGTTTCTGCCATTTGTGTAAATTAACTTGTCAAAAAATGATAGAAAAATACGAGGAAATTTAGGTTTCGCCCCATAATGTGTTTATTCACAATGCAATTATTATTCTTGATATTTTTCAATCATACTTTTAATATACGGCCAAGCAAGCTTCGTATTCTTCTCATATATCATCGTGCGACTTTCCACGTCACTTCATGATCACAATTTTGAGACCCTAAATTCGATAAAAGAAAATTCACACAAAACGGATGTCAGGAAAGTGTTAATGATTGCAAATTTCTTTGGATCATGATGGAGTACAATATGGGGTATTACTTTGAAAATAGATGCAATAAACGGATGTATTATGCGTAATGCCACTATTCTGTGTACACATGCAAAATAGTGACATTTATCCATGGAAATTTCACCATTCTCTCCATTTATAGAACGTCGCTGTTTTTTTCTTTGCCTGAAACCGGAATGTTTCGTAATTCAGCCTCCATATCTCTGGCATAAAGTGGTTATAACAATAGATTGTACTCTTCATTAGAGACTAATTCCGCCTTTGGTTACCTAGCTAGAAATATTACTAATATTTATTGTTTATTTTCAATCAAGCTACAAATGCAAAATATTATGTTCCTGATTCCTTTAACTAAGTATTTTTAAACATAAAATAGTGCTAAGTTCTAAGGTCATGTTATTTAAAAAGCCTAGCACCTATTCCTTTTATTGTGAAGAACATTTCTAGCGTAGTCGGGTACAATGATACAATACTGCCTTCATATATTAACCAACACTCTTAATAATCCACTTTCTAATTTCGAACTATTTATACAACTCTAGGACTTCATTTTCCAATTCCATTATATCGATGAACTATGTAGATAATTAAAATAATCTTCTTTTTAACAATTGAAAAATATCCCTGGATTAAATATTTGATGAAATCTTCACAAGGGCACAGATATTATTTCAAAAATTAAATGTATTTTGCTTCAAAATTTGCAAGATGTGTTTTTAAAAATATATCAGCGAGAATATTTCTCAAAACCTATATCATTGAAAGACTTTAAAAAAAATTGATTGGTATAAACATAATTTTAATGCTCTAATAATTTCAGGAGCTGTAAAAAAATCCACAAAATCTCTCTTAATTTGTAATTAAATAATATTCTAATGTAAAACTGCAAAATAACACGCTACGAAGTGCAGTTTTTTTTTTGTTTTTTTTTTTACTTAGAAGTTTTTTTTGCATGAAATTGGACAGCTTTAAATCACAATGCTGACCTTTAAATTGTTAGCAAAATATTCTTTATAATACTATGTGATAAATATATATAATATGCTATAACATATTCTATATAATACCATGTAACTATAATCTTTTATGTGATTTAAGCAGTGTCGCAAGCATAAAATTAAAGGACAATCACCCCTTTTGGAGATAATAAATTCTCTTAACCCTTGTTTAACATAAGGAATTTAAAGAATGTGGATGAGTAGCGACGCATTGAGTTGAATTGCTCTTGTGTATTACGTAATTAAGTTTAACAGAAGAGTGGACTATGACAGAAATACATATGACAAAAGCAATCAAAAAATAAATCAAATAAAAGGCAAATTATAATGTGTGAATAAATTCAATTTACTGAACAGAAAACAACGAAAAGTGAAAGAAAAAGAAAAAAAAAAAAAGAAAGAAAAGAATATGAACAAGAAGGAACATAAAGTATTTACAGAACTGCACAATTAAATCTTAATTTTTTCAATGTACAGAACATTCAGTATTATCTAAACTCCTTAATTCTGAACTGGCTGAATAAACAACGATTTGACTGAAGATTTAACTTAAATCATTAGTAATTAAATCGCTATCAAATGACATTAACAGAGAAAAACTTATGCCATCAAAGAAATGATGGTTAAAATAATTAGAAGTTAATTTAATAAAAATCAAAATAATAAAAAACGCCAAAGAAAGAAAACAAATGAAATACAATTTGTAAAATGTGAAAAAATAAAATTAATTAAGGGAATAAATAAATAAGGAATAAAAAAGCATTCACAAAAGAACAGAAAAAGAAAGAAGAGAAGATGAAAATAAGTAATAAAAGTACAGTACTTTGGTAATAAAACTCACCCGTAAAGAATGAATATGAATAGAGA
The DNA here is from genome assembly GCA_026543865.1 of Argiope aurantia. Classification (NCBI taxonomy): domain Eukaryota; kingdom Metazoa; phylum Arthropoda; class Arachnida; order Araneae; family Araneidae; genus Argiope; species Argiope aurantia. Next base: position 12,451 of record JAPMOR010113746.1, on the reverse strand, counting down.
GACTCATTTAAGAGTTCGAAACCAAATGAGAAAGACACAGTTTGCAGAAATTTCAAAAATATCGATCTTAAAATATTGTATGTTTGAAGAAGGTTTGATTTGAGGAAGGTGAATTGCAGTTCATTTTGAAATAAAGCCTCTAAGTGAAACAAAGCTACTCTAAATTATTGCCACTGATAGATGACAAAAGAATGATGCAAGGTAAGCTTTTCATATTAGCTTGATTTTAATTTCTCCTCGATAAATCACCTTTAATTCCTCCTTGATTTAATTTTCAAGAAGATGCTAAAAATGAATAATCGTATATTAAAAGATGCTGCAGGTACGAAAGCCAACAGAAATTTTAGGACTGAATCGTGAGCACTGTATTCCACTGAATGAAGAAATGAGTTAAGAAAAAAAAAACTAAAAAATAATTATAAGCTTAAATGAAGTAGAAACCGAAAAAGCCGATTTTTTATACCAGATTAAGCATCTTCTTTCTTGATATTCTATTGGTAATTATCTTGAGGAACCAGATTAGTTTATATTGTTCTCTGTGTAATATTGTTAGAAGACATTCCGTAGTATAATGTATAGGAATGACAGTTACTCCATATTGTTTTCATGAGGACAAGACTGAATTCGGAGGAAAGGGCTCATGCCCTGTAAAGGTCCAGTTGATTGATTGTACATTTAATTTAAGAATTATGTTATAAATTAGGCAATCTGTATGTCTATTATCTCAAACAATTTGCCAAATGGCCATCATGTTTTGACGCTTGATTGTTTTGATAAAGATTTTATGTAAATTCCTATACGAAGACTACCTATTACAATGTTCTCATGACAAGACTTTGGGAAAAATTCGTCATTTCATTAACGATCATGGTCCCTAGAACCTAAAACCAGCCTTCGTTCATAGAATAATTTTGTTTGGATTTTAACTGGCTTGGAATATGTAGCTTAAGTGTTTTCTGAAACCAATAGTATTGTGGCTTTATTTCAGATTGGCTGCTGCTAAGATGTTGGTTTAATTATCTACTGTAATACTTAGTTACTTTGAGGGTAGGTTAAGATGTGTTTCACTGCTTTGTTCAACACAAAAACTTCCGTTTGGAGACCTTGCATGAGTAATGTTGCAGCCAGTATAACACAGACAGCATGTCGCCCTCTTTTCTCTGTGTTTAACTCTTCGGTGCGAATTCGAGCTCCATTTTTGATGTTGTTGTAGTGTTCAAAGTATATTTGAATTGGATTTATATTATCACATTGGCATACACATACATATTGTCTTTATTGTTAGCACAAATATTCTATTTGTAATTTTGTGACCATCTTATAGACTTTTACTTTGTAATATATTGTTAATTCACATATGAATCCTTAGCAATAAAAGAAGAACTTTTCTAAAATATTTCGCTGCTGGTTACTAATATTTATATTAAGTTTCTTAACCACCTTTGGAGACCAGCTTCTTCACCTGACGGTTAAACTATTGATATGAAATGTAATTATTTAAAATGTTTGCTTTTTATTTAAAGATAAAATGTCTGGAATCTACTATAGTTCTTTGTGCGGAAAAGCTGAAACTCATATTATCTAATACAAAATGAAAGTGGGCATGGAAATCCTATTTAAGAATTAGTGTCCAAAAAATCTTTTTATCTTCAGTTTTACATAAGGAAAAACAGGTAAATGTATATTTTAATGGAATAATAAAATTAGTTTGAATTTTATCTTATCATTAAAGGTATTGTTACAAGTTCTGTATGAAACTGATTTTAGTAAAATTAGAGAATATATTTCACGAGATTAAAATTAGTACCATGAAATAAGTAATTATTTAAATTTTATAATAGTACAAATCTATTTTATATAGTGGTGTTTACAATGATATAAATGAAAAACAAAACAAACCAAACCATGTACTTAAAGCTTAATTAACAGAGTTTAATCAATTTTTGGACTATGAACAGTGAGTGACCTTTCTATTGAATTGATGTAAAAGGTTTAATTTCATTAAGATTAAATTAAAATTGCATATTTGTATTAAGGGCACAAATAACACTATTTCATTTTTATATGAGTAGATACTAGCATCATTTTCTTATTTTCATTTAGATTTTATTATGATTGCCATTAATCGCATGTTCCAACCGCACTTTATTATTTTGTGATTCTAGTTTCCAGTATATTATTTTCTGACTCAGTTTCGAATCCTAAATTATAAAAGAAAATCTTTTTTTTAATATGTTATTCTTATTAAAAGTGAAATTGAAATTAACGATTTGCGATTCCTTATTTGTATTAAATTCAATATTTCAAATTTTCTTTCTCTCTTTGCTTTGATATGATAAGTAATTAAACCCCAATTCTTTTTAATTACCTTTACTAAATTGTTCCATTCTCTATTCTTCATATCTTTCTTTTATTTACTTGCAACTCAAAGTTTTCCAGAATAAAAATATAATTAGGAGCAGAAAATCCTTATGTATCCCCACTGCATTTTAATTGTATCAGTTAAAACTTCAATAAAGGAAGATAATTAAAATGAATGTAATTATTCTTATCATTTGGTGTTTAGGGATTCGCGAAACGGTGATTAACTTAATCATTTTTGTAATTAATTCTGAGAGATTAATTTTGGATACTTATACGTATGAAATGTTGAAATAATAATTTGGGATTCAATTATAAAAAATTATCTAAATAGCTTTTGAAATAAATAAAGAATGTAATAATGAGCTACATCTGTAAAGCTTTTAACTTGATGATAAAACAGTAGCAAATCTCCAGGAAAATGTTTGAACTCGAAAAGGATTATTTTCAGAATATTATTTTTGAAATTTATCCAAAATCGATATGATATTTCAGAAGATCGTTTTAAATTAAATTATTTTAACTTTTATTTAGTATAATGTTCCAAAAGTCTCTAGGCATTTAGATTCATTTATTCGAATTTCTCTAGACAGTCCAAAAAGACTTATGTTTAGAAATAAAAAGAGTGTGCTTGAATACTTTGAAACAATGAGAATATGCATTCTTTGAAAATAAAGTGTTTGAATACTTTTTAACAACAATAAGAATATGCATATATAAAATAAGCAAATGCATATGTAGATATGCATATATAAATATGCAAAATATAAAAAGAAAAATTTTAACTTATATTTTATAATGAAGACTAGACTACGCGGCCTTTAACGACGTAATTCGAAATCCATTAATAAATAAATTATTTGAGTTCACCTCGTTTCAGAAAAATGTGATAATTTGCAATTTCGATTTAAATATGTATTTATTATCTTGCAATACCGGCATGAATTTTCATTAAAATAGTTCAAATATTAATGGCAAAACAAGATTTTATCATAAAAAAATTCATATTTTACCTGCTGTGAGTTGCTTAAAGTGCATATAATTATCAGTTAAATTATTCGAAGCTTTTAAGATAAGGGATAATAATTCAACGAAATACTGTGTTAAATTATAAAATAAACATTTTGAATGTTTGGAAAATTGTGACATTGCATTAAATAATTTTAATTTCGACAGCACAACACATAGTATAAATGTTTTTCAGGCTTTCAAAGTTAGTTATATATAAGAAATCTCAAATACGAATTTCTGCTCAATATTTTCATGATCCAAAAAGATAACAGAATTTTAGATAACTGAACTTCAATAGGTTTCTAATAGAAACTAAATAATTAGATTTCAATAGCGAACTGATTGACTGACGGCTGATTTTTTTTTAAATGTATAGATGGTTTGCTGACACGAAAGTTAAAGAGCGTTCTAAGCTGCGTTAACTAATTTACTGAGAGTCCAAATCTCAGTCCCATGAAATTTTATGATACGAATTAGAACGTTGGAATCGAACTAGATCGTAAAGCACCATATCATTGACAGAACTTATCAGTGTGTATTATGATAAAATAAACAATGAAGTAATGGGAAACCTTTTTCGTAGATTAGTATTCGCCATTACTGTAAAAATTGTCAACACTTTAAATCAAAATGTGAAGCATCTGTAGAATAATGTAACATAAAAATGACCAAATGCTTTTAATTTTTATAATATTTAACAGGCTATGCAATATTGCATTTTAATATTTATAAAAACAATAAGATTAACTTTTTAATATTTATTTTTATTTAAAATGGTTAACCTAATGGATAACCGTCATAGAATAGCATATGATATTACAATAAAACTATTCCCAATTTATATATGATTCAGTTGCAGGAAAAAGCATAAAATTATCCGTATACTTTCAATTATGTTGTGTTGATCAAGTAACATAATAATGCATTTTACGCTTATGCATATAAAATAATAATAGTTATAATTCGTACTATCATAATGCCTAATTCACTGCAATTTTAACTATGCATTAATTTATAAGTATACATAGCTATTTTGTATATTTTAAATATTTATGCAACTAAATTTAACTATTCATAGATTTAAATTTTAAAAAATTCCGTTTTTTATATTAAAATAAAATTTGGAATATTATTTTAATATATAAATAATTAATATATAAATATTAGTAATGTATAATATTTTAGTAATATATAATATTTTAATATATAAATTTTTATATATTAATAATAGTGGAATATTTTTTATATTATAAAAATATTCCACTCTTATTTTAAAAAGAAATATATGGAAATTCAACTCACAAAAATGCGAATATGTTTCTAAATTTTAATGACATTCGACTTGAATTTTTAAATAAGAGCTCTAGATTTCAGGTTTCCAAACTGTGAAGAAATATGTATGCCATATTTCCTAAATGTATAATTATAATTTTACACTCCCATACACATTTTTATAAATTAATTGATATTTCATCCATTTATAATTTTAATATATTGCTATCAATTTTTAAGTTTTGTAAAATTTGGTTGTGGATTCAAAGTTTTATAAATAAAAATAAAAAATATATATTTTGAGAAGTTGAAATTCTTTTAGAAAAAGAAATATTTATGCTCTTTCCCCCGAATTTACTTTCTACTTTTATGAAATTGCATATAAATAAATCATTCAACAAACTATTCTATTTATGAATATTGAAAATCGATATTTGCAAAATAATTTGCATATATATTATATATAGGAAATAAAAAAAATATATATATATATATAAAAAAATAATTATTTTGAGTCAAAATCACCCTTAATCACGAATTGAATAAAAGCAAAATTTTGATATTTAAAATGAAACTAATTTAAAAACTTACATTTAAGAATTTTTTAGCATTACACTGATTGTTTCAAACGACAAAGAATACATTTCTTTACGTCATTAAGGGCCTTTTCTAATTTAAAGTAATTTAATAGTCTAAAAAAATAATATCTAATTTAGTCTCTAATAGATTCGAAAATAGCCAATAGATCACAATTAGATATGATACATTTTTAAGGGATTGAATTTTCCCATAAAATAAGATATTCTTCCATTGGTGTTTAAATTATTTTTTCCGTATTGCATAACTATATTTCCAACATAAATATTTACTCGCAAACTATAATAATTTCAAAGACGTTAGATGATGTTTTTATTGAATCAGCGTTCATATCTTGTATTATTACTAGTTTTTGTTGATTCTTTTGCATAAAATATTCCTAAAGCTTGATTCAGAACACTTCACGAAACGCTAAGTTATTTTATGTTAACTATAAAATAGGATAACACGATAAGGTTGATATAACTTGCTCAAGAATTGAAGAAAGAGAAAATAAAAACTCTTAAAATCACCGCATGCGTTGTTTGTAAAGGTATCAAATGTACCAAATATTTACAAAAGGAAAAAAAAAATTATAAACTTTCTGTTTCTTTTACTATTCCACTAATACTCCACTTGCATATGCATGCTTGCCTTTCCCATGGAATAAGCCATTCTTTCAATTTTGTTTATCTATTTATTTACATTAAAAAAATGAAGAAAAAATCTTTTCTGTTCAAGAAGTTATTTTTGCATCGCGTGCGGGGTTTTGAATTTTAAAAAGACCACAAAACACTGATAAGGGGGATTTTAACGATGGAAGCAGGTGGTTAAAGTTTCCGAGCATCTTCGATTTTTTTAATGTTCTTTTTTACATTCTTCTATCCTAGTTATCCGTCTTTTCTAAGTAATTTGAAGCTTGCCGTTGCAATGTAGAAGTCTTAAGGTTCAAAATTATCCTCTGAAACGTGCTTGTTTTGCATTTCCAACATCCATTTGGATCTCCAAATTTTAACTTTCCGGTATCGGAGCAGAATGATTAAGGCGAATCCAAATAGGGCACTTAAAGTCGAGAATTTTATCACTTATTACTCCAACGTTCAAGGCCTTTGGATCATCATTACACATGCAGCATACGGAACGTGTTTAAGTAAATATGAGTTTAAAGTATCATTTATAAGTAGTGCTTATTTTCGATGGCTGTGCCCTAAGCACTTGGACGAAAGTTGCGAACTTGTTACTTAGTGCTGATTTGCATATATTACTGCTGAATTATCGCTAGTGTACCAGATCTAAAAATTTTAATGATGCTTGTGTCAAGCTAAATTTTGTTCGAAATAATTATCTAATCTCCAAAATGTCATCTGTAACAGTCATATATTCCTATTTTCATTTATTTACTTCACTTTCTTGATTCCATTGCTTTACAGTAATTTTTAGCCTTATAAGTACATGTGAATATTTTTTTTTTACAATTTGAAAATAAATATTTATTGTGTATACAAAAAACTGTACCCATTTTGAAAAAAGATATTTACAAAACGAAAATAAATCATATTTTATAAATTGATTCTTTCAAATATAACATTGTAAAATTGTAGCTTTTATAAGTTAAAAATATTTATAAGTAATAATGATAAGTGTGTGTGTGTGCGTATATATATATGTGTCTGAGTATTTTGCGCACCATTTCTTCTTTCCATTGGTTTGCTTTCGTTTTACCTTTTATTAATTTCTGTTCCTGTGTTTTTATTTTTTAACAGCTGTCTATTACTTTATTTGCATTCTGTCTATATATATCTATGTATACATAAAACATGTTTATCCTTAAATACTACAGAGTTATTGAAATTAATACAGATAATTTAAAAATTCACAGAAATGTTTTTCTTGCACTTTGCTTTCTAGGAAATATCAAAACATCATATTTATCTGTATTCTTAAATACGTGCGCTGAAAACTACATTTTTCTAGGTTGATTTGCCTTAAGATTTAGCTTAATCATTTAATTTGAACTTTTGTCAATATATTTGCAACACATTGATAAAAGCTAATTCTTTCTCGTGTATTGGCAACACGTTGGTGAATGCTAATACTTTCTCGTGTATTAGCAACACGTTGGTGAATGCTAATACTTTCTCGTGTAATGGCAACACATTGATAAAAGCTAGCATTTTCTCATGTATTGGCAACACGTTAATAAAAGTTAATACTTTCTCATGTAGCAGATTGTGCAGGTTGAATTTAATTTTTGTTTGTCTGTTTTGTTTGACTGGCTATAAAAGCAATAACTCAAAAATACAATGACTTCGATAAATGGAATTAAATAAGCCATTATGGATCTAAAATTTTAGTTCATTTTCAAATTCTGATTTCAATCAATCGACAAAAATGTCTTCGGCAATTGTACTTGGTTTTTTTTACTGTATTTTTAAGTACAAAACATCCATTTGCAGTGTTCTGACTATGTGAGCCCACTTGGGGAGAGAGAGGAGACAAATTGCTTGTTTAAAAATATGCAAGATAGTTTCCGAGAGATCGTTCTTAACTATCTGAACTTTAAAGCAAATGTTGGGGAGTAGTTTCATATTCTTCTGCCTCTCTAGATAAGATACAAAAAGAAAATCTTGTAGAAAATGTTCCATTTTATTGATCTTTAGATACTCAAAGAACCATTAAAAGTTTTAAAAATCAAATCGCTCTAACTTATAGAGCAAATGCCTTTTATTTTTTTATGCATTTTGAAATTTAAAAACAAAAAGATTCATGAATTATTTATACAACTCCATAGTTTGAAGGACGACGCTTTAATAACATTGCATATAAGTATCGGCTCTCTTTACGGCAGAAATATTTGAAATCGTATGAATACTAATGCATGACATGTGTCTGTAAGTAATAATGAATCAATGCTTCATTGTAATGTATCAGTTTTATTATACAAATACTGATAAAAACAGAAAGAAAATTTTTAAAAGTATATGGGATTTATGAGTTTAAAAAATTCGAATTAACATACTTGTTGACATAAATTTTATTTTTTTATTTCTAAGCGTTGAGGTCCATCAAGATGAATTTTAATCACCACTTATCAGAAAAATTTGATTCAAGGAATGATCTTGGAAACATTTGAGTGTCAATTTCAAACTTTTTGTTGACGCTGATTTACATATAATACAGTTAGATAATCATTAATAGTTCAAAATAAAGCATTTTGATAATACCAAAACACCATGGACTAGACATGGACACCATGGAAAACTAGACACTATGTTTTCTATTTTTTTTTATTTCATAACTGTTAACAAGAAAGTCACAGCCATCTATAATCGAGATAATAGTTTTGAATAATCCTGATGTTTTTAACCTCTAGTTTGCTGTTTATGGTGAAGATTTTTGCATATAGAAGGTTTCCTATGTCATATAATACTGCATAAAATATGTTGCTCTTGTTGTATTATATTGCCTATATTACAGATTATGACAGAAAGTTGTTTATGCTGTGAATTGTTGCATATATTATACGTCTCATCTTGTAATATATTGCGCATAATACATTGTTTATGTTATAGAATATTTTAAAAGAACTACTATGTGTAGTTCATTTACGAACGTCCCTACGACTATAATTAACAAATTAACGGGTGATCAGCACTGAATCTCGCTTTGCTCTTTAAATTTTGTACTATCTCATATTTTATCTTTTGAGTACAGAAAAGAACATTGATTATGCATTTTTTAAAAATTAATCTTTTGCATTCAAATTCTATTTAATTTTTCTCTGATAATGACGTAAAAACATGGCGAAAAAATCACATGCTAATATTCGTTCATCTCAGCCTATATTGCTATATTCAGTCAAATTATAATCATCAAACATCACTTCTCTTCTTTTATCGATATATAGATAAGTAAAGCTAGTGATCTACTAGACAGCGACTGATCTACGATTGATTTTTTATTATATTTAAACATTTTATTCATGTAAAACATTGTTTCTTTTTATAAGTGGTCGTATTTACAAAATTATTGTAACATTTAGAATGCTTTTTTAGCAAAAATTTCAATTCAAAAAGACAATTTAATGCATGTTCTATGATAAATAATTTTCGAAATTTTTAAAAATCAAAACAGAGTGAAGAGTTTTATCTCTTTAAAAAATTTTTTTTTGGCGATAAGATGAAAGAAGTTCCTGAATGCTGAAAGATATTTCTATAATTCCTAAAAATTTTGATAGAAGTTGGAAAACGATATATACAATCGATATATTTCAATTGAATCGTTCCGAATATTTTTTTGATCACAGTAGTATTCTACTATTCAAATTCAAAAGATGATATACTTTTCTATAGTTAATCTCAAAAAAATAATTATGGCAATTAAAATATGATGATTATAATTTAGAATTTTCCAATTAATTAATATTTAAACTATAAAACTATTTAATATTATCTTAACTAATATAATAATTTACTAAACTGATTTGGATATCCCATTAAAAACAAGGCTATATTATTCTATTTCACACCCAAAGCAATTAGTTTATTACATTTGGAATTAACAGTCCATAATATATCATTTTAAAGCAGTCTCTTAACTATACATAGTTGCGTATTAACTAATATACTTTATAATTTACCGTATGTGCTAATCATCAAGCGTGTGTAAGATCATCAATTTGTGCATATGATATTTAACGGAACTTAAAAGCATTCAGTATTTTATCAAGAATATTATTTTCAGTACTGGTTATCAAATGCAGCTAGTAAGAAATAAGGAATCACTACTTAATAAATAAATTATCATAAAAATATTTTTTAAATTATATTCTTTGTTGAAGTTTCATAAATCAATACATATCCAATAAATGTTGCTTTATCTTTCGACGAATTAATTTACTAATTTTGATTGATTTTTATCTATATAAACTTTCTTATATTTTAGCATGTTTGTTACCATTGTTGAAACTTAGTGTCCAGATTCTTACACTAGAAGCCAAAAGAAAAAAATAAATAGAAGTAATAAATTGTTTAAAAATAATTAACCTCAATATGCTCTTATTCGGCTTATTAATACCAAATAACAATAACTCCAATCCATTCCTTATTAAGTAGAATTGTTTTAAATGTTCTTCGCAGATAATCCGATTAAATGAAATTTAATGCGTATTGTTCGTATTCATAGAAATAAAGTTAAGTCGGGCTTAAAAGTTCTTTAAACAATTCCATCAGGATATAAATTATCCCAAATCTAGATCCTTCTGAGGAGAGTAAAAGTAAATAACTCAACTTAATAAAACAAATGGGCGATTTTCTGGAAATTTAAAATCCGTGTTTTATTCCCTAAAATTAAAAAATGGAGGAGTTAGCTCCTCTCTTTTGAAGATGTTACTTTGTATTAAATTTGATATAAGACTTTGAAAATGCTACTTTGTATTAAATTTGATATAAGACTTTGAAAATGGGTCTTTGTATTGCATTTTAAAACAAATTATTCAGTGTCATTGAATATTTGTCTTACATTTTATACCAAATCGTGTAGAGAGGAAAATGTTTATCTGTTTATAAATAGGTGGTGTTGGAAAATGCGAATATGCAGATGAATGAAAATTATGAATATACTGTCCTGCATTAAATTTGACAAGTTTTGAAAATGTTTCTCTGTATTATATATTAAAATAAATCAACTTCATTTTAAATTTGATTCAAATTCTGTATGAAATTGGACAAGATAGAAAAAGATACATCCGTTCATTCGTTGGTGACTTGAAAATAAAAAGATGCAGACAGGTGAAATTTGATATACAGTCAGAAAAACAATAAATTGTTTGAAATTGATTATATGAAATTCGAAACAAATTTTGCAGTATCTTGATTATTTGTCGATGTGTCTAACTACATCATCGGATTTTTGAGTTATATACTAATGATTGTCGATATATCATCTCCTTTTCTTTATTTGGTCTAATATTTGAGAAGCAGCTTGGAAGAGATATTGCAGTTAATCTAGTTCTTTGCATTTTGAAATCATAGTTTCCACATATATATTGGCACATAGGTAAGTATAATTTCAAAAATATAATTTTCTCCCCTTTTACTCAGTGATGATTCAAACCATAAATTTCCCACAAATTTCGAAGTAAGCCACTTTTTGACAAGTACAGTACATTCTGTCTACATATTCTGCATATGAGAAATTAAGAATTTATGTATTTCTCACTAATTTAGGGAGTTGAGAATGTTTTCCAACAACAAATTATATTTATTTGATTATCTTAACCAACTAACCATTCAAAACTGAATTGAGTAAAAATATTTAGTAACATTTGTTTTCAGAGATAATTAACTTATTTATATGCCGAAAGTTTGCTTCATTTGGCAGTTTTATAACTCCCTTTAGCTTGATTGTTTACATCAGTAATATTTTAGTTTGTATTCAGATTTATTTCAGTAAACAGTTCTGCTTATCTGAAATTTTTATTTATTGAAATAAAAAAATTTAAATACGTATGAAACCAAGAAAATAAAATTACAATAAATGAGTCAATAAATTTCACAAATGCTTTACAATTTGATAATATAGACGAAAATGCCCCCCGTTTTCTAGTTTGTAAAGCCTTCAATATCTCGTGTGGTTAAAAGGAATTAATCAAAAATACAGAAGTTACAAAGTTTCTCTTAAAAAACTATTTCTGAATCAAACTAAAAAAAAAAACTTAAAAAGACTACAAAAGATGCAAATGTATTTAGAGAGTGCTAATGCTGCTACTACTTAACCAAATTAGTAAAAATATTAAGTAAATATAAGCAAAAAAAATTTTAAAAAGCTATTAATCCGGCCTGAAGACATTTTCAAGGGTCATCCCCAGGCAGGGATGCAAACAAGGATTTTTTTCTGTGAGGTATGTTATTTCCTTTTTGTTTTAATGAGGACGATGAATGATGTTTGTGTTGCGTTATTGTAATTTCGCTTGAATATGGAAGTTATAATTCATTGTTTTATTTCTGTGAAACTCGTTTATCTCTAAGCACTCAATTTCAGGGGATTTTCGAGTCACGAGGAGTAAATATTTTTGGACGAAAGTCAGACCTCTCAAAGAAAAAAAAATTCCTGCCTGAGTGTGAACCTTGAGAAAGTTTTAAGGCTGGATTAATGATTTCTTTTTCTGCTTCTTTTTGCTTATAATAACTTAATATTTTTACTAATTAGGTTAAATGAAAGTTATTATGAT